>MU225443.1:0-34534 GCA_018584345.1 Thuja plicata
AAAAACAATAGAAGTTAAACCTATGCGAGTAAGCGACAACTACAAGACAATACCTCGTCGCACTCTCGCGCAACACCAAAACATTGATATGAGTTAGACCGCGACTGCGCGACCACTTAAATTTCAACATTACTCGCTCGGTCGCGGAGCATAAAACATACAGCACAGATTTCCAGCGACTGCGTGATGGACATGACCTTAGCTCGTCGCTGACTCGCTAACCTTCAAGTTAACTTTAAAAACAACTCGCGACTGCGCGATACACAAAGTTTATTACTCGTCGCCCACTCGCAGGCATAATGCAACTCGACTCAAACAGCTCGCGACTGCGCGATTTACCTTTTCAAAACAGCTCGTCGCCTACTCGCACAACTTAAAAACCTTATAATAAAACCAGCACGACATAGCGACTAAGGATGAAATAGACTTCAAAAAGTGACTTGACTCATTTTGAGCAGTAAAACCAAGATTTTGAAAATAAGAAAGCCCGGGAAACTGACAAGACCAAGGGATTCAAAAAAAATTCTGATACAGTGCTAACACCTGGTATACTCTATGACAATATTAATTGAAAATTCATGCATGAATAAATACTGTTTTTCTCATATGCACTGAAATATTTCCTTGTTGGTTCAACTCTTGCAATTGAAATGGGACCCAGAGTTTCTTGGTTACGGCCCCGTTGCACAAAAAAGAAAAGTAAGCTGAAGAAGGTCGTGAAAGCACAAAATACCTCTTGCGCAGGAGGAAAAAATAAGCTTATGAAAGTTCAGGAAACACAAAATGCGCTTAATTCATTTGAAATTGAAATATTTAAATTTAGTTCACAAGAGACCCTGTAAGATTTAGGGGATGAAAGAGATTTTTCAACATCAAATATTGTTATAGCTCGGCTGACATTTGTTAGACCCATGAAAGCATCTTAGATATGATTGCTTACTTATTTAAATGGCATTTTCAACAAGCTTTACTATACATATATATATCTTTGTTTTTGATGTATCTAACTTGACTATTTTTGTAAATTTTTATGATGTAAATAGTGCTTCTAATAAATGCGCAAGTAGAAACTAGAGAGTTATGTAGCTTGCCATGGATCCAAGCAAAACTTTTACATCCTTTATAGACAACAATGTCCTTTAAACAACCACGCAGAAGGCAATGCGAGTGATTGGTATTTGCACTTTCTGCTAAACATTTGAGATTATCAACCTTGACAGTCAGGTTATTGTTGAGGCTTTTCTAAATTACCTGTGCAGAAGTTTTGTAGATTTTGTCCCACGTTTCATTTTGAAAATTTTCTGAATAAAAGTCCTCACAATTGTAGAATAGTAAGCATGCATATTTGCTCAAAATTCTGTCAAAACTTGTAAATTGTTGAACATTTTACATGAATTGTTGGGATTTAAAAAAAACAAATTAAATAGAAGTTTTGAAATATTTGTGTAAAATTAGATGAAAAATAGCCCATAAGAAATACCCTTTCACTCATCTTTTAGGGAAACAGAGTCTGGTCCTATGGGGCATTAATCATTGACTCTCTCTTTTAGTCACACACATGCAAGAACGAGAATTGATTCCGAAAAATGAATTTTATCTATCCAATAAGAACAACAAAATACTGTTGATATAATGCATGCACACATAGTTATAAACTTATAAGATTTGTCTACTTTGAGACTCTTCATATTGCCCAAAAAGTGAATAGCATCTATTCTGATAATTTGTTTCAAAGTTCTCCAGATCCTTCAGAAAAAGCTTTCTGGAATTGGAACTAAGTCAAATTTATAAATTTTATGGAACATTCTTTGGCATACAGCTCATTTTTTTCCCAATCTAGAAATTTTGCGAGATAAAGAGCTTTTAAATTAATTGTTGTATCCATGCAGTGAGCTATGCCAAAGATTTGCTATATATCCTTATTATATCTGTTTCATGATACATCACATTTGATTTTTTTTTTAAATGATTGTGTTATATCCATGTAAATGACCTTTCTATTGATTAATTCTATCTTTGGCATACCTAACTACAAGACAAGAAAAATTTAAGAAAGGTGGAAATTTTGCATATTTATAAGAGAATATTAATAATGCAAAACACTAAAACAACTTTGGGAGAGTTGAATTAGTTGAGAGCACTGGTACAGATCTTGATGGAATGATGGTTTGTGTGTTGCTTTCTCATTTTTTGCTATCCAATGAAATGCAGGATGGAAGACATATTCATCTTCTTGAGAGAGATTTGACTAAACCTAATAGGATTGTAGGGGAGCTCTTACAACCAGGCGATTACTTGAAACTTGTTGAGCTTGGTCTTCAAGGTATATCATTTGGATCTATTATTTTATAGAGCTTGTGATCTCTCTATGTTTTATCTTGACAGCAAGTTGTTGTAAATGAAAGAGGATCCTTTTTAAACTTTTTGAGCATGTGACTTCCATTCTATGGTATTGGGACCTTTTTGATGAGACTATATTATGAATGAAAATTTTATCCACCCTAAATGAACATTCTCATGATTTTGTATAGGCCTTTATGAAATGTAGTTTTCTCAATTTCATGCAACTGATGTTGATATTTCTATTTGTTTTGCATGCTTGGGATGAACTGTGCATTGTTTGGATTCTATCATTATCTTATATCATTCTTATAATTTCTCTCATGTGTAGATTGTGTTGAAGGAATTGATGCCCAACGTGTACTGGGATATGGGTTGTTTAAGGAAGGAAAACATACCAAAGTCTCTTATCCATTGTTTGTGAAGCTTATGACTGGAAGTTCAGTTACGTCTGGATACAGACTTGTAAGATTCAATCTTTCCTTGTCCCTGATTTTTAATTAGGCAAAAAGTGTCCAGAGAAAACTTGCATCTTATATACATTATTGTGATTTTATAGCCTGCAACACTAGGATTGATTTTAATACATTTTGTAAATGGTAAAGGAAGAACCCATGTTCGTTGATTCAAGAGACCACTCTGCCACCAATACTAATGGATTCATTATGTTTTTTTTTGCACTCCTTTGCGATTTTGTCAACCTCGGCTGAATATGAGCATCATCATCTTGGTCTAGGAGAATATATGCGTGAAGGCCTGAAGAGAAAAAAAAATAATAATTGTTTTTAAAATACTATGATTCTGAGTTTGAGTTCTTGAGCATTGTTTTCCTAGTACTTAGGTTGTCACAAGTAGCATTTCTCATGGTCTTGCGAGATCACTTCTCTTCTCCTTAGCATTTTGCTATATGTTTCCCTATATCACAAATCTAGTAAGCATGAGTGATTGACACCCTTTTGGGTATCTTCTCATCCAATGATAATATAATAACTTTATCCACAACTAGTTTTTCAAGGAAGCATTGCTCTAAAAATAGAAAAGTGCGTCCTTAACCTATATTTCTGACCTCCGACTACCTTTGTTTGATCGATAACTTTCCTACTTGACCTTTCCTTGGAACTTCGTCTAGAAAGCTCAATATGCTTCTTGTCAAAATGAAGCAACTCTTGCGATCTCTCCCTTTTCCACCTATGCCGAGGGCATAGGAGGATAGAGCAATTATGTGAATTGGTCATGTTTATATTTCTTCAATAAACAAATATAAGCACACAATAGATTCTACTAAGATGAAAAAATCCCTTGGTGTTAAGCTTAAAAGGCTTTGGAATTTTCTCATTCTTACATCATCAGATGAACTGCTCACCTCCTGCAGAGAAATACTGTAACTCAAGACCAAAAAACCCATGATTTAATAGGAAAATCTAAAGGAATTTTCAGACTGAAAACCTTTTTTTTTTAACAAATAAATGGGTAAAAATCTGAAGTCGAAGTAATTTTAACAAAAGTGGCAATTATATTTCAAAATCTGAATTAAGGAGAAATATCTCAAGCAAAAATGACAATAACATTGGAAAATAAGATTTATTGAGGAAAATTTAAGCAGAATTGGCAACCATATTCAAAAAATCTGAACTATGGAGAAAATCTTAACCAAAATTCCAAACTGAAGGTCAAAGCTTTTCAAATTAAAATTAGCATGCATACCCCGACCCCCAACTACTACCCTTACCTCTCAAAGCCCTTTCAGAAATCTTGCTATTTGCCCTGCCGTGGAAATCGTAGTTCACTTCCACTGCAAAAAAACAAAAATGGGGTTTTCTAAGATAGGCTGCAAAGTTAAAGTTCGTCAACCCAATATGCTAAATACCTTCAACCCACTATGCCAAATACCTTCAGTGCAGAGAAATCACCAAAATGACCAATGTGCCAAACAACAAAAATGCTTCAGTGTAGAGAAATCACCAAAATCACCAGGAGCAAAATGTGCGAAACAGAACACAAAGAAATAGATTAAAGCGGACAACAACTGGAGCATTTATGTTACTTTAATGATTTTGTAGTATAAACATTAAATCTATCTTTAATGAGTATAAAGTGACGATGATGTAATGTTTAATTTTTGCCTAATTTTAGTTCTAAAATATAATTTTTCCCATTGCTGTTTTCTCTCACAACCAATAAAAATGTAGATAAATACTATTATTTAACTCTCTTAAATATTTTAAAATTTTTAAACTATATAATATACAAATGAGTGAAAAAATTCTAAAATCTGATTGGACCAATAAATAAGATTTTTGCACTCAATGAAAGCAATAGTTACACTGGAACTAATAAAAACTAGTACTTAAAGGGTTGTCCCACATTCCACTATAATCTTGACTCAAAATTAATTCAAATACCTTTTCTAATTCCAATGTAGTTTTAATCATACAAGTTCTATAAATTCCAATGTACTTTTAATCATACAAGTTCTTTAAAGTACTTAAAGCAACCCTAATGATCTTGGCTAGAGATTAATCCCAATGTCTTCCCTAATTCCAAGGCACTTTTAAATTATATAGATTTTTTTAAAGTACTTAAAGTAACTTCTTTATAGGTGATCATATAAAAAAATACACATGCAACTTTAAGAAAATGAAGATAAAGTTCATTGATTACATGACATGCAAAGGATAATAGTATTCCTAATAGTTTGTTTATCATTTGTTAAAACTTATCTTTTTATGCAATATTTAAACATTCAAATTTTGAAAAATATTTCATTTATTAATGCCATGATAATAAATTAATATCAAATCCATTTAATTTTTTTTTTAAAGTAAAAAAGGTGTCCTACTCATGATGAGAAACTTGACTGGAGATTAAAACTATTACCTTCTTTAATTCCAATATTTTAATCAATAAATTAAAATCATATCAACTTAAAACAAGAAAATAGTAATTAAAATCGTGTCAACTTAAAAAAAGATTAAAAAAAAAAAATGTAAAAGGCTCTCTCACTCACCATAAGAAGCTTCACTCAATACTAAATATAATGCTTTCTCTAATTTCAAGATACTTTTAATCATACAAATTCTTAATCAATCAATAATAATGGGACTGGAAGGGTTCAACCTTTGGTGGGAATGCAGAGGAATAAACTGAGCACATGGCAACCCCCATCTCCCGGATGGGTCAAAATCAATTTTGATGGTGCCTCCCGGGGTAATCCAGGTGTCTCAGGAATTGGTTTTGTTGCTCGAGATGAGAGAGGTGCCATTCTGGCAGTTGGGGCCAAACGACTGAAAGATGGGACCAACAATGAGGCCGAATGCTCTGCAGCTATAGAGGCCACCCTAATGGCGAGAAAATTAGAACTAAGGCGAGTCCATCTTGAAGGGGATTCGCTTCTTGTTGTGAATGGGATTGCAAAGGGCCAGATGGATACATGGTACCTGATCAAACACATAAAGAGGAATCGGGCACTGATGGTCGGGTTTGAAGATTTTAAAATTACACATGTGAAGAGAGCTGCAAATGATTTGGCAGATAAATTATCCAACGTGGGAGCTGACGGGTCCCTAGAGAACAATTTTGAAGTGTTCGAAGACTTGAGAACCAACCCCTAAATAAGTATTTTTTAATGTTTTTCGGGGACCATAGAATATACACCAAATTCAAAACTCACACTACATTGAGAAAGGCCTCAAGGTTGGTTGGCACATGATGATTCAGCTGTGATGACGATGGGAGTAGTGATGTGGAGCCCTTTTGTTTCACGAACCAAGAGGTGATGATGCAATCTCGAAATAAGGGGATCTCGCGGTAAGTGAGGGATGCAAAAGGACAAGGCACAGTAATGAACTGCTAGAGGGAGTTAATTCTAAATGATGGCATTTGAATGCCGTGTTTCGAGAGGCTTTGAAAGCCTTTTATGTCGAAGTTGAGGCAGAATGCAACACATAGCAGCAATAGAAAGCCCGCAGAGTATAGCAAGATGGAGGCCAATTTCTCTCTGCGAATAGATGGACAAATTCCTGCTTTCATGGGGCCAATCACGGTGAAACGGCTTGGGAATATTTTTACTGAGGATGGGGACGATTTCTGGTCTGCACTCGGTGAAATTTTCAAGGAGCACTACCTTCAATCTTGGTGGAAACCACACACCAATCTTGATGTGTCCTCATTGTTCGTGGCTTTGGGCCTGATGGTAGCGGAATCCAAAGATGAAGTGCGGGCTGTGGTCAAACAATGTATGGCCATCAAATGGATTGATGACATTGAAGAGGTGATGCAAAAGACCGAGGTGGGTATCGGCCTGCACAAAGGAAACGACCCCATCCGTATGATAGGCCATGGGCGACGCGAGCTACACCTGCTAGTTGTCTGGTCATCGGCCAGCCCCGACCATAACCACCTCGCACGTGCGCACCCTGAGTGGAAGGATCTGTTGGAGGTGTTGGCAAAGAGGAAACGAGAGGTGCAAGAAGGCGATGGGCTTGGGAGAAGGATACACAATGTACCCCGATTAAGTCCACTGCAGAGGTGGGCGATGATGGAAGACCCCAGGTGCGGCGGCAAATCACAACAAAGCTGGGGAGGAAGGCGCCCAAGGCGAAGAACAGAGCTCGGGGTTCGGGCGATGAAGTTGGAGAAGGTGGCACGGGCAGCGAGCAGAATGCAGACCTGGTGGATGGTGGCAGAGGTTTTCAAAATTTCTCCAAGAAGGATGCCACGGCTTGGTTTGGTTAGGTGTTTGTGTTGAGGTTTTTTGGCCATCTTTT
Organism: Thuja plicata; assembly: GCA_018584345.1. Taxonomy (NCBI): domain Eukaryota; kingdom Viridiplantae; phylum Streptophyta; class Pinopsida; order Cupressales; family Cupressaceae; genus Thuja; species Thuja plicata. The sequence goes on from MU225443.1 coordinate 7,107, forward strand.
TGTTTAGTCATAGCCGTTTATGGTCTCCAATAGTATTTTAGGGAAATTTTGTAGTGTATGCAGCGTCTTTTGGGTTGGGAATTTGAAAAGCTTTCATCTTGTAGCCATGCTGGGCAACAATGTAATCTCTGTTTTTAAAATATCAATAAAATTACACATTACCGATCAAAAAAATAAAATAATAATAACCAATTAAATTCCAATCAACTTAAACCAATGTTATAATAATTTAAGTAAGACATTCGCTTAATTAAAATCCAATAGCTTCTACAATTCCAATGCACTTTTAATAATATAAGTTTTTTAAAGTACTTAAAGCACATTCTATAATTAGTTTATATTAAATCAACTTTTAAAAAAAGAAACTTTAAAGCACATTCTATAATTAGTTTATATCAAATCAACCTTTAAAAAAAAGAAAAAAAATAGTAAAAGACTATCCAACAATCATGAAAATGCTTGATTCAAGATTATACCTATTGCCTTTTCTAATTCTAATTTCAAGATACTTTTAATTATACGAATTCTTAATCAATCAATACTAATCATTTAAAATCTTATAAATAAAAGAACAAAATAGTAATTAAAATCATATCAACTTAAACCAATGCTTTTTCTAATCCAAGACACTTTTAATTATTAAAATATAATTAACTTAAACCAATAAAACAATAATTTAAGTAGGACTCAACTACACATCAAATCCAATTGGCTCCACTAAGTCTAAGATACTTTTAATCATAAAGATTATCTATCAATCAATAATAACCATTAAAATCATATAATGTAAAACAAGGAAATATAGAAAATATAGTAATTAAATAAGTTGTCCAGCGACAATAAGATTGACGCAGAATTAAACCAAATATCTTGTCTAATTCCAAGGTACTTTTGACCATAAAAGTACTTAAAAGCAGCTTTAACAGGAAGACCAAGTTAATTAAAACACACGCAATAAGATAAAAGACGAACACGCAATCAATCATCAGCAAATGCCAAGCATTCTCTGCTACGTCACTGAAGGAAATAGACAAAGAAATTATTTTAACGTCACTGAAGATCAGTGCGACAAACAATTATGCCTCGAAAACCACAAGTGACGTGTACAATAATCTTCCTGTTGTGCGTCTGCCTTACAATACCAAAAAAACCGCCCAATGTCTCGGCCTGCAGTTTCCCTCCTCCCCCAGTCGAATGCGATGGCTCGGGCTGCACAATTTTCAACAGCCAAGGCCTCTGGGAAGACCGCGCTCCTTGCAGAGCTTCAAAGTCCGTCTATCCAACGACTGAAGCAGAATTGGTGGCGGCAGTAGCAGAGGCGGTGAAAAACAAGCAAAAGATCAAGGTTTTAGGTCCATGGGCGCACAGCACAACAAAGCTCGCCTGCGTTGGCGATGGCGGACTGGTGGTGAGCACCAGAGATTATGCCTCTACTATAACAGTCGATGTCCGTGCCTTAACCGTAACGGTCGATGCTGGTGTTGTTCTGCGGGATCTGATTGATGAGGCCGCTTCAAATGGACTGGCTTTCCCTACCTCGACTTCCTGGGATGGCGTTTCCATGGCCGGGGCGGTCAGTACAGGCGCCCATGGCAGTGGATTGGCGGGAAAGGGGTCGGGTATTTATGAGTATGTTGTGGGAATGAGACTGGTTGTTGCGGCTCCGGCTGATTTAGGGTTTGCTAGGGTTTTGGAATTAGGGGATTCTGATGAAGATCTCATGGCTGCCAGGCTTTCGCTGGGGACTCTGGGGGTAATCTCGCAGATTACTTTTCAGCTGGCGCCTATGTTTAAGAGGAGTGTTTTGTTGAGGTTGGAGGATGATTTGGGGTTGGAGGATCGGATTGAGGGGTTTATGAGAGGGTTTGAGTTTGGGATTGTTTACTGGTATGTTGCCCATGGGAAGGCGCTGATGGAGGAGATTGATAGGGTGGATGTGGGTGTAGAAGGGAATGGTGTTAACAGGGCGTCCTATCAGCCTACCACTGTTTTCAAAGTAGAGGAAACTGCTGAAAAGTGTGAGTACTTGTGTTTTCTTCGTTCTTCAGGATGGTTATGATATCGTCTGTTCAGTGGCAGTATTGATGATGTGTAGATTATACTGGATAAATTGACTGGTGTGGATAAAATACATAAAATATTTAGTTAATTTCACACTGGTCGTGTGTACTATAAGCTTCTTACTTTGGTTGTGTGTTCTCAAAGTTCAAGAAATAAAATTAAAGTTAGAGAATGTTGTAATAGTTATTATATTTTCTGATTTGATATTTAATAGTAGAATATTAGTATGTAGGATTTTATAATTATAAGTTATAGTGTCTGATTATAATTAAATGAAATGTATTTTTTAGATCTAAATTATAATAAATTAGTTCATTATTATAAGTCTATTTTTAGAAACATTTTAAACACCTCAACTAAAAAAATATAATGATATAGCATTATATATGATTGTTATATAAGCTTTTAGAAACATGAAATTAACATACTTCACTACTGAATTTGATTATTTAACAGAAAGTTGCAATTCAACTATAATAATAGATTATTCTACAAAGTTCTACAATTAAAAGATATCCTACCTTCTTCTTTTGCATTTTAACAAAGAGATTTTAGTGATACTAACGCTACTCTGCAAGTTTCTGTTAGATCCATGGCTGTTTTTAGTGGGCTTAACAGACCATACATTAAAGTACATAAAAATATAGTTTATTATACACTGCTTTGACCTCTAAGCTTGGATAATGTTGAAAAATAGTTAATTTCACACTGCTTTGACCTCTGAGCTTAGATACTGTTTAAAAAGACAGAGTGCTCTTTTTCAATTAGTTTTTATATTATAATAAAATATTAGTTAATAGAGTTTTTTCAATTACAACTCAATTCAATCATAACGATGGATTATTGCGCAGAATTCTGTAATTAAAAAAATCCCAACTTACATTTGTTGTTTTGCATTTCAGTAAAGAGATTTAAGTGAGACAAACCCAATTCTGTGGGTTTTTGTTAGATCCATGGCTGGTTTTTGGTCGCCTGAACAGAACGTGCATTTTAATTGGTTTCTGAATTATATAATTCGATAAAACTTCTCGATACTAGCCCATTAAAAATCAGTCCCTGTATTGTTTTAACGATATATTACACAGACAAAGAACGAAAAAAAAACCTTAATTTTAATTTCCATAGTTTTGCTTTTCAATACCATGCTTGTCAATTTGCTATTTCATACTGGTAAACTTCTGGTATCTGATTCTTCTAATTTGGCACGCAGACGACACATTCGAAGCCGAGAAGGATGCAGATGGGCTGTGTGCCCAAAGCGGCCAATCAATGGAGAAAAAGGTAGCCAAAGGCGGCGGATTTTTCAATGACGGCAAAACCTTTACAGGCTATCCCGTTGTGGGCTTCAACGATCTCATGCAGACAACAGGGGGATGCCAGGACTACCATACAATGCAGCGCGACAGCGAGCCCTCTTCCTGCAAGCCCAACACAATCAGAGACAAAAACCAGTCAATCTGCTCATGGGACCGGCGGGCAGAGGGCAGGATAAAATTCGACCTAGAAATCAGAGTTCCCCTGGCGCGGGCGCGCGAGGCCATGCTGGATGTGAAAAGAATCAGAGACCTGAATCCACAGGCTCTGTGCGCAGTTGAAGGTTCGGGCATCGGAATGCGCAGTGTAAGGAAGTCGGCGGGGGCATTTCTGGGCCCGGCCGAGGACGTGGTGACTTTCGAAACCAGTTATTACAGGTCGCCAGAGGCGTTTGTTCCGACATGGAATATGGACGTTTTCCAGGAGGTCGAGCAAATCTTGATTGAGAAATATGGGGGCGGCCTGCATTGGGGGAAATCCGGGGGTCATTTGTTTGACGGCCTGGCTAATAAAACCCTGAATTTGCGGCGGTTTTTGGCGGTGAAGGAGGGGCTTGATCCTGATGGGCTGTTTTCGAATGACTGGACGGATGGTTTGTTGGGAATTGGGGGAAGAAAAGTGGAGGTTTTGAAGAAGGGCTGTGCGTTGGAGAAACTGTGCAAATGCAGAGAGGATGATCACTGTGCACCGGAAAAGGGATATGTGTGCGCTCCAGGGCGGGTGTGGACCAACGCTCGGGTTTGCAGGAAAGTAGCTTTCCAATTTAATCCTTCCCTGTTCTCACAGTTTAGGACTTAATTAATGATAGTCTTTTTCTTTTCTTTCTGGAGAAATTATATTTTTAGTTTTGGTGTAAATATATAGAGATTATTTTTTAGGATGGGACTAAACTCTATACAAAATGGTATTACAATTGATTTTCTTAAAAAATTTAATAGCTGAAGCTTCATCATCTCCTTTCTTATTATTGTTAAACCACAAAAAATTGGAGGAAAAAAATTTGCCATTTTGCAAATTTGGGATTTTTTTTTTTCAAAATCATTTTGTGTGGAAATTAGCTGCCTGCCTTCTTTAAGGACCTATAATTCTTTTTTTATCTCTATTTAAAATTTTCCCTTCTTATATGAAGGGTGAGACCAAGATGTTTTGGGTCCTTCAAATGTATTTGCAAGAGGTTGCTTAAAAATGTAGTATAAGAGTTAAAAGAGGTTTATTGAATGATATTTGGGAAGTTTGTATCAACCTAAGTTGCATCCTTTTGAAAAAGCTTTGCAATTGCATATAGTATATATCTTAGTCTCATCTTAAGAATCTAACTCTTGAGGTGGTATTTAAGGGAGTTTGTTAAATTTACAAGGCCAAACAAGCCTTTTTAAGTCAAATCAAGGCTCCTAACAATATAAGATGACAAATTGTAATGGGTATGACCATAAAGAGACTTCTATCTCTAGAGTATGTTGAAACACAAGCTCCTTAATATTGTCCCATATAGCTTTGATGTAGGTAGAATACTTGCCTTAGCAATGACGAAACATTTATAGAAGAAAAGCTTGTAGATATGGTAGAGACTAGTGAGAGGGAGGTTAAACTTTGTGTAGTAGGACTACATAGAGTTTTTTTTTTCTTTTTTTTTTTTATAAATTAAATATTGTCATCTATTCCAAGTTCATTTCTACGATGTGACTTCTCCCCTTGTTTGTGTTTCAACTTCACCACATTGCGAGGAGCACCTTTACCCAAATTATTTGTGTAGATTCTTTCCTATTCAATCTTAGAATTGATGGCTACTTGCACCTTATATTTTGCTTCTTGCATTTTTCCATTCTTGCTATATGTTAATTGCAAATTTAGGAGTCAATACATACAACCACCATAAAACCAAAGAAGGTTGTGATTCCATTTGATTTTTTTTTTTAAAATGGGCCTATAACAAAAAGAGAGTTGGAGGTTCAATAAACAAAAAAGGTAATTGAAATCTCTGATTTTCTTTTTGTTATATATTTCTATACAACAAAAAATGAAAGAAAGGGTTCTATTTAAATTCTTTTTTTATGTGGAGCTATAAAAAAATAGAGTTGGAGCTTCAATACACAAAATACACTAAATTGTAATTGAAACCCCCATTTTTCTTTTTGTTATATAATTCTATACAACAAAAATGTTATATGACATCTTAGTTATTGAACTGTTGCATGATAGCCTTGCATCTAGCTTTGAAGCACACTTGGTTTGGGATCTAATTTAGTTTGGCTTAGGAGTCATCTAGGAGGTAGCATTTGCATTGGGGTCCATCTTAAAGAACCTAGAAGGGTCCACAAGAATCCAAAATGAACCTATGTCATTTCAAACACTTTTAGGCTCCACTACTAAGCTATGAGTTGAACAATACTTAAGGCTCCACTACTTTAATAACACTCGTGAGGATGGTAAACATTTGGATCTCTTTGGAGTTGGTGTATGTTTCTTTTATCAAATCAGTTTTGGAATCAATCTTTTATAACTTATGATTGAGAGAGGGACAACACAATTAGTCCAAACTATTTGTAAATAATGCTCTTTAACCAATAAACCAATTGCCCTATGGTTTTTTGTTGTTTTAAATGACTTGAACAATGTTTCAAGGCCTCACTTCTTCAATAACACTTATAAGGAAGGCAAATAGTTGAATCTCTTTGGCCTTGACAAATTTGCGTATTCGATCAAATCAATTTTGGTGTTAATGCTTTGTAGTATATGACTGCGGGAGTGGACAAAACACAGTATCCAAAGGACTTGGTTACTAAGGCTCTTGAACCAATAAACAATGTGCTCTAATTTTTGGTATTGTTTATTATGACTTGTAAAACAATTCAAACTCTCATTTCTTCGGTGATAGTCCAAGGATGTTGGCAAAAATGCACAGTCCTTCACCTCCTCACAATCTAATGCTTTGAAAACATTGCTTATATAAGGGACATTACAATGGCATTAATCAATGTATTTCCAACAATTCTTTTGATATCTAATGTATAACAACGATAAATTGTTCTTTAGGCATGGTCATGAATATGTCTCTTTAGCAGTAGTTTAGGATTCAACAAGTGACCAGACCCCATTCCTCAAGGTCCTTCCTTTTCCAAAGAGTGGTTTGACTTGTATTGTTTTTATTTTCCTACATTGTTGAGGTTACCGTACACAATTACACTTTACACTAGTCATATAGTTTATTTTGATGCACACATGTTTGGTTTTTGCTAGACACAACATACATGCACAACTCATTTTGATTTCTGCATAGTTTAACATGCACCTAGGTCATAGCATCTCCTAGATAAGTGTAACATAAGAAATAGGAAATATGTAATATAGTTATATGTTTAATTATGTTGCATTTGAAATTGAGGGTTGTTTATTGAAATGTATGTGAAGAAGGTAAGATTGTCCTCTTAATCCCAAATTTCTTAAAGGGAAGATCCAAATTGATTAACCTTAAAGAGAGGATCAATGCATAAATGAATCAACCTATCAAGGATAGAGATAAAGAGAAAAACCCTGATTCCCATTTTATAGAAAGATTATAAACTTTAATTGAATTGAATAGGCGAAATGTACTAACCTTGAAATATTGAATCTAAAGAATGCTGTTTTCTAAAACCTGTGTTGAGTTTCTAGAAATTCTGAGATTGGATTTGGAATAGAAACGCAGAGATGAACACAACCCAGAAATCTTTTTCTGTTCATACACAATTCCAATTTGTACTTTCAAGTCAATGTCACCATTGACCCAGAATTTCCGATTCTAACCTATGGCAGAATCGACCTAAAAAGTCTCCGACAGGAAATCTATTTTCGGATCCCGAAAGTTTGCTGAAAAAGGTATCTGAATCTGCACTCTGATCCGCTATTTTATACCTGTACCTGCAAAAAAAATGGATTGTTTATTGGGGGAGGGGTTTGCCTTAGTCAAACCCCGATTTAGGAATTAACCTTGAAATCAATAATTAAAATAAAGAATGCTAGCAAGTAGTAGAAGTAAATCTAATAATGAAGCTATTACATTAAGTAGATATGCAATTGTATTTTGAATGTAAACAAGTATGTAAATATGAAAGCTTGGACTCAATTAGAAATCATAAACCTCCATGATTGTATGCTTGGAATCCACCTCGAAGAGAGAATGAAAGTCTTGAGGATGCACAAAGGATCTTGAAGGAATATCACACCACCATGATGGATAAATCTAGGGTTTGAATGATGAATCTTGAATGCTTGAACCAAATCCCTTCAAAGGCTTGAAAGCTTGAATCCTTGATCTTCAATGAAGAACTTGAATGCTTGAGAGGAAGACTTGAACACTTTGAAAGCTTGAAAACATGGTAGAACAATGGATGCTTGAACTTTTTGATTGGTGACTTATTGCTTGATTTGATAATTCGTGCTTAACTTTGCTTAGGTGATTGTTACTTAGAGAAAATGAGAGGAGAAAACTTCCTTTTATATGAAACTAGGGCACAATCTTCTACAGAGGCCTACATTGGAGAATTAAATTCCAATTAGACCTGTACCCCTAGAAGAGGACCTATATTAAATATAATTTAAGAATCGTTGCTTCGGAACCCAAAACAGCTGACTTGGAGGCGGGAAATAGGTTTTTGATGACCTCTGGAAGCCGACAGACTTCCAAATTTGAAAGGGGGACCAAGGTCAAGGTCAAGGTCGTCCTTGACCTAGGTCAAGGTCGAGATCGATCTTGACCAAGGGAGTCAGGACCCTTAGAAAACATGCCAGATGGGATGGAAGGTACCTAGAGAGGCCCAATCAGGGTCCTAAATAGGCAGAGAAGTAGGAGAGGATGTAGAAATGAGGGGACAATTTGATGGTGGTCAAAAACACCCCCTAAGAAGGGCTAAACGTTCTTAACATGGAAGTGCTTCCATTTTAAGACGATACATTAAACCCCCACTTTAGCGGAAGTATGGAAATCGAACATACTTGTAGTAAAGTTAGAAGAAAGACTCTGGTGGATCGCAATGAGGTAGAACATCACTTAATCAAGGACATGAGCCACTAGACCAATGATTCTAACTCAACATACATGCATAAAGATATGAAAGTAAAGAGCAATCAATCATAGAAAACATACATGACTACATAAGCAAGACAAGAGCACCACTATAGATAACATAGCTTCATGATGTAATCCTACTAGCATGCAAGCGAAAGAGAGAAAGGAGATAGTGATTATCTCGCATAGTAAGATGCCCACCTTACCATGAATCACCAAGGAGGGAGAGCCCAACAGGTTCACCCATAAACTGTGCTTTGTAATTGTAATGCGTCTTCTGACGACTTTTAAAATATCCATAGATCCACATTCTTGTATCACTATGGAAATATAAAATGCACATCTTTTCAGGATTTAGCAACTTATGTGCGTTACCTTCTGAGGATTTAGCAAAAAATAAAAATAAAAATGCGTCTCTTCAGGATTTAGCAACTTATGTGCGTTACCTTCTGAGGATTTAGCATGTTGTAAAATGTAAACTAATGTAAAATATAGTATAAGAGAGAACCTATATATGCCCCCCTCCTTATTATGACTACCCACTACGTAGGATAAGGAAGAGAAAAGAGGATACCTACTTCACAAGGTAAGGAGATATCTAGCTTAACAACAATATATACTATATCCTTAGCAAAGAGTAATGACCCTTACCTCTAAGAATATAGATAATCGTGAAAAGGATATGTCACATATGGAAAAAGGATCCTCAAAGAGGAAGAGATCTCATCATCAAGACCCCCACCGTAGAGGAGTGCTTAGGATAAAATGTCATCTTCTAAAGAAAAAGAGGGACCAAAGATTCAATCATCAAGCCCCCTGCGATGAAGAGGAAGAGGAATCTCGGAATGAAGGAGTCAAACTCTATCCCAAAGTAAAGGCAAGAGTTTATCAAAAGCATAGTGTGCAACATAAAGAAGAGGTGATGACCTAGGACAATCACCTCTCATATAAGAGGGTATCCATGGTCAAAACATAAATCTTTATAAGGAAATAATGTTATATGATAAGCAAATGCCACTAAGCTAAGGAAAGTAGATCCTTAGATAGAGGGAGAAGGAAAAATACCTTGCCCCCCAGGGGTGAAAGAAAGGGATATATCAAATTATATCAAGAGATATTGTAGCAAAGAGATGTCTTTACAAAACAAATGTCCTAGAAAAGATGTCATGAATGATTATAAGCGAAGAAAGTATGTATCATAATAGAAAATTATAAGGATAGAATGTAGAAAGAATAACCAGTTAAACTCAAAACAAGATACATGCTAAGAGCATAATGGATCCTAGAAGACCAGAAGGAAATACCTCTTGCCCCCCTAGTTAAGAGACAAGAGGAAAAATATGATCTAACTTATAGAAGAACGAGGGGAATGCCCTATATCAAAATTATGAAGAAATTGTAATACTGCACAGGAATGAGATATAATTCCTAAAGCAACTCTTTCTTGAACATATAATTTGAAATGCACACAATCAACAAGTAAATGTGTATTACTATAATGAAAAGGACATTTGTATTTAGAGAGAGCATTTTTTGGAATAGGTTTAAAGATCTCTTTCTTAGAATTCATTAATTGGACATACACCTTCTTAGCCACATCTTGAGGAGTATCAGGGTGATCTAAGGAAGGTGTTGGAAGAAGGACATGAAGAGGAGGATGAAGGTTAAGATCAAACACCTTGTTTGGAGGAGGTGGGAAACCTATACCATGCATATCTTGTTTAGGAGATGAATGAATTGGGTTTTTAATGCCTTGTTCATTGATACCAAGCCCTAAACCCTTATAGCCTTGTTTATCCACCACAGTATATTCGGTAGTGTACCTATCTTGCAAAGCTTCTACATGAGGTGATTGATTATGGTGCTCATGAGAAAATGTTGTATATGGTGGAATGATATGATTAGAAGAGGTTTCTTTGTTTTTCCCTTTAATATCATCATGACTTGGATAGGGAGGGGAAGGTAAATGAAAGAATTCTCGAACATCAGTATCATGAATCCTAGCTTGAGCCCCATCATAAATGTGAGAAGAACTAGGGGTGGAAGATGGAGAAATAGAAATAGGAATATTAGGAATTGGATTAGGATTATTAGGATTAGGATTAGGAAGATTAGTAGATGGGGTATCATCTACGCAATTCTTCACATAATCCAAAAGAGTAATAAGTCCACTACATAAATCTTTGATGAAAGTTTTGAAAGTAGGAAGACTAGTATTAGTTAATCTCAAAATAGCATAAGCAAGTGAAACATGAAGATTAACAAACATAATGAAATGGATGATACTTTCATACACATCACAAGTATTATAAAGAGATGCTAAAAGAAGCATAATGAGAAAAGTAACCATACCCCATAACATCTTAAAGATCTTCATAGTGAATGAAATGCAAAAAAATATATATTTTTTTAATATTTTTATGAGTATGTAGATTTTTTTTTTGTATTTTAAAGTGCAAGAGCGTAAAAGAAAACTAATTTAGTTTGCATGCAAGATCTAGTCTCTAAGGAAAAGAGGCAAAGCATGTAACACCAAAAAGAAAGAGTTGTCTATCGTGGGTTCACCAAAATATAACATAAGAAATAGAAAATATGTATATAGTTATATGTTTAATTATGTTACATTTGAAATTGAGGGTTGTTTATTGAAATGTATGTGAAGAAGTTAAGATTGTCCTCTTAATCCCAAATTTCCTAAAGGGAAGATCCAAATTGATTAACCCTAAAGAGAGGATCAATGCATAAATGAATCCACTTATCAAGGATAGAGATAAAGAGAAAAACCCTAATTCTTGTTTTATAGAAAGATTAATAAATTTAATTAAATTGAATAGGAGAAATGTATTAACCTTGAAATATTGAAAATTTAATGAATGTTGTTTTCTGAAGCCTGTGTTGAGTTTCTGGAAATTTTGAGACCGGAATCTGGAATAGAAACACAGAGACGAACAAAACCCAAAAATCTTTTTCAGTTCTGACACAGTTTTGATTTGTACCCTCAAGTCAATGTCACCATTGACCCAAAATTTTTGATTCCGACCTAAGGCAAAATTGACCTAAAAAGTCTCCGACATGAAATCTATTTTCGGATCCTAAAAGTTTGCCGAAAAGGGTATCCAAATCTGCACTCTGATCCGTTGTTCTGTACCTGTACCTGTAAGAAAAATGGATTGTTTTTTGGGGGAGGGGTTTGCCTTAGTCAAACCCCGATTTAGGAATTAACCTTGAAATCAATAATTGAAATAAAGAATGCTAACAAGTAGTAGAAGTAAATCTAATAATGAAGCTATGACATTAAATATATATGCAATTGTATTTTGAATGTAAACAAGTATGTAAATATGAAAGCTTGGACTCAATTAGAAACCATAAACCTCCATGATTGTATGCTTGGAATCCACCTTGAAGAGAGAATGAAAGAGTCTTGAGGATGCACAAAGGATCTTGAAGGAAGATCACGCCACTATGATGGATAGATCTAGGGTTTGAATGATGAATCTTGAATGCTTGAACCAAATCCCTTCAAAGGCTTGAAAGGTTGAATCCTTGATCTTCAATGGAGAACTTGAATGCTTGAGAGGAAGACTTGAACACTTTGAAAACTTGAAAACATGTAGAACAATGGATGCTTGAACTTTTTGATTGGTGACTTCTTGCTTGATTTGATAATTCGTGCTTAACCTTGCTTAGGTGATTGTTACTTAGAGAAAATGAGAGGAGAAAACTTCCTTTCATATGAAATTAGGGCACAATATTCTAGAGAGACCTACATAGGAGAATTAAATTCCAATTAGACCCATACCCCTAGAAGAGGACCTATATTAAATAGAATTTAAGAATCGTTGCTTCGGAACCCAAAACAGCCGACCCGGAAGCGAGAAATAGATTTTTGATGACCTCTGGAAGCCGATAGACTTCCAGATTTGAAAGGGGGACCCAGGTCAAGGTTGAGGTCGACCTTGACCCAGGGAGTCAGGACCCCTGGAAAACATGCCAAATGGGATGGAAGGTGCCCGGAAAGGCCCAATCAGGGTCCTAAACAGGCAAAGAAGCAGGAGAGGATGTAGAAATGAGGGGACAATATGATGGTGGTAAAAAACACCCCCTAAGGAGGGCTTAAACATTCTTAACATGGAAGTGCTTCCATTTTAAGACGATACAATAAGCTCAATACATCTTTTGATTTATGCCATCAAATAATAAGTTTTTTTTGAACACTTGGTTTTAGGTTTCAAGTATCAATTAACTATGAGAATGCTTGTCAACTTTAGGAAAGTATAATTTTAAAATAACCCCTTTAGCAAAAATTGCCCCTTTTAAAATTATTTAAATTAATATTATATATTTGTTGTGGTAGTTTGAGAAATGGAATGTATATTGACATGTTAATTATTGCTTTCATTATTCTATCATGGGATTTTTTCAGTGTTACCTGGAAAACATCCCTGGCCTAAAAACTCCCGTCCCCATACCGAAAACATTTTCGGGACTTGGGGATGGGGTTTTTTAGGTCAGGGATGCTTACCCAGGTAACACTGAAAAAATCCCATGATAGAATAATGAAAGAAATAACTAATATTTCAATATACATTCCATTTCTCAGACTTCCACAACAAATATAAAATATTATTTTAAATAAATTTTGAAGGAACAATTTTTGTTTAAAAAGGTTATTTCAAAATTATACTTTCCTAAAGTTGGCAAGCATTCTCATAGTTACTTGATACTTGAAACCTACAACCAAGTGTTCATAAAAACTTGTTATTTGATGACATAAATCGGAAGATGTATTGAGCTTATCTAGGCGATGCTATGATTTAGGTGCATGTTAAACTATGTAGAAAACAAAATGAGTTGTGCCCGTATGTTGTGTCTAGCTAAAATCAAACATGGGTGCATAAAAAAAAGTATACGATTAGTGTAAAGTGTAATTGTGTACAGTAACCTATATGACTGGTAGGTTTCAAGTATCAAGTAACTATGGGAATGTTTGTCACCTTTAGTAAAGTATAGTTTTAAAATAACCTTTTTAAACAAAAATTGAACCTTTAAAAATTATTTAAAACAATATTATATATTTGTTGTGGGAATCTGAGAAATGGAATGTATATTGAAATATTAGTTATTACTTTCATTATTTTATCGTGGGATCTTTTTGGTGTTACTCGGGGAAGCATCCTCAGCCTAAAAACCCCCATCCCCATATTAAAAACATTTCCAAGACTCGGGGATGACTAGGGGATGTCCCTACACTGCCCCTCTTTTTTTAAGGTTTATAGCAAATGTCCTAGAAATCTAGGGATGTTGAGAATTCTTTTGGGGACGTTCATACGTCCTAGGGACGCCTTTGAAGTCCTCGGGATAGATGAGCATCCCCAACGGGATAGGTTGCATCAACACTTTAAGAAAAACACATTTTTCTTTAATAAAACACTTTCTTTTTTCTTAAAGTTCTAAGCGAAACCCTCCTTCCAAGTTCACCCTAACATTCTTATTACTGTTTGGTAGTTAGTTCCTGCTATTTGGCGTCCTTTGATTAGTATTTGGCAATATTACATTAAGAATCATGAAATTAAGAATGTTGTTACAGTCATGCTACACACTAAGAATCATACAACAGACTGTTTGCAATGTGTTGGGAAAGTCTAAAAAGTACATTATAGACATGGAACATGCATCTTTATGTCATATTGAGGCAATACATCAATTCTAGGTTGGTTTTGGGTTGATTTGGGTCGTTTGTGGAAGATTTTGCGAATTTTGGAGGTTTCCTCAAGGTGCCATCTTGTTGTAACAAATCTATATCATGACCGGAATTGTATATCATACCTATTTGTATTAATGTCAGTCCACTTATAATGAGCTGGGGGTGTAGTTTTAGGGGTGTAGCAGTGTAATTGCAATTTAGATTATTGGTGAATGTGGTCTAGAGTGAGGAGCATTGGGAGACATACTTGATCCACTATCTGTAGCAGCCCTTTCTGGAGTCAATGTCAAACCTACAACAGTCAATTCAAACACAATTGCCAAGGTTTTTCAGGTTAGTATTTCATAGGAATGTTATTTCATGTATTGGCACTACTATGTGAATGATTATCTTCCAAAACAATAGTCAATTCCGACACAATTGCCAAGGTTTTCAGGTTAGTATTTCATAGGAATGTTATTTCATGTACTGGCACTACTATGCTAATGATTATCTTCCAAAGCAATTGTAACACTATGCATATAATGTGTACACCGATAATTTATATCAAACTTAAATGATAGTAGTATGCTTCAACTTGGAAAGTGTATTATTGTTGATGTTGTCATTGACAATGAATTTCAAATTATGTTCTTGGGTGTGTTTCAATTTTGGATGTTATTATTTTAATATTATATGCATATTGACAACAAATTTGAATTATGAATGTATATTCATGAGTATTGAGTTTGACTATTGAAATGTTTTATGTTAAGGTTATGTGATGTTTAAATGTTATGCTTTATTGATGTTTTCATATGAATGTAATATATATATATGCAAATTGCCCTATATTTATATTGCCATCCCCTTGCCGTCCCCAAACTTGACAAAAAAATTGCTGCACCAAAAACTTGCCCCTCCCTGTCTTCTATTGTCCCCATCTCAGAAACTTGGGGTAACCTTGGATTTTTCCTATTTTAGTTATAGTTAATACATAGCATTAATAATATACAAACAAAATGTTGAAATGGTTCTATAAAATATATTTTAAGAATTTATTGTCAATTTCCTTAAAAGTCATCTAACTTGTTATTATATTCCACAAGTACTGTGTACAACATTTAGAGAGCTCACAAACTGAAATAAGAAATTATAGACAATATTCAAGCATAATTTTTCCATCTAGCTTATTATTGTTTTAATTCTACTTCTCTTAAAGAAAGATATCACAAGAGAATTTTTCATATTTTCAACAATAGTTGAAGAAAAATAAAAATGTGTACACGTTATTTTATTTCTAGATAACAATTCCATCCTTAATGGTAAGTATATTGTCCCCGTCTTCTATTGTCCCCATCTCAGAAACTTGGGGTAACCTTGGATTTTTCCAATTTTATTTATGGTTAATACACAACATTAATAATATACAAACAAAATGTTGAAATGGTTCTATAAAATATATTTTAAGAATTTATTGTCAATTTCCTTAAAAGTCATCTAACTTTTTATTATATTCCACAGGTATTCTGGACAACATTTAGAGAGCTCACAAACTGAAATAAGAAATTATAGACAATATTCAAGCATAATTTTTCCATCTAGCTTATTATTGTTTTTATTCTACTTCTCTTAAAGAAACATATCACAAGACGTTTTCATATTTTCAACAATAGTTGAAGAAAAATAAAAATGTACACATTATTTTATTTCTAGACAATAATTTTATCTTTAATAGTAAGTATATATTTTCAATGATTTTTTAAGCTTAATGTAGCGTTTTAAAATAAAATAAAATTATGTGACACATATATAGTAATATTATTTGATAACAAGTTGTTTTCTTCATAATAACTAAATAATCATGAAGAAAGCTAAATGATAATTACACATTAAATATTATTTTTAAGTTTTTAAGTACTTGTAATTGATTATTAATTAAATTTAATATTAAAATGGGATGAGAAATGTGTTAAAGTAAAATGAACTATTCGGGTAGAATTATAAAGTTGAGTTAAAAAAGATGTCACAATGTTCCATTTTAAGTTTGTATTTATTGTGTATTCTTCATAATATGTGTAGACATTATTTTATTAGTACACATTATTTTATTTCTAGATAACAATTCTATCTTCAATGTTAAGTATATATTTTCAATGATTTTTTTTTAGCTTAATGTATCGTTTTAAAATAAAATAAAATAAAATTATGTGACACATATATAGTAATATTATTTGATAACAAGTTATTTTTTTCATAATAAATAAATAATCATGAAGAATGCCAAATGATAATTACACATTAAATATAATTTTTTAGCTTTTAAGTACTTGTAATTGATTATTAATTAAATTTAATATTAAAGTGGGATGAGAAATGTGTTAAAGTAAAATGAACTATTCAGGTAGAATTATAAAGTTTTGAGTTAAAAAAGATGTCACAATGTTCCGTTTTAAAATTGTATTTATTGTGTATTCTTTATAATATTACATATAAGTTTGGTTGTTATTAAATCAATATATTTAGTTTTATTTAAAAAAACTGTATAACTTGTTGAGATATCATTTTAGAATTGCCTATTCTACATATATCACTAAACTTGTCAAAAATAAGTGCCTTGAGAACGATGGTGCTCAATGTCTCTTACATTGTTTTTTCTTAAAATAGACATGACATGACAATAATCTATATGATTGTGACATGTAAAATTTTAATTCATCTCTAATATTATTTTAATAATTAATTATTTTTATTTAATTAATAACAAATAACTTTTAAAAATAAAACTGAAAAGTCATTTAATATTTGAAGAAATGTTCATATTTATATAATTGTCGACGTTGAGAAAAGAGGAGAATGTTGTTGGAACAGTATAACAATATCTATCTCAATAATAGTGGTTGAGATGCAAAGCTTAAGAGCACATGTTTAATTATGTGATAGTATACAAATATGAAATTAGTTGCCTTAATACAAATAAAGCATTAGAGGTATGCATGTTTTTTTTCATGCTTAAATTGGCAACCTTAATATGCTTAATTAGTCTCAGTGACACTCTTTGTAAGATTTTTCAAAACTTCTATCTTGTTGGATTAAACCTTTCGTGGTGATAATGATTCATGACAATCAAAAGGTGTTTGTTCTTGGAAGAAAAATTTCAGATGTTTCCTTGGTTGTTCATGAAACTCTTCATTCAATGGGAAAATACAACAGGGAAAGTATGATCTTCAAATCAGATATCTCAAAAGCTTACAACATTTTACCATTGTCTTTTCTTTCAAAGGTATTACATAGGTTCGAATTTTGTGACAAGATTAAGAAGATGATGTAAGTTTGCATTAATTCTCCTATGTATTCTATTCTTATCAAGGGTTTTGCTCAATATTTGAGGTTTTGGACAAGGTGACTCACTCTCATCCTACTTGTTCATTCTTCTAGGAGAAATAAAAATAATGTTAGAAGAGGAATTCTTGAAGCTTTCAAGCTTTCCACTTTCCCCGAGGTTGTCTCTAACCATTAATATGTTGATGATAATCTTTCAGTTGGAAATGCTTCCATGGCAGAGGCTAAGGTTTGGGTCTCTATCTTGACAGATTATGCTATGGGCTCAGGTGAAAAGGTTTCACTCTTAGCTCTTTCCTATGTTAAATCACTATAGGTATGACATTAAGATTAATTTTTCTTCTGGTTACACTCTTCCCTTGCTCAATTTTTTTTATTATACTGAAAACTAAACCCAATGACACCCCCTCAATTAGGGTTTGATCCCAAGACATTTTCTGTACAATTTAAGCATTACTCTGGCTGGTAACTTGCTCCACCACATCACTAATCCCTCTATGATTGTTGACCATAACCAAGCTCCAATGCCCAAAAACCTAGGATCTTTTTCATCCTCTACTCAAACTCCTCATTCCAAAGATAAGCCCAACCACGTTAACCCCTAGCACATGACCAAAATGAATAATTTGGTTGGCTTCTTTGAGTCCCAGAAGATGAAATATGTTGTTTTCTCAAAACCCCTAAAGGAAACCCTTGATGATTTCGCCTCCACATGGTCCCCTTCTTCAAAATGGTCCCATGAAGACTCTCAACCTGACATTTCAAGGTCTTCCCCCAAGTATATAACCCCCAATTTTGGTTATTCAACTCCCTTTCCTGACTAGAGACCTACAAACTTTGCGAGGAGCTTAACTCTAAAGTTAATGAATGCCAAACTAACAATGATTTGCAAAATGAAATTATAAGGTGATAGCTAGCTCAACTCGATATGGAAAATGACATGATCATCAAATTAGAGGCTTTTGCTAAGGTTAGTGCCAAGATTGCAGATTGGCCTTCAGAGGTTGTAGATGAGACAATGGGGGATGTTGTGAAAGGGTTGGCTGAGAATTGACAAGTGGGCTTTCCTAGAAAAGAAATTGGAAACTATAACATCGGAAGAGGTGAGACAAATTGTTAAGGATGGTGGAGTTTTGCTGCTTAAAGGATGGGACATTTCATCAATGATTGCTTTTGATAGTTTGAGAAGGAGGCATGATGTTAATCTTGAGAATATGGATCTTGATCAACATCACATTTTATATTTTGGATCAGCTTTCAATTATAAGCTAGCCATTCTAGCTATTTGGTCTTTGTATCCTGCTACTCGCAATCCTTCCACGATGCAACAAGAAGATGAGTTGTATGGTCAACTTCTCCTAAAGAAATCAACTAATTTTGTTGGTCATCAAGCATCTGGTCTTGTAGTTGATGTAGCCAAGATGGCTCAAAAGGTCTCTGTAAGAGATCAAAGTGAAATTCAAGCTTCGAGGGAAGAAAATAAGACGCTTAAGGAACAACTAAGTGTAGTAGGAGGGTATCGCTTGATAGTTTCTCATGAACAAACCTCAGAAGTGATGTTTGGGCTTAGAAATGATTTAGCAATGACCAGGGTTGAGATTTCAAGTTTAAAGGAAAAATGGATTAGTTACACATTAGATGAGGATTGCAGAAGTTTAGACCATGCGAAATATGATCAAGCCTCTCCTTGAGTCCAATTTGAATGCAGTTGTGGAGCATGCAAACACTACTTGGGATGAGCACAAAGAATTTTTGGAGTTCCAACAAGTCCACTTGAAGGGGCAAAGGTATCTTGCATGTTCCATTTCATATCTACATAGATTGATTAGGGGATTGGAATTTTATTTTGAAAACCATTTCCAGAGTATGTGTTAGTATGATCAATGAAATGAAGTGGACATCAATTATTCTTGTTCAAATATTTTCAATTCATAGAATGTATACAAGAGTTATAAAAACAAAGCTATTTGACTTCTATAAACTTATTGCACATCAAATTACTCCATTATTTGTTGAAGGGAAGGATGAAAAGAAGGGAGAGATGGTCTTGAGGCCAAAGTCTGAGTGGATGGTGGAATTCTTAGCAATAATGGACCCTATGTTAGTGGATATATAATTGAATGTAGATGTTATTTTAAAAAATTCTATGCATATTTAGACCAATTGTCTAAATTGGAAATTGGATTAACCAGAATGGAGATTGGAAGGACTAGAATCAGCGACGATGAATACAATAGGCATCTCCAAGATGTTCATAGGTTCAAGGATGAAGGGTCTTAGGCCCCGTGATCAATTTTGTTGTTGTTGGCAGTTTGTTGCTTTTGGTAGTTTGCAGTGAGTTTTGAATTGAGCTAGGAAGTGACTATTGGGTTCTCACCAATTTTGAAATTTTGAGATTTTTTCTCTTTTGTCTTTGAGCAGATAAAATAAGTAATTTGATCTTATTCTGAGGTGGATTTCCATCTTAACAAAGAGTTTTTGGACCTTTTGGATGAGATATGAGCATTAAATACATTTGTTTGAGAAGGTAACAAGCAGCTGTGTGCCGAATCACTATACTTTTTGTCAACTTGTTTTGCAAGTTTTTTTTAGGATGAAACTTCAAGAATATCAACTCTAGCTATCCTCTGTAGAGAATAAGGAATGAATGTCTAAAACATGTCGGCAGGTTAAAAAGTTTTTTGTCTTTTAGTAGTTAGGTGGTTACGTGCTTCCCTTATCAGATTGTAAAGATTCAAATGCTTATTGCTCCTTTATCTCATAAAATGGATTTCAAGGCTCTATTCTAAGGCGGATAGTTGTCCATATAGGTTGAGTATGTCATTGTATAGTTATATTTTGTCTGAAAGTCTGAGAGCAAGAATGAAATGTGTTTGTTCTATGTCTTTTGTATGCAAGTCTTTGTGATAGTTGACATTTTGAAAAATTTGTAATCTCATAAACATCTTGAAATCAAATTCAATTATATCCAAGTTATCTCTGGATGTATATGACTAGAATTTTATAAAATCAAAAGTTGAGGACTTCTTAGTTTTATCTGTTGTACTATGTTACAATTGTGTGGATGAATTTTGATTTCTCGAAAGTAGGGAATCAAAAATCTTTTGTCATTTGCAGAGATTTTGTAAGATGTTTACAGGGATAGAGAACATCGTTTGTAATTCATTATCAAAATATTAATTCATACAAGGTGTTAATTAAGTGAGAAGTGTATGTTTTTAATTATCATATTGCATCATATTTTCAAGACTAAGCTTCATAAGTGACTCTGTATGCCCTAGGATTGACATTGATATAGTTCATCTATTTTACAACTTCGGTAAGTTCTTAAAATCTAAAAATATTTTCCCTTTCATGTTATTCTATGTTGAATTTGTTTAATTTATTATCTTTAGGGTTAGAATTATCTTGTTCTCAAGATCCAAAGGTTTCCAAATCAAGGATATATGCAATCTCATAAAAAGATCATACATGTACTTGATTTCATACATTGAGAACATATCTGTTGCAATACCTATAAAAAAGGGAATGAGGATCAAAAGGGTATTGTTTTAGGTACATATACTTTGGTTTCATAGAGATTGAAGTGAAGAGGGTTGTTATTAGCTCCTTATCCCTACTAACATCATGTCAAGCTGGCCACTGGTCCAAGTCCCTTGATATTGAAGATTGGCTATCTCATAAAGGATTTTGGGGCAATCAGTTGGAATCACCAACAAAGATGATGGTGATGATGATCTTGGTGATGCACTCTTATTTCTATCGGTTTTGACAAAGTTTTTGGGGATTCTTTTGTCAAGGGTTTCCTTCTTTTGCAATGGTTTTGGAAGGGCCTTTTGTGGGTGTGTTTGTGCATGGTGTTGCCTTCTTGTGTGGCCATTGGGTGGATGCATGGTGTTTCTTATGTTTCTCTTGTTTAGAGTAGGTCAGTTGGTCCTTGGCCTTGTTATGGGCTATGTGGCTATGCCGAGGAGGTCAATAGATAAAGTTAACATTTTGGGATGGGTGTACGAGGTCTGGGGTTTAGATTCACTCTTTCTTGTTTCTTTTGTGGCTCTTCAATGGCGTCTGGGTGCTCTTGGTGTTTGTGTTGTTTGGGGTTTGTTTATCTCCCTTGCTTTCCCTCTTTGGCTAGGTTTTTTTGTGCAAGTCTTTGTAGGTTATGGATCTATTGAGGGTTCCCTATCTCTTGTTTCAACAATTCAAAGTTGTGGGGGTTGTGTTTTTTCCTCCTTTGTGGGGTTTTCTTTTCTTTGCTCTTATGATTTCGTTGTCTTTTCTTTCGAGTAATTTCTTCGGTGCTTGAGATTTTTGTGGCTTTGTTCTTCTTGGTGGTCAAGCAGTTGCTACTAGTTTTTAAGGGCCTTGATTGGCCTTGGTTTTTTTTTCTTATGGTTTTGTTCTATTGGAGTTGTGTATGTCCTCGTTGATGCCCAATACTTTATGCATTTTATTCTCAAGTGGGCTTTTGTTGTTCTTGATTAGGTTCTTCCCTATGAGGCTCCTATGAAGGTAGAGTCTGCCCTTATAGAGGTTGTGTTTCTTCTTATGGCTATGATGTGAGTTTGGCTCATTCTACTTTGGTTCTCCCCATTCTTGTTTCTTATTGAGGTGGTGATGTATCCTATGGAGGTGGAGATTTGATTATGGATAAGGGTTAATTGTTTCTCTATGCAATCTTCTCATGACTATGAATTCTCAGGTGCGGGGTTGAATTGTGTTTGGTTCACCCTTTGGTTGTCTCCTTTACTATTCTTATTGAGGGGGGTCCTCCCTAATTGAGGTAAGGAGAAAGTAAGGATTTGTTTTGTTGTTGGGAGTTCTTCACAAGTTGCAACTAGATGGTTTTGGGTTCCTTTGTAAAACCCATCTTGAAGGTTTTGGGAGCCTTTAAAACCCCCCTTCTCCTCTTCTTTTTTTTGATTGATTAGGAGGATTTGCATTATCAAGAGTGTTCTTCAAGGTTTAATCTCATGGTGCTATATTTTTTGGTTTTGGGAGCCTGATTAAATCCCAACGTTCAGGTTAAGGAATCCTAGAAAAACCCTTAATTCTTTTCTCAAGGTTAAGGGAGCCTTTTAAAGTCCTATAGTTTGTGTTCTTAGTCTTTAGCTTTGTGGTGCAGCTTGAGCTCGATATGATTTTCTTTTGTTAGGCTTCTTTGTTTAGTTTTTTATGGGGTTGGTGGTTTCTTTTGTTGATCTTCAACAACTATTTGTTTATCTGTGGATTCTAGGTTCCCATTAAAATTAGTTTGTAAAGTGTTATAGGGCCCCTTCAGAACTTGTTTTACCCTAATTAAAAATTCTATCACAAATCTAAGGAATGGGGGAAAGTTTTGTTGGGTGAAAGTTTTGTAACTAATCATTTTTCAACTTATTACAAAGTAGTGGTTTACCATAGTGTGTGATACATAGTCTCTCCTACTTATAAGGGAAAGCTCCCTTTGTTTATTGCTACTAAAAACAAGAAACACTAAAATAAGACCTAAGATTAGTTACAGTAAGTTAATTGATAGGGTTTTACATTCACCATACACTCTTCTTTCACAATACCTTCTCTGTTCTTCCTTCATCATATTCTCTTCTTTTAGAATAGATGATATTTTCCTTGTAAGCATCTTTGAAGTACAATCCAGTAAAGTGATTCCATCTAAATAGTCTCTCGTAGCATTCCAATGAGCCCATGCACGGTTCTCTTCTCTCAGTCTTTCTACAAAATCTTTCCATGACCTCCTTATGTGAATTCAAGAACAAAGATGAAACATATGTGCAACTCAAAGTCTCCAACATATACTTCACCTTACATGCACAAACATAGAAAATGAAAAGAAGCACAAAGTTTGATAGTTATATCCTTGCTTTGAGTGTACTACACTAGTTTTAAATGATATAAGAAGCTCAAAGTCTACAAGATTAACTCTGAAAAATTAACTATAATTCTAAACTCAACAAGAAGCTCAAATCCTAAAAGATTTATTTTAAATACCTCTTAGAAAACAAAAAACACTCACAATCAACTTCAGATAATGTCGTCACATGATAACTTGTCAATACTAAGTTTTAAAGAACTTGCCTCCTTTATTGACTATAATTTTATTTATGTATCTAAACTTAAAGTTTTAGAGCGCTTGCCGATCGGTAGAGCCTTGTTACATCACCCAAAACATGCTTATTTACAATGAGCCCTCTTATATTTATAGAGGAGAGGCCAAGAAAAAAATTTGAGAGGAACCTAACTATTGACTTATTAAACATTAGTCCTATTGTACTTTGACCTATAATGTGATCACATGTAATTACAAATTTTTAGTTTACATGTAATTTATCAAGATCCAATAACATAATGTAGGATGAAAAGAAAACTAAGTGTATGATTAGACGACTTTATTGACAATATCCTTTGTAAAGTCTTCATGCGACTACATGATGGACCATTCTATGATGCCTTGCACTTTTATCACCATATTATTATTCTCTCAACCTTTGGGTATGGCTATCAACACTAATTTGCACCCTACTATCATGATTTATGATGACTTGCAACTCTATCAAGATACCTTTATAACTGCCTTTATGACAGAGATCACTTTTCCTTCATGATACGTGTAACTCTGTGATTTGAAGCGACCATACCTTTGTGATAATGCTTGTATGTCTCCATATTTGTATTTGAATGAGAGCATCTAGGATGAAGTTGTAGTGATGGATTCATAAGGTTTCCATTTGAAAGACAAATCAATGACCAAAATCACGAGACAGTGGAGACAAATTCTAAGAATTATGAGAAGGAACTAATAAAGAACCAAAAATGGATAAATTCTAGGTGAAGCTGCATTTTAGGCTTCAAAACTCAAAATTCCAGGGCAAGAGGTCTGATATGTAATCAGGTTTCAAAAACTAGATTACATGTTGTCAAGCTTGAAAACCCGACATGTTGTCGGACTCAAAAACCCCAAAATGTTGTTGGAGTAAAAATCTCCAAATATTTTTGTGGATATCAAATTCAATTTCTTTTCACGAAAATAAAACTTGACACGTTTTTACGGATATAAAATTAGATATGTTTTCAGGTTGGGTATAAAACACATGTTTTCACGGATATAAAACTCGACGTGTTTTCAGGTTGGGATTTAGAAATGTGACAAACAAGTGTTTGCAAAATGTGTGAATGTGTTTTCAGGTTTCTAAAACTAGATAACATGTGTTGAAAGTGCATTGGGCTATGTATATGCAATCGGGGTTTTAAAACCCGACAATGTGTATTTTGGAAAAAAACATTAAGATGCTCTCAACTTTTAAATCTTGGGCAACATGTTGAATGAACTTGATGCAAAGAAGTTTTGTAAGGTTTTAAAAACCTGGCAACATCCATGTTTGAAAATGCAGTGGGGGAGATACTATGTAGTCGGGGTTTAAAACCTCGACAACACATAGTGTTTCCATGAATAAATGTGTGGTCAGGGATTTAAGCTTTGACTACACACAAACTTGATGAGTAAATACATGATCGAGGTTTAAAATACAGACAACATACAAAGTGTAAAGTGAAAAAATAAGACCTTGTGATCGTGCTTTTAAAACCCGATGACAAGTGATATCTCCCTCATCATGCCATTTGGGTTTTAAAACTTGAACCACATGCTTATTCCTTTTTAAAATGATGTCGGGTTTTAAAACCATGCCAACACATATTTGAAAGCTTAGAATTTTGAAAGTAGAAAATCCTCCAAATGTGAGGTTAGAGACATCATTTCAATGCATAATGAATTTCATGCTTACAAGCACTAGACTTGTGCCTCGTAAAGTGTTCATTAGAGTCCACAGGTAATGAATTGTACAAAATTCATAGGGGTATCCTATGATTTGGCATAAGCTAAAATCAAGGATAACGCATTTATAATTTTGTCACACTTCTGGAAAATAAAAAAATTCAAATAAAAATATATTCACCCAAAAAGGTTTCATCCAAAACCATTTCGCATCTCATGAAGCCAACAATTTTGGTCATACTATTTTCAGTTGAAATACTTTTGGTCATTAAAAAGATAAGTGTAACAATTTTAAAAAAAATTAGAAAGGAAAGGATTTTTTTCCAATCAAAACTATGTTTCTTGGAAGTACATCACTCTTAATCTATCCTTCCAATGCTTTATAAATCATCTCAGATATAGTGATGGAGCTACGCGGTAAGAGATAGATCCAGATTTTTAAAGTGATCATAGGAATAATTTACATAGAATGTGATAATTATACACATAATCTATGCAAAGGGATAATGAAATAAAGAATTATGGTATGTGTTGGAACTCCAAAATTGTGAGTATATTTTGGAGTGACTACACGAAAATTTTTCAGTATGAGTTGCTGCCCTAAAAATCCTTTATGAGAGGTCAAGTTTGGATGCTTGTAAAAAGTGACCTGATGATTTTCATGAGATACCACTTGGAGAGTGGGTTTAACACCTTTCATTTAGCAAGTACAGTGGGTTCCAGCTCTCAAATTTTAGTTTTGACATGTTTTGAAGATGACCATTTGGAGGTGGTTATATAAATTTGCATTTTTTACATTTGCTGATTTTATCTAAGTGACCTACTTTGATTGTTTTTATCTTTGACCGGATGGATAGGCATGATATTAAGGGTTATTGTAGTATTTTGTATGCATGTAAGTGAGTCTTCTTTTCCATTCTCGGATCCTTGTGAGCTCATTTGATAACTTTTCCAAAGCCATTTCGTTAGCATTTTATTCATTTTTCCCTGAGAGTGAAAATGTAGATTTCTAATTGCCTTACTTTGAGGTCCTGCATGTTGTACTCCAGTTCAAGATTTTGAAGAATTGAGTTTTCCCTTGCATTTAAAACATGAAAGTGTACCTTCCTGTGATGACATGTAACTGATTGAATGTTTGACAATGTTAAGTTGAAGATAATGCAAGGCATTAAATCAGTTAATGGTTTGTATTGTCATTGATGTCAACTTGATATCATCTGTACGGTCATGTACATAATGCCAAAGAATTTAGAGAATCAATGGACCAAAGGTTATGCTTTCACCAATGCACAAATGTCAAGTATTCACCGAGTGACAGACAGCACCGACGGAGTGCACACCATCGTTAAAGGCAAAGAAGAAAAGTCACAGTGATACCCGACGAGCAGAAGACAATGTTTCCCAACGAAGCAAAAACACACGATGCCCGATGAACTGAAAACAGAGTTTCCCGACGAGTAAAATATAATGATGCCCGACGGACGGAGATCCCGAAGCTAACTAGAGTCACACCGACGAAATTGGTAGTTGTCACCGACGACTAACTATAGAGTTGACCGATGGAACAGAGAGTTCAGAAAATGACAAAATATCTAGCTGGCAAGAGCTAAAGATAGACTTAACTGGTTGTTTCCTTTGTTTTATCCAACCAGAGTTAAGTAATTGATTTAAAGCTGATTTATACAGCTGGCATGAAGATAACTACGAGACAAATCAGGAGTTATTCTTTAAATCAAATTGGCTGGATTATTTTTCATGC
This sequence comes from Thuja plicata, assembly GCA_018584345.1. Taxonomy (NCBI): domain Eukaryota; kingdom Viridiplantae; phylum Streptophyta; class Pinopsida; order Cupressales; family Cupressaceae; genus Thuja; species Thuja plicata. The sequence continues at coordinate 34,084 of MU225443.1, forward strand.
CAAGAATCAAGAATCAAGAATCAAGAAACGGTGAATATCATGTCTATATAAGAGACAAGCTTAATTAATTTCTGTATGCATGGGAAGGGGAGTGAATAGAAAGAGGATGCTGAAGAGAAACTAATGAAGAAGAACTTCATACAGTCCTGATCAATCAAGCTAAAGGAGAGCTAAAGAGTTCTGCAGACACCGATGAACAGTGAAGCACAACATCACAGAGCAGAAAGTGTGAAGCACAAAGAATTGAATTGATACATTGATCAGAGAGGTAATGTACTTAAATAGATATGAAAATCTGCAGTTCAAAGTTGCATTAGAAACAGATCATAGTGTTTCAGTTTAACCATTGAAGCATCAAGTCTCTTAACTAAGCAGGACTTAACAGTCTTCTATATATTGAGGTACATCCCAAGGAGTGCCAAAAAGGTTGATTCATAAAAGTAGCATTGGA
>MU225443.1:36976-50978 GCA_018584345.1 Thuja plicata
ACAATTATGTTTCTAAAAGATAAATCTGAAGCATTCAAGATGTTTAAATGGTATAAGGCTATGGTAGAAAAACAAAGTGGTAAGGATTTGAAATGTTTGAGATCATATAGAGGAGGAGAATTTATATAAGATGAATTCACTAATTTCTGTAATGAGCATGGTATAAAAAGACATGTTTCTACACCAAGAACACCACAACAAAATGGGATTGCTGAGAGAAGGAACAGATCAATAGTTGATTGTGGAAGAACACTGATGATAGAAAAAGGCATCACCCAAATCTTCTGGAGGGAACCTGTTAGCACTGCTGTCTACACACTTAACAGAGTACAATTAAAGAAGGACACAAAGAAGACACCTTATGAGCTATGGTACGGTAAAACACCAAATGTAAGTTACTTTAAAATATTTGGTAGTCAACATTATGTCTTAAATGATGATAGAAATGGAAAGATTGACGCCAAAAGTGATGAAGGTATATTTCTGGGGTATTCTACCAAAAGCAAAGCTTTTAAATGACTCATCAAGGCCTCTAACAAAATAGTTAAAAGTGAAAATGTAAAGATTGATGAATTTGTAGAAAAGAATGAGCTAGAAAGCACAAAAGAACTAGAGGACTACAACAAGTTTGTATATTGTGAAGAACCCAACACTCTGCCCAAGCAACAGTGCTTAATTCCAGAATAATAGAATGTTGCAACCGACGATCAGACTGTTGTTACCAACGGTCAGGATAATGATCAAGATAATGTGCAAGGTAATGAAGAAAAAAATGAAGCTCAAAATAATGATCAAGCTGATAAACAAAGAATTGTACCTGTACTTGCAAGATATGTAAGAAGGAACCATCTAGAGGTCCAGATCATTGGAGATAAGAAAGCTGGTACAAGAACAAGAAGTAAGTCTTTAAATTGTTTAATTTGTGAGTTTGAGCCAAAATTTGTCAATGCTGCACTAGATAATGAGGAATGGATAAGTGCTATGAATGATGAGATTGAGAAGATTGAGAAGAATAAAACATGGTCACTTGTGCCAAGCCCAGATGACAAGAATGTCATCGGTACAAAATGGATATTCAGAAATAAGATGAACAAGAATGGAGAAGTCACAAGGAACAAAGCAAGACTAGTATGCAAAAGGTATGCACAAGAGGAAGGTATAGACTATGTAGAAACCTTTGCACCCGTTGCTAGGCTAGAAGGAGTAAGAATACTACTTGCTTATGCTGCATATAAAGGATTCAAAGTGTATCAAATGGATGTCAAGTCAACATTCCAAAATGGAATACTTGAAGAAGAGGTATACATTGAACAACCAGAAGGGTTTGTCGATCCAGACAAGAGAAACATGGTATGTAGACTTCACAAAGCCTTGTATGGATTGAAACAAGCTCCCAGAGCCTGGTATGAATGAATTCATTCCTATCTAATAAGTATTGGATTTATAAGGACTAGTGAAAAGAGTAATCTTTATTTGAAAGAAGATACTGATGCTAACACTTTGATTACTGAAATTTTTGTTGATGACATCATATTTGGAGGCAATGATATGCCATGCAAATCATTTGCTGATGAGATGAGCTAAGATTTTGAGATGTCTATGTTTGGAGAGATCAAGTTCTTTCTTGGTCTACAAATCATTCAACAAAGTGAAGGTATTTTCATTACATAGTCCAAATACATCAAAGAGGTCCTGGAAATATTCAAGATGGAAGATTCCAAACCAGTTGGAACACCGATGGCTACTGGATGTAAGTTGACAAAAGAAGACAAGAAAACAGAGGTAAATCAGACTTTATACAGATCAATGATTGGAAAACTCATTTATGTTGTACACACTAGACCAGATATTGCACATGCAGTAGGAATTGTTGCTAAATTTTCTGCTAACCCCAGGGAATCACATATGACTGCTATGAAAATTTTTTTAAGATATCTAAAGAATACTAAGGAATTTGGCTTATGGTATAGAAGAGAGGGAAAATTTGAACTTAAGGTGTTTACTGATGCTGATTGGGCTGGAAATCTTGATGACCGGAAGAGCACAACTGTAGGAGCATTCTTTATGGGTGACAAACTTGTCACATGGATTAGCAAGAAGCAAGGATGCATCTCAACCACTACTGCAGAAGCAGAATATGTTTCTTCTGCTCCAAATTGCTCAAACATTGCATGGATCAAACAATTACTATAAGGTATGCATATGAAGATCTCAGAACCAGTGATTATCTATTGTGATAACACCAGTGCAATTAACATTTCCAAGAATCTAGTCATGCATTCCAAGACTAAACACATTGCAATCAAGTATCATTATTTAAGAGAACAAGTTCAAGAAAAAGAGGTGATACTTGAGTATGTGCAATCAAAGGAACAATTAGTTGATATCTTCACCAAGCCACTACCCAAGGATACATTTGAATACTTGAGAAAGAGACTAGGGGTCAAACCCTTGTCTACCAGTCAGTAAAAGAATGAAGGCAGCATCAACCTACATATTATCAGAATATCATTCATGTTGATGCAAGCAAAAAGATGAACTTCAAAGATACATCTATATATACATAGAGGTATATATCAGAACCAAGCACCAGAGCATATTAATGTATTGCTAATGGATAAGGGAAATTCAAGGAATATATTATGGATGGAGAGAAAATATTGTTTGATATTAATGTCAGATATTTGTAAAAATATTTATTTGGCGTTGTTTTCAAAGGGAGAGAGATTATCCATATTATCATATTCTTCTGAAAAAGAGAGATTATCCATCATCAAATTACTCCAACAGGGAGAGATTATATCCTTAGGGAGAGAAAATCGTATGAAAGTTTATACAAAGGGAGAGACGCTGAAAAGAGAAAAAGACATCATAAAAGAGAGAATAGGAAAAGGAGAGAAATTGACACAAGAAGAAGACTCAACACATCAGAAAGTAAAAAGCTGCAAGAATCAAATCTAAGCTAAAATAGAGCTTATCGGTGATCAGACATTTATCGGTTGATAGAACAAAATGGTTGGTAGTTTGATAAATCTCAACTGTTGTATTTCATATTGTATTAGAAATAGTATAGTGTGATAATATATTATGTTGCCATCAATGCCAAAGGGATAGATTGATGACATGTAACTGATTAAATGTTTGACAATGTTAAGTTGAAGATAATGCAAGGCATTAAATCAGTTAATGGTTTGTATTGTCATTGATGTCAACTTGATATCATCTATACGGTCATCTATATAATGCCAAAGACTTCAGAGAATCAATGGAACAAATGTTATACTTTTAGCAGTGCACAAATGTCAAGTATTCACCAAGTGACAAACAACACTGACGGAGTGCACACCATCGGTAAAGGCAAAGAAGAAAAGTCATAGTGATACCCGACAAGCAGAAGACAGTGTTTCCCGATGAAGCAAAACCAAAAGATGCCCGAAGAGCTGAAAATAGAGTTGCCCGACGAGTAAAATCTAATGATGACCGATGGACGGAGATCCCAAAGCTAACTGGAGTCACACTGACAGAACTGGTAGTTGTCATCGAAGACTAACTAATGAGTTGACCGACAAAATAGAGAGTTCAGAAAATGAAAAATATCTAGCTGACAAGAGCTAAAGATAGACTTAACTGGTTGTTTCTTTTGTTTTATTCAACCAGAGTTAAGTAATTGATTTAAAGCTAATTTATACAGCTGGCATGAATATAACTATGAGACAAATCAGGAGTTATGGTTTAAATCAAATTGGCTAGATTTTTTTTTCACGCAAAGAATCAAGAATCAAGAATCAAGAATCAAGAAACGATAAATATCATGTCTATATAAGAGACAAGCTTAATTCATTTTCGTATGCATGGGAAGGGGAGTGAATAGAAAGAGGATGCTGAAGAGAAACTGATGAAGAACAACTTCATATAGTCCTGATCAATCAAGCTAAAGGAGAGCTAAAGAATTCTGTAGATACCGATGAACAGTGAAGCACAACATCAAAGAGAAGAAAGTGTGGAGCACAAATAATTGAATTGATACATTGATCATAGAGGTAATGTACTTAAATAGATCTGAAAATCTGCAATTCAAAGTTGCATTAGAAACAAATCATAGTGTTTCAGTTTAACCATTGAAGCATCAAGTCTCTTAACTGAGAAAGACTTAATAGTCTTTTATATATTGAGGTACATCCCAAGGAGTGCCAAAAAGGTTGATTCATAAAACTAGCATTGGACTTGCTCGATACCTATTGACAGTCTAAGAAGGAGGCTGATTCAAGGATGGTAGCAATAGATGCCCGATACTAAGTGACAACCTCTATGTATAAAATCCTCTAACAAGGTCACACTTAACAGTGTGCTTGTAACCTTTAACAGGGTTGGCTCCCAACAGGGCTCACTTCAGAAGAGTGAAAATTTGGGTTACCGGTCCCAATGGTTTTTTCCCTTAACAGGGTTTCCACATTAAAATCCATGTGTTATGTGTGTATGGTTTATTACTTTACTATTTTACATTTCACATATGCATTTCTAGATTGATTGGTATACTATGCTTATTTACTGAGTTTTGGTAAATAGTTTTACTATTTATCGGTAATCAAGGAGAATAAGGACAGACAAGGAAAATTGACAGACAATTAATCATTATAAGTATTTCATGGCATGCATCTTGTAGGGACATAATAATCTGAGGTTTATTTGATTGGTTGTAAATAGTTGAAGGATTAATTTTGAGGTCACTGATTCACCCCCCCTCTTAGTTATTACTAACATCCTGAAGATTTGTAGACTCAGACCAATCCATTTAACCACTTTGCCCAGTTGTTTCCAAATCTAGTTTCTGCATTTTCACTGTGTTCAAATTCAAAAAAGTGTTTAAGTGTTGACTTTGCAGATTAATTTCAATTGATCAGTTGATTATCAGAGTGAGTTACTTAAATTTCTGCATTCCTTATATGAAATTAAATCTATGTTTGAAGGTTCAGACTCTAAGAGTCTCTTTTGATTAGTTTTTGGAATCAAATCTAAGGGTGTCTTATGTAGATTATCAGTGCTAAACATAATAAATTTTGCATAGTTGTTGTTTCAGAGGATCGTGGTTTCATATCAGATAGTTGTCATAGGATGCCAATTATGGATATGATATCCTTGCATATAAGTGTACTACCTGGATCGGTGGTTGAATCTCAGGATGTGGTTTGATAACTTTGCAAAAGTGATTCTGAGGGTGGTTTTCATTTATTTTGATAATTGTATTTGCAGATTTGAGAAAATGGTCAACTTGGGAGTTTAAAATATCTCACTTCTGAAGGCGTTGTGGAGATATATTTTTTCAGGGTGATGGTAAACATGAAAGTTTGCATATCTCTTAGATTTGAGAGCTCTAGGAGGGCTTCTAGTCAATTTTTAAAACCGGTTCCAGAGGCCAAATGCTGAAAGTGAGATCAAGTTGCAAAAGGATAAAAGGTTATTTTCACTTGCCGCCAGTTTTATTGAAACCAAAAGACATTGTTAAATTGGTTTTGTCCATTATGTCATAAGTACATGGAAGTCTCAGATTACTTAGCATAAAGGTATAAAACATGGAAATATAAACATGGTGACATTTTGAATCTTGACCCAATGCAATTTCATTATGTATCCAATGAAGTGTTTGCGCATGGTCAGAGGTTAAAAATAATTTTTCAAAACTTTCAAGTTGATGCAAAGTAGTAACATATAATAAATGCAATGCAGAGATCTAAGGGAGAGTCTGTGCATCACTGCCACATCAACGCATTACAAGGGAGATCAACGCAGGGCATAAAAAGCACATGGAGGATTTTCAAAACAATTAAAAAATTTGAACAAAGTGTAGTTAGCAAGTATAAAACCCATGCTAAAGGGGAAATTGTGTAGTTTCTTAAAGCTATATACTAAGTCAGCACAAACATTTGAAAGACTAGATACCTGCGTAGAACATAAATAGGGAGTTTTTTAAAACTTTCAATGCAAATACAATGCCAAGTGTGATTCCACAGGTTTGGATATCAATGCAATATATCAAAATGCAAATTGTAAATCTACACACCAAAATTTGAAAAGAGGAAATGCCACGCTGGAGGGGAGTGCATAGGTATTGCGCAGGAGTAAGTGGGAAGATATTTAAACTTGCAATCCAATGCAATTGGCAGGTATAAAATCTGTGTAAATTGCCTGCGCAAGGCATAAATGAAGAAAGGTCTACGCAAAATTTGGACGAGTCATTAAAAATAAACAAATTTAATTTTCTGGTATAATAGCAAAGACAGACATCAATGCAACAATTTGTATTATTTGGTTTATGAAAACATGTTTGAAATTCAAAACAAAATGCAAATTGCCAAGTATATTGGCTGAGAACCTTTCGTGAATTTTTAGGGAGATGGTTGGAAGAGGCAAAATGGCTTGCCAAAAAACCAAGGAGAGTTCCCATGCAACATGTAGAAGATTCAAAATTTTTATAGAAAATGCTAAATGGCAGGTCAAATGTAAACGTTGAATACCCTGCGCAAGCTAAACAAGAAACATTGCAAAATGTTAAAAGATGGATCCACACTGATATTAGAGAGGTGTAAGTCCAGAAGCCTGCATAGGAGACAAATAAATGGAGGACCCATCACAGTAAACAAAGTGAGTTAAAGCATTCAAATACAAATGCCATGTGTAAATGTAAGTCAGTGATGCCTGTGCTGAAAGAGGGCAAATTTTTTTAAACCATTTAAAATGTAAATGGAAGTTACAAATGCAGAGGAAGCCTGCGTGGAGATTGGAAAGAGAGCTTTGCGCAATAAGCAGAGAATTTTGTGTAAGTGTTTAAACCATTATAGGCCTCCCATGCTTGGGAAATTTATAAAATCTTTTATCCCACATTCATTGAGATGTAGTTTTTGTTTATGTTTTTATGCTCTAGCGCTCAGTTATTGAAATAAGTAAGAAGCCAAGAGACCTATGGCGGGCCCCTTGGCTAGGAGGAAAGCATGCATAGGTGGGGCCCAAAATTTTGAGACAGAATGCAAAAATGCTTTAAAACTTTAAAGGGTTTAATCCCACATTGGTGTCGTAGAGGCAATTTGAGATGTTTATAAGGAAAAATGCAAGCATAATGAAATGTGAAGCAGAGCAGGAGGTTCTCTTCACGTGCGTGTGCAGGTGACAAATGATGCATTGGGAAGTGTGCCCAGATGACTGAAATCAAATTTTGGCAGCGACATGGCATACAAGTGGCAAAAATGACAGGTGGCTTGGTGGACATGTGGTAGATGGTCATGCAGTCGTGAGATGCTAGCAGTTAGAGGAGATAACTGTGGAGATCACATGACTAACTGCCAGATTAACCACTGGGTGTAGTCATGAAAGGTTTGCAGTTAACCGTTAGAGGTTCCAAGATCACGTGACTGTGCAGTCACGCAGTAAAAAAAGAAAGCTGTCATTAGGAGATAGCATCAGAGATTCGACGACTGGAGGCTAGTAAACCGCAGTTGCGAAGTCATGAAAAGAAAACTGTCAAGTCCTTAACCTTCCAAGATTGAGTGACTACCGTCGGATCAAGATGGAGATCAAGGGCATGTGTTTAGTCTCTAAAGGAACCCAGGGTTAAGAAAATCTTATAGAGACTCAGAGACACACTGTGGAGAGTTAATTGTGGTCAAGACGTGGTTAAGGTGTGGTCAATTTAAAAGCTTATAGAGACTTAGAGACTAAAGGTAATCTCCAAGTCTCATAAGGAAACCATGGTCAAAGAAATCTCTTAGGGGCTTAGAGACTAAGTGGTCTCCAAGTCCCCAAAGAAAACCGTGGTTAGAGGTAGAGTTTCTCAGGCCAGTTAGGAGCAGTAAATCACAAGGTGTCATGTGTCACAAACTGGTGGATTCTGGGCATAAGATGCATAAAAGGAGAGTTTCAAAGGCAATAAAATGCATAATATTTCAAAGATAAAAATATTTAAAATATCATTGTTTGTGCAATAAAATCAAAGGAAATAATATCAGATTTGCAAACAAGAGATTTAAAATGCAGAATTATTAAAAAATGTAAAAAGATTAAAGATTAGGGCATTATCTTTTTACATAGTCTGAGGCAATATTTTATTGCAAAACTTGAAAATGAAGCTTTCACGGAGAGATTTTGAACAAAGAATGAAATCAGATTTGCAAACAAATCAAATCAAATTTGGAGAAGATTGTCAAAGGACAAAAGAAGACTTGGAACAGATAAATGAAGTTAGGTATTTATAGAAATGGAATTAGATTTGAAAGATATTTCTCATAATAAAATAAGATTTACATAGAGAAATGAGACCAAATGCAAAATATTTTATTGCAAAGCTTAAGAGAGAAGCATTCACAGAGGGATATTTTCAGAATAAGATCAGATATTGAAATCAGATTTATTGAAAAGATAGTTGCAGGAGAAGATTAGATCAAGTCAGTTTTGAAAAGGAAAGAAAAAAATAGATTTTGGAGGCAGTTGAATCAAATTTTGAAGTCACCGACAGAAATCAGAGTCAGATTTTGAAAATACAAAGTGAGATCAGATTTCAGAGAAGAACAAAGGATAAGTAAAAGTTCAGATTGCAAGAAGGACAAGTGTGAAGCAAGAATGATTTTAGGGCTTCTTCTCTTATTTATTCTCCTCTTTTCTCAGGTTTAGGGGTTCCTGTGGCTGCTCTATTTTTGGGAGTTTTTGAGTCTATTCAGTCTCTCTAAAAGCTTCAGAGCAGGTTCCATTAATGGTTTCTTCTGTAATATTTTCTCTCTTCTAATGCATATAAGGTGTTCTATATCTTTTCCGGTTCAGTGATGAACATTATTGTAACAACAAGCTTTATGAATGAACTTTCAGTGTTGTTGTTTTATCATCAAGTTGTCTCCATTATTGCTTCTAAATCATATACACTAGGGCATCAAGGGTGTTTTAGTTTTGTCTATTTTTGATAAGCAATAGAGTTATTCAAGGAACGACTGTGATTTAAGATCTGTATTCAAGTTTGCATGAGTTGGAATATCAAGGGTATTGCCAATCTTGTCTTTCCAGTGAATGTTGGTTATGTATTGTCTATTCCAAGGTCTCTTCTAAGGGGAGGCTTAAATTATTTGAGTAGGGAGTTGCATATTTGAAATACATAGGTGGATTCATAAGAAGAACTTGATTGATAGGGTTTGTCTTATGTAAGGCATATAGACATATCATACTGTGTTATTTTTCCTTTTTTCATGATCTTCTCTGCAATGTTAAGTTTGACTCTGTTGCTCATGGGATAAGGCACTGGTCTATGCAAGATTTGAGATATTTCAGAGATCCATATAGCCAAACATAATCAAAATTATTTCCCTTTCATGCTATTAGAAGTTAGGGTTGCTCTAGTTTTCAGATTTACTCCATACAAGCAGAATATTGCATGACTTGATAAAACATTGAGGTATTTATTACCTAAAGTTCTGAAAACTATTCCACAGTTATATATCTGCAAGCTTGTATTTGTCACAAAGGATTCATGCGTGTGCAAATTAGGCAATACCCGCCTGAGTGATGTGGATCTTGAAGAAGAAGGAGGATCAATCGTCATCAATTAGACTTTCTCTTTCTTGAATCAGGAGTTGGGAGTTATAGAGTTGATTAAGTTATAGTCTGTTTTGATTCCGCAAGAAAAAGCTCTAACAGTATGATCTCTTTTTTTCCAAACAAGGGAAGAGAAGGTGACTTAAATTTGAGTGGAAATGCATCATAATAAATCATTAATGATACAAGAGATTATGACCATGTGTTCTATCTGTATTTAATGTGATTTTCATATAAATCTTTTGGTATATTTTGAAATTATTTTTACTACAACTTGGATGTAAAACATGTCAAATGACAAAATCATTCTAAGTGGATGGAAATAGTGTAGAATTGAGGTATATTATCTAGGATGGGATGTGAAATATGGTGGTTATCGGTAAGGAATGGTAAATGGTAGAAATAATCATGAAGATGTGGTCACTAGGAGAGAGGGATGTGGGATGTAGGAATAGTAGGCGTTTGAGGGGACCTAGTACTAGCAAGAGAGTATGTCATAAAATCTTGAGTGTATAAAGGAATATGCATAGGATTTGGATTTGAAGGGGTATATGAAGTGAAAGCTAGCTCACACAAAGAGTATCCAATGACAAGAAATGTGAATAGTGGTGGATTGAGTTGAATCTAGTTGTGTACGGGGCACTTGATTTGATACTATTGGTAATTGATGTGATAATAATTGGTGTAATATTAAATGTCATAGTATTGGATGATAAAAGGGAAATATAATAACAAAACCTTGAAATGCTAATTCAAATAAGCCTTGTCAAGTGTTCAAGTCTTACATTTATAGGTTTTCCTTCATGATAATTGTAAATTTATGATTTGTAGAGACCATACCTTTGTGATAGTGCTTGTATGTCTCCATATTTTTATTTGAATGAGGGCATGTGGGATGAAGTTGTAGTGATAGATTAAGAAGGTTTCCATTTGGAAGAAAATCAATGACCAAAATAATGAGATAGTAGAGGGAAACCTTAAGAATTATGAGAAGGAACTAATAAAGACCCAAAAATGGCTAGAGTTTAGGTGAAGCTATGTTTTAGGTTTTAAAACTCAAAATGCAAGTGCATGAGTTCTAATATGTAATTAGATTTCAAAAACTATATTACATGTTGTCAAGCTCAAAAACCTGAAATGGTGTCGGACTCAAAAAACCCAAAATGTTGTTAGAGTCAAAAACTCCAAAAAAAAAATTTGGATATTAAACTCGATGTGTTTTCATGAAAATAAAACTTGACATGTTTTCGCGGATATAAAATTAAGCATGCTTTCAACTTGGGTATAAAACACAACATTTTTCATGGATATAAAACCTGGTGTATTTTCAGGTTGGGAGTTAGAAACGTGAAAAACAAGTGTTTGTAAAATGTGTGAATGTGTTGTCAGATTTCTAAAACCCACTAACATGTGTTGAAAGTGCATTGAGCTATGTATACGCTATTGGGGTTTTAAAACCTGACAATGTATTTTTTGGAAAAATATTAAGATGCTCTCGATTTTTAAATCATGGGCAACATGTTGAACAAACTTGATGCAAAGAAGTGTTGTCAGGTTTTAAAATCCCTACAATATCCATGTTGAAAATGTAGTGGGGAGAATACTATGTAGTTGAAGTTTAAAACCTCGACAACAAATAGTGTTTCTATGAATAAACATGCGGTCAGGTATTTAAACCTTGACTACACAGATTTGATGAGTAAATACACGGTCGGGATTTAAAACTCCAACAACATACAAAAAGTGAAGAAAATAAGACCTTTTGATCAGGTTTTTAAAACTCGATGACAAGTGATATCTCCCTCGTCATGCCATTTGGGTTTTAAAACCTCAACCACATGCTTATTCCTTTTTTTTAAAATGATGTCAGATTTTAAAACCATGACAACACATATTTGAAAACTTAGAATTTTTAAAGTAGAAACTGCTCCAAATGCGAGGTCAGAGACATCATTTAAATGCGTAACAACTTTCACACTTACAAGCACTAGATTAGTGCCTCACAAAGTGTGCCTTAGATTCCATGGGTAATGAATTGGGCAAAATTCGTAGGGGTATCTCGTGATTCGACATAAGGTAAAATCAAGGATAACAAGTTTATAATTATGTCACACTTTTGGAAAATTAAAAAAGTTCCAATCAAAATATATTCACCCAAAAAGGTTTCATCCAAAAACATTTCGCATCTCATGAAGCCAAAAATTTAGGTCAAACTATTTTAAGTTGAAATGATTTTGGTCATCGAAAAAAGAGTCGTAACAATTTAAAATAAAATTACAAAGGAAAGGATACTTTTTTCTAATCAAAATTAAGTTTCTTGAAATCACATCATCCTCAAGCTATCCTTCCAATACTTTATAAATCATCTCAGATATAGTGACAGAGCTATACGGTAAGAACTAGATCCATATTTTTAAAGTGACCATAGGAATAATTTACATAGAATGTGATAATTATACACATAATATAAGAAAAGGGATAACAAAATAAAGAATTATGGTATGATCTCTTCTTTTCTAGACAAGGGAAGAGAACGTAACTTGAATTTGAGTGGAAATGCATCCTAATAAATCATTAATGATACAAGAGATTATGATCATGTGTTCTATCTAGATTTAATGTTATTTTCATACAACTCTTTTGGTATATTTTGAAATTACTTTTACATTCAGTGTAACTTTGATGTAAAACATGTAAAATGACAAAATCATTCCAAGTAGATGGTGATAATGTAAAAATGGGGTATATTATCTAGAACGAGGAGATGTGAAATATGGTGGTTATCGGTAAGGAATGGTAAATTGTGGAAATAATCATGAAGATGTGGTCACTAGGAGAGAGGGAGGTGGGATGTAGGAATAGTAGGGATTTGAGGGGATCTAGTACTAGCAAGAGGTTATATCATAAACTCTTGAGCGTATGAATGAATATGCATAGGATTTGGAGTTGAAGGGGTATATGAAGTGAAAGCCAGCTCACACGAAGAGTGTCCAATGGAAAGAAATGTGAATAGTGGTGGATTGAGTTGAATCTAGTTGTGTAAGGGGAAATTGCTTTGATACTATTGGTAATTGATATGATAATTATTGGTGTAATGCTAAATGTCATAGTATTAGATGATTAAAAATGGTGAAAGGGAAATATAATAAGAAAACCTTGAAGCGCTAATTCAACTAAACCTAGTCAAGTGTTCAAGTCTTACATTTATAGGTTTATCATTTACATAAGGCCATACTCATACACCACTATCTCATCTCCAAGATCATACAAGGTGAGTAACTTCCCAAGGATAATGCTTATAAATACATTAGAGGTTGCAAATAGCTAATGAATTCATAATTTAGGTTTAGATTAGGTTCAACTAGAGGAATTCTCACCATGTGATATTTGAGACCCAAATATGTGATATAATGGTGTTGTTTGGGTCTTAGATATTGGTCAAATGAAACCATGTCTCTTTATATTGTGCTTAAAACACACATCCACTTATCCAAAAGTAATATATCCTCAAAATAATGTATATAGCTTAATAGAAAATAAGATTTGATAACCACTTGGTGAAGTATATACATGTTGAATATATTCTTACTTCTTTCAAAGCATTTCTCCCAATAACAATGATGCAATGCATGTATGTGTTAATTTTGGCCTTGTTAATCAACCACACACTTCAACATAGTCCTTCTTCACCAGATACAAACAAGACTGAATATGAGTTATTCATCTTATCTGCCTGCGTGATTTGATCTGTTGCCTTCTATCTAGATGGGGTTTTTGAAATTGCTCTTAGAACGAGAGTCTCACAACCATGGACCAATCTAAGAATGAAGGATTTATCATGATAAATGCAATACAATGCAAGATTATGCTAAGAAATGAAAGATGTGAAATAATCTAAACATGATTACTAAATGCCATTATTCTAGAAATTGAAGCTATCTTATTGCAAAATGACATTAATCTATATGAGATATTAAGAAATGAGACAATAATTCAGTATTCTAACAATGCATAAAGTAAGTAATTAGGGGGTAATCAGGAGCTTTTGAATGAAGAATGAGAGTTCTTTTATAGACTCTGAGATGATCATAATATAAACTTTCCTGTTTTGAAATAAAACAAATGGAAAAGCCAGTTAAAAACAGAAAGCTTTATAAAAAAGAATTCAATAAATTGTTTTCTTCTTGCTTTAACTATTTTCTTTCTTTGATTTAAATTTGTTTTATTTGAATTTAATTGTTTTATTTCTCTTTAAATCACAATTAATTCAAAGTTTCCATTTCTGAATTGAAATACAATTTTTGAGACAATATCCAATTAATTAAATAAATATGACCTCATAATTGCTTTTTCTCAATTATCTGAATAATTAAATTCAATTATTGAAATGAGGATATCTATTTAATAATTAAATATTATTTAATTCATTTTTCAT
>MU225443.1:64405-111070 GCA_018584345.1 Thuja plicata
AAACATTTTAGATCCTTACCACTTTGTTTTTCTACCATAGCCTTATACCATTTAAACATCTTGAATGCTTCAGATTCTTCTTTTAGAAACATGACTGTCATCATTCTAGAGTAATCATCAACAAAGACAATAAAATATCTATCTCTATAATAAATCTTTGTCCTCATAGGTCCACATAAGTCAGTATGGACTAGTTCTAGAATATCATTAGATGTATGGGCTTTGATTTTGAAACTAGACTTTGTCATTTTACCTTTTTGACAATTTTAGCACATGATGTTGTCTGGCTTTGTCATCATCGGTGAGCCTCTTACACTTCTTTTTCTACTTATTTTTATCATGTTGTCAAAATTCACATGAAACAATCTTTTGTGCCACAACCATATGTCTTTTTTTCTAGTCATTAAGCAAGTGGTGTTAGTATCATTTAGATAGAATAAGTTACCTTTACTCTGTTCACTGTACTAATCATTTTTCCTGATTCATTAAAGATCTTTGCCTTCTTGTTTTCAAATGCTACTCTATGACCTGAATTATTTAGCTGAGAAGCACTCAATAGATTATAATTCAATCCTTTTACCCAATAAGAATTTTCACATTTAATTAGGTTATTCAGCATTATTGTTCCTTTACCTTCAATTGGACAAGGTGTATCATTTCCCATTCTTACTGTACCACCATTATAATATTCAAAAGTGTTAAACTTTTCTTTATCACCGGTCATATGGTGAGTGCAGTCACTATCTATAATCCAGATATCATTCTTACTAACCTTAGATATGAGTGCAGTTTCTTCATGCCTTTCATCTTCATCTGAATCATCCTTCACAGCTACAAATACCATCTCAATGTCATCACCAGGTTTGGTGTTAGTATCTTCATCTTTGCAAGCAGCTAGGTAGCTAGCCTTCTTGCCTTTATCCTTGTAGTCTCTGGTATCATTTCTTTCTGATTATCGGTAACCTCTGTAATCTTTGTTATCACCTCTGTTAGATTTCTTCTCAAAAGATCTGTCATTACTTTTGTCATATTTTCTTCTGTTAGGAAATCTTGCAGCAAAGTGTCCAATCTCTTTACAATTAAAGCATACAAGTGGTGGTTTGCCTTTGTATTTACCTTTGCCTCTCTGTATTCTTCTAGCCATAAGTGCTTCTATTTCATCTAGATCTTCTTCTTCACTTTCACTTTCACTATCCCTTCTAGATGAGTATCTATGATTGGATTTGCTTATTTTCATAGAAGACTTAAATGTAGACTCTAAACTTGGTAAGACACTATTGTCAAAGTTATTCATCTAAAATGAAATCAGTCTACCAATTAGGCTATCAAGAGTAACTGTATTATTTGCTGCTGCTCTCATTTCTTGAATAACAGAAACTCTAATAGCATATATAGGAAATAAAGTTCTTAATATTTTACTTACCACTGTTTCCTCTTCAAGTGTACCTCCAACACCTTGTACAGCATTGACTACTTCTTTTATTCTTGTGCTGTATTGTGTGATGTTTTCTCCTTCTTTCATTCTAAGATCATCAAACTTTCCTCTAAGGATTTCTACCTTGGATCTCAGAACATTTGTATCACCTCCATGTACAAGCTTCAGTTTGTCCCACATTTTCTTTGCAGTTTTGCAGTCCTTGACATCTTCAAATTTAGCATTAGAGAGTGAGGAAGAAATCTCTATAACCATGCAGTTATGCTCATGCTTCTCTCTCAATTGATCTACTGTCAATGGTCCTGTAGGCAACACATATTCAATATCTAAGTATTGAGTAACATAATTACCAATACCTGATAAGTGGAGTCTTGTCCTGCTTTGCCATGAAGCAAAGTTGTCTTTGTTCAACTTGGGCACATCTCATCTATTCATCTTGTGATCTTTACTTAGGTCTTGAAACCTTCCTTCTAAGCACACAAGATTTGATACAAATTGTTAGTAATAACTGAGAGGGGGAGGGGGGGTGAATCAGTGGCCTCAAAATTTATCCTTCAATCTTTAACCACCAATCAATACACCTCAGATTATTAAGTCCCTACAAGATGCATGCCATGAAATACTTATAATATTTGACTGTCTGTCAGTTTACCTTGTCTGTCCTTATTCTCCTCGATAACCGATAAACAACAAAACTATTTACCGATACTCAGTAAATGTGTAGAGTATACCAATCAATCCAGAAATGCATATGTGAAATGTAATAGAGTAAAGTAATAAACCATACACACATAACACATGGATTTTAACGTGGAAACCCTGTTAAGGGAAAAAACACTAGGACCGATACCCAAAATTTTCACTCTTCTAAAGTGAGCCCTATTAGGATCCAACCTTGTTAAAGGTTACAAACACACTGTTAGGTGCAACCTTGTTAGAGGATTTTGTATATAGAGGTTGTCACTTAGTATCTGGCATCTATTTTGCTACCATCCTTGAATCAGCCTCCTTCTTAGACTGTCAATAGGCTTTAGACAAATCTTGCTACCATCCTTGAATCAACCTTCTTCTTAGGCTGTCAATAGCCTTTATGCAATTTCAATGCTACTTTCATGAATCAACCTTTTTGGTAATCTGTTAGGATATACCTCAATTATAGAAGATGGTTAAGTCCTACTCTGTTAAGAGACTTGATGCTTCAATGGTTAAACTGAAACATTGTGACCTATTTATAATGCAACTTGAATTACAGATTTTTAGATCTATTTAAGTACAATACCTCTCTGATTAATGTATGAATTCAATTTTTTGTGCTCCATAATTTCTGCTCTATGATGCTGTGCTTCACTATTCATCGGTGTTTGCAGAATTCTTTAGCTCTCCTTCAGCTTGATTGATTAGGACTGTATGAAGTTATCCTTCATCAGTCTCTTCTTCAACATCCTCTTTCTATTCACTCCGCTTCTGTGTATGTGATTGGTTTCAGAAATGAATTATGCTTGTCTCTTATATAGACATGATATTCCTTAATTCTTGATTCTTGGCATGAAAAACAATCTAGCCAAAATGATTTATGACTTTAACTCTTGATTTATCTTGTAGTTATCTTCTTGCCAACTGTACAAATCTTCTTTAAATCAATTACTTAACTTTGGTCAATTAAAACAAATAAAAAAACCAGTTAAGTCTATCCTTAAGCTCTACCAGCTAGATATTTTGTCATTTTCTAAACTCTCTGTTCTGTCGGTGTAACTCCAGTTAGCTTCGGGATCTCCATCCATCGGGAATCATTGGATTTTTCTCATCAGGAAACTCTGTGATTTTTCTTCATTAGGCAACACTATCTTCTGATCGTTGGGTATCACTATGAATTTTTGTTCTTTGCCTTTACCGATGTTGTGCACTCCATTGGTGTTGTCTGTCACTTAGTGAATACTTGACTTTTATGCATTGCTGAAAGGATAATCTTTGTTTCATTGATTCTCTGAAGTCTTTGGCATTATTTACATGACCGTACAAATGATATTATGTTGACATAAATGAAAATACATTAAATGATTTAATGTCTTGCATCATCTTCAAGTTAACATTATCAAATATTCATTCAGTTATATGTCATCATGCTATATCTTGTGATCATGAAAGTAATGATCCTTCTCAATATGAAACAGAGGATATGTGTAGTCGACATGATGATACTAATTTAATAAATAAAGATGTTGATTGTGAGTATGTATCAAAGGTGAGTGTAAATGATGATAGTGGTTCAATTCAAAGTGAATAAGTCTCAGAGTTTTTGTCTTATGAATCTCTCATATCTTTAGGGAAGGATAGCTTTGAATCCATACACCTCACACACATTGAGTTTGAAAAGGAATGTATATCAAATGGTCAGGATTTTGATACATGTATTTCTATTTTTCCTTGTAATTCTATCTCATTAGGCTACAACAAGATTGAATATGACCTTTCAGATAATGAGAGTATCATAATTTGTTCAGATTCAAAAGATGAAGAGACTCCATATATGATGTTGAGTACTGATTGGGATAGTTGTGTTGATTAGGAATATTTTTCAGATTCTAAGTCATTCACTGAACCATTGCATGATGAACTTTCAGTTACTCAACATATGCTATTATATGATGAATGTGTTGATATGTGTCCTCCCTCTAGCATACATGATAATGGTTTGCATAAAGATGACATTTTGTAGCTAAGTTCTTTAGAGAATTCTAATATGGATATACAAACCACTGACAAGATTGAGAATGATAATTATTTTAAAGAATAGAATATGGATCATGACATGGAGTTTCCATGTTCTGATAATGATGGTGCTGAATCTTGTTCTTTTTATTATCTTGATATGTCTCCTCTTACAAAAGGTAAAAATACTTTGTAGATGATCGCTGATGTTTATAATGATCCTAACTCTGATGTTTCTCAGATAGTTGTCTCCTATCCTATGGAGAGTGGGCTAGACCATGTCCCAATTGATATGTTTCCTCAATGTTTGCATGAAATTCAAAATGATATTGTTTCCTTTGATATGAAAACAATTGATGCAAGTATATCCAATAATGACTCCATCTACATGACAAAGTATGAGTGTTTTTCTCATCTAGATGGTGTTTCCCCAAGATGTGGCATTGATCTAGAGAATGATGAGAGTTGCATTTCTTATGATTTCTCTTTGTCTGATGAATGCAACATGCATATGCTACATAATTTACATTTTCAAGAACAAGGAGTAGAAAAATGTTTATGATAGAGGCAAGATGGATCAGAAAATTGACCATCAAGACTAATTTGACTTTCTTAGATCAGTAAATAAGTGGCAGAGCTAAGTTCTTTTTTTCTACAAGTCTGTATATTTTCTTTCTATGTCTTTTGTTTTAGGTTAGGTTTCTTTTCCAATAGGTGGTCTGCTTATCCCAGAAATCCTAAATCCTTTCTATACCTGCAAGAGGCATACATCCGCAGTCATAGTCACTATTAGCACTTGCAAAATTCTACTAGGTTTCATGTCTTCTTTCCATGTCTTCGCATTTTTTTTAACTCATGTCGGAGTCATTGTTAGGACTCATTTCTACGAGTCCTATTTTGTTCTTTTTGTGGTGCTTCAACATTCTTCCATGGAAATTTTTTTAGTTGCAGAGGATATCTTGTCCTCTTCTTGCATGTAGAGGGTTGCAGAGGGATGAGGAAGTCATGTTTTTCTGCCTTGAGATCATCTTTTTGTAGATGGAAAGGGTCAAAAATGGTGAGAATAGTCATGGTGCCTTTGCTAGTTTCTTTTGGTTTTGAAACGCTCCAGGTCATTTATCCCACATTAACTGTGCGGTGAAGAGGTCAAATATTTTAATATCAGAACACATAATGGTTAAGTGTCGAAAGGTATGCACCTTTTGGCAGATGACTCGGTGGTTAGGTGGTGACATGGATGACCAATTGGATGAAAGGGAGGAGTGTTTTGGCAGACTCATGGATCAGAGGTGCAAGGTGGCATGTTGCCACAAACTCGCATGGGTAAGAGGACATAGAAAAAAATGTGTGTGAGTCCATAATTGGCAGTTTTTGTGTAGCCATGATGGTTTGGGCAAGTAGCATGAAATGGTCGCGAGTGGGCGACAAGAAGTTGTCGCGCAGTCGCAACGATTAGGAAGGATGACAGTTTCAGGCTGTGAGTGAATGAGATGTTGATGTGTGGCGGTGTGGGCCAATCAAGCAGTTAGACATATTATGGGGTCCAAGGGTGCCAGTGGCGGCTTAGCATGCAGTTGTAGGGTTGGAAAGCAGTCATAGAGTTAACCGGCGAGTGCGTGACTAACTGCTAGTGAGAAAGTGTCACATAGTCATGACGATTAGCATGATTTATGAGAATGTGTCACAAGTGCATGACAAGATGACACCTATCTTCCTGAGATCGTGGGCCTAGAGTAAGGAAAAGATAAAGGACAAATAAGTTAGAAAAGATTAGATGATAGACATGAAGGTTTAAATGCAAAGATGAAGATAATTGATCATCAAGGAAATGTGCCTGATCGATGAGTGTCACTACTTATGTCATGGTCCTGGGGTTTGAAAATCATGTAAAGAGAAAATAATTTTATTTTGATCATGTGGACAGCGTGAAGCCTTGAAGAAAAAGTGAATGAAATCTAGCCTTCAAGGCATTGCACCCTTGTAACATGTGTCCTCCCAGGTTAAGTGATCTGGACTTTGGTAACCAAGGGTAAAGGTAACATGCATATAGGTTAGTTTAAATCTAATGGTAGGCACAAAGCCTTAAACACAAAATGCAATGAGATTAGCCATTGAGGCATTACAGCCTTGCACCATGTGTCCCAGGTGGGTCCAAGATCGATGTAAGGATAATAAAGTTAAAGTGCTATCAGGTTTGAGTTGATTTGATGGATTTCGCATTACCTTAATGTGGACATGATCGAGAATTAATCTTTAAGGCATTGCGCCTGAATGAAACCTAGCAAAGTCTGATCCTGAGCCCAGATAACTTAAAAGAGATGAACAGATCTGTTTTAAAGTTTAAAAGGGATTCAACCTGAGCTGTCCAAACCATTTTCTGTGCCATCTGTAGTTGTTGTAACATAAATTGAATTATTTTAATATTAGAGGTTTCCATGGAGGTGGACTTAGATATTTTATCTCAGAGCCATTAATGCTGTGATCTGATCTTGTGGGTCGACTGTGCACAATTGTTGACTGATATAGGGATTGAAATATGATATGGAAAGATACATTTATGTCCAGAGTTGACAGATGGGGTTTCTAATCAAAGGGATAAATGCATATAGAGCCGTCTATTATTTTATGCATTTATGTTGAGCTACTCTTCATGTCAAGGCTTGGAAATTTTTGCACCTCAGGGTACTATGCTCACATCCATGGATTAGGGAAAATTGATTGCAGATCAAGTTTGCACAGATTGAAGAGAGATAGGGTTTCCACTTGACTACATAATTGAATGCTTGCATTAATTAGTTGTACAAACTAACCCTAAATGGTCTGAAGCTTGTTTCATTCTTGTTCCTATAAAGGAATTTTCAAGACCATTTAGTAAGGGCTGGAAAATTGGGAGAAATATTGTAAAGCATTAGGCTTGTATTTTTTTCCAGTCTAGGATATAGCAGATGTTGTTTAGAATTTATTAAAGTAGAGTATAAAGTTGTATGATATTTTGCATATTGTCTTATTTTGTATTTCCTTTTCATATTGATGTAGAAACATGATTTGATCATACTTAATATAAGTTTTCTCAGGTTTTAAGTCTCTCCTTTGTGTTATCTCTTTGAGTTGTAATTTTTATGGCTTAATGTATGAGTCTTTCTTATACATATGTGTATTCCACAAGTCTTTGATCTTAGATCAAATTAAAATGCTTTGGATATTACATTGATTCTATCTAGATATCTACTTAAGGATCTTGTAGTGTGTGATATGAGATATCTTTAATTTATTGTTTTGAATCTATACCAATAGGTTGTTTTAGTTTTAGTATTGTATTTAGGTGTTTAACCAATGGATAAGGCATTGATCTAAAACAAGTATATTCTTTGGAGGTACATGTCTGACTGGTTTGGCTATATTTTGTCCCTGAACTTACATCAAAACCATTTTGTTTCCCTTTATGTTTTGGAGTTGTTGTTATCCCACCATAGTAGTGAAGAGTCAATAGGTGAGTGGTTACCATTTAGTATTTTATTTCCATTTATCTGTTGTTTGAATCCAGAGTTGTAATGAGTTGTGAGAGTTGAATATTTGTCTAGATTAGGTGCACCCACCTTGGTTTTGCAAATCCAGAAGAGTAGATGATAGTCTTGTCCTATAGTTGGTCTAGTTACCTTGTGGAGCTTTCATACTTGGATTTAACCATTCATAAAAAAGTATTAGTGTATATTGGTTGATTTTATAGCATAAAAATTTTAAACACCAACAAAACCCTTCTACAATAATTCATGAACCTGTCTATTCAACTCTTCATTCTCTGCAGGTGTCAACCAATGTGGTGCTTTATTAGGCAAACTAGGAAAGATGCTCATTCTGCTCCTTCTTCTTGTACCTCTATTTCATATTCACAAACATCTTTAATAGGTCTTTATCTTCTTTGGGATGTTTCAACAACTTCTAACCTAGCATAAATCTACCTTAGCATATCCATTCTTGCAGGATCTGCATCTCTCCTTCCATGCCCTCTTCGCAAACCTCTGCACTTGTAGGTTAGATCCTCAAATCTTCCACCCCATAACCAAATAAACTAGGATATGCAAAAAGATAACATTTCTTTGATACCACTTGATGTAGTGCCAAGGTGGGAGGATCGCCAATGGAGATGCCCAACCTCACAACTAACAATAAACAACAAAAATATTTAGAGAGACTACAAAATCTAGAGATATATTCATTAAATAACCAAGTACATGTTGGGTTGTGATGCCTTCCCATTTATGGCCAATTAAAATCATAAAATATTCTCTTAATCTTATTGCTAAGAAACTAACTGATCATCCTAACTTTCTTCTCTCACCTCCCCATCTACACAATCTATTGACTCTATATAAAGAAAATTACACCACAGGTCGGCCAAAAGTTACATTCCCTAAGAAGGAAACGTATTCCAAATATAAGCCTTGACCAAAATACATCAATGATCCATGATCGATAAAATAAATAAGAGCGATCAGAGAGAACAGTTTCCCTAGGAATAAAGAATCATGAGCTAAGATCATAATGACTAGTAATCCAAGAATCTTGAGTGTGACACAAATCTGTAGAAGATCCTCACTAATCATGAAGACATTACCCACAACTAGAAGGAGAAGGAAATTCAAACACTTAATCAACATAAGGAAATGAGATCATAGGAGAATGATCCAAGAATGTTCCAGAATAAGAAACTGTGACTGCAATCACTAACTCACGTGGGATCATGGCCACAACTAAACTCTAACAACTGGATAGGGGAAAATAAAACTTCTACATAAAAAAAATATAATGCAAGATAGCTTATAAACCCAAGATGCTCCTACATTAAACAAGTACAAACTAATAGTTATCAAAGGATTGATTATTTTTATTATTTCCTAATACATCCCACCTTCCTTGAATGTCTCATTCAATCCATCCATCCCTAAATAACTGATCCCCTTGAGCCTTTTCAGCTACTTTAATCCCTTTCCCACTTTATTCACCTTAATGCAACATTTTAGCTTCAAATTATCAACACATGTCATCGCTCCATCCTTGATTTCTGGAAACTCCTCCAATTTAGGGAAATCATATATTGAAAAGAAGAGGAGGTCTTTAAACCCTCCCAACTTTCCAAATGCCTTTGGAAATTCTATCCTCCTAATGTTTCCATCCAACCTCAAACTTACTAGATTGGGCAGTGCTTATAATTCAGGGTAATTACTGCAATCACACTCCCATAACTAGAGGTACTTGAGATTTTACAAGAAACATATCCAAATTGAAATTGAAAAATAAAATAGCTTTAGTTTCTCTAGATATCTCAATGCACTCATTCTCTCTGGAAACTCTGGAAGATCTAATTGCATTCCATAGATTGCAATTATGGAAATCAGCTGATGCATCTTCTCTAAGTTTGTAAGGATCCCTTCTTCTATCCTTTTCAACTACAATTCATCCTCAAATTGAAAGTGTAATTCCTCAATCTCACTCATCTTCCCAACATCCTCTAATCTTAACACATTGTCTTCTTTCATAGACAAGGATAAGAATCATCTTAATCATAATGTTTGCAAGGATTCCAACTTTGATATTCCATTTAGAATTCGTGCAACATCACCTTCCAAATGATGAAGACACTTCAGTTCACTTATCCATTTGGGTGCCTCTAAAACACCGCATTTAGAGACATCAAGATAAGAGAGACTTTTTAGAGGTATCACATAGTTTGGTACTTTATTAATCTTTGTCTGCCTCAAATTTAAGACTTTGAGTAGTTTCATGTCTCCAACACATGCAGAAAGTGTGGAGATATTTATGTGGCTCAAATCAAGGACCCACAAGACTCTCATACCACTAAATAACATTGTCAAAATTCTTTCCC
Organism: Thuja plicata; assembly: GCA_018584345.1. Taxonomy (NCBI): domain Eukaryota; kingdom Viridiplantae; phylum Streptophyta; class Pinopsida; order Cupressales; family Cupressaceae; genus Thuja; species Thuja plicata. The sequence continues at coordinate 74,434 of MU225443.1, forward strand.
CAATTTCTATATTGTGAGAGAGCGATAGTGTGCGGACAAGTGTTGGAGAAATAGGGTGCATCTGCGAGATAGATTTCTCATAAAAAACTACCTTCGCCAAAACTAGGCGACACTAGAAATCACCACCTATACTCACATATTGTAACTTGGAGAAGGAATCCTCAAGACCGAATGTACATTTATTTTGTGCAGATATAAGTATAGACAAATCAAGCAATAATTCATGAATTTTACAATATTTTATCAACCTACACAATCTTTCTTCTTCCCATACTTTAACCAAGACACAAATTGGAAAGTTGATTCTCTTCGACGGATTCTCTCCTACTAGAATGAATCCTTCCCCCTTCTATATTAGATTAGAATGCATCATAGTTCACATTTAGAGGGAGTTTACTCTCTCCTCTTGATGAGATCCCTAGTCTCTTTTAATCTTTGATTTTTATTTAAGGATTTTCATGAACTTGGTTCCATCACAATGAAATATATCAATAGTCAACAGGTGTGGGTTCCATACCCATCATTATCAATCATTATTTTTATGAACATACACATATGCATAAGAATCATATCACTATCCACACACATAGTGATTATATTGAAGATATACCACATGTACAAAGGACTATCTCATACATATTATAGGTACACAAGATGAATAACTTCAATACAACACAACAAGACCATAGAAAATTTCTTACACATGAATCAAAAGGAAAAAATGCATAGTCATATACAATGGCTAACCATCCCCCCATCCATAGTGCATCCTAGGGAGAGAGACAATTTCAATGCATTACCCACTTCACCATGGGCCACATTCCTCTTCCTCGTCTTTTGTAATAGTAGATACTTGGGAAGAGGATTGATGCACCCCATATTACACTAGACATTTGTCCTAAACCTAACAAGTCAAGCATACCATTTCCACATTAAGCTATGCCCAAAATCATACTTCTAGGTTGGTCAAATTATCACCTACCTATTATTCATTAGAAATTCTCTTCCCTATAGTCCAGTAGACAACTAAGTAATGAGGACATCCATCACTGACATGAAAATGGCCCCAGAAGTCTTCCATGCACTTCTAAATTTGTGACACAGAAGTCTGCTATGCACTTCTAAATTTGAGTGTGACATGATTTGATTTTAGTTTTATTTTATCTATTGGACAGTTAGGAAATCCACACTTAGGGGCATCTTTTATTTATTTTATTTTTTTTGTATTTTATTTACAAGGAAATAATCTATTGTTGTATTTTTTTCATATAAATATTTTATTACAATATTAAAACTTAAAAATTTTATATTGTCCTTAAATCTTGAAGCAACCAGGTAGAATCTAAATCAAGTGCCCAAAAAAAAATCTAATGTTGTATTTTCCCATATAAATATTTTAGTACAACATTAAAAATAAAAAAATATTATATCATCATTTGTCGTTAAATTTAGAAGGAATCAGGAAGACTAAATTAAGCACTCCAAAACAAAACAAAAAAAAATCAAATACTTTTCGCTCAGTTTTTTTGTTAAAAACATTTTACCTATTCTAATTATTTTATTAACAATATATATTAAAAATTAAATTTATAGGCAAACTAATGGAAGCCAATCAAGAAGACCTAGTCAACAACATGGAATATCATAACACAAAAAGGAATGAACAGAATCAATCCATAAATGGGAGGAGTTTGGAAAAACTGTATCACAGAGACAAGACAAAGAAAACACAAAGGAAAATGAAAAGATCAACCAAAAGGATAATAATGACTAAGAAGGAACAAAAGGAACAAATGAGAACATTTGGAATCTCATCTCATTTGAGGTGGAAACCTTTTTGAATGAAATAAGGACAACATACCTCACAAAACCTAGGGACTCAAAAAGAAAAGACATGACAGAGCTTATGTCCAAAGAATATTGGGAAGAGTTTGGGGTGTTGGACTCACTGGACCAAAACCAGGATACTATCAAGGGGGACAGTTCAGTTTAATTTGGAGAAGAAAATGAAATAGGAGAAAATGAGAAAGAAGACATCAGTGAACACATAATACAAGAACTTAGACAAGAGGATTCAGAGGACGAATCAATAGTTGACAACATAGAAAAAGAAAATGAGAATACATACAAACTAGGTTTAGCTCTCGACATGGAAGGCATAGAAGCTCCAAGATATGGAAGACAACAACAAAAAAGAGGAAGAAAGTCATTGGCATAATTAAGAGATGCAACAGGGAAAGCTAGAAATGAAAAAAAAATTCAATATATACTAAAAATTGGGAAGGGGGAGATCCTTCCCACAGAGAAATGAGGCTAACCACATGGAATGTTAGGATAGATTGAATACCCCTAGCAAGAAATAATTTTTAAAGCGCAATTTAACTTTGTTTGAGTATGAAATTATATTAATTCAAGAAACCAAACTAAATAAAATTGAAGGAGAAAAACTAAGCAAAAAACTTGGCTACTGGGAAATTGATATGGTAGAATCAGATGAGGCTTTAGGAGGCATTGGAATTATATGAGACCCAAGGAGAATGGAATATAGCAAAATGAAATCAAGAAGAAACTCCATGGGGGGGAAGAATTATCAGCTATAAAAATGATATTTAGTTTATTCTTATTAATGTTTATGGGCCTATTGTAACTACAGATAAGAGAGAATTATGGAAAGAAATAAGTGCCTTTATGGACAAAAATAAAATAGAAAAATTCCAGATTGGAGGAGATTTTAATGCCATCTTAGAACTAGAAGAAAAAAGTGGAGGACAATAAAATAATCTCACAAGAAATGAAAGATTTTAGAGAATGGTTCCTTAGAGATAATTTAATCAACATCCCACCAACAAATGGTCTATACACCTGGCATAATAGAAGGAAGTATTTTTTTCAAATCATGGAAAGTTTATACAGATTTTTCTTCAAAGGGGATCTAAGCACTGTGAATTATACTACTCAGTCGACTATCCTACCTAATACTAGTTCGGATCACTTTCCAGTCAATTTAGTAATCATGGAACAACAAAAAACCCTAAGAAACCCCTTCAAGTGTGAAAAGATTTGGATCCTAGATGACAGTTTTATGGAAAATACGAAGCAATGGTGGCAAGAAGGCAACTTTGAAGGATCCAATATGTTATGTTTTGTATCCAAACATAAACTATTAAAAGAAAAAATATTAACATGGAATAAAAATCACTTCAAAAACATTTTCAAAGAAAAATTGGAAGTGGAAGAAGACTTAAAAAAGATCAATGAAGAAATCATTAAAAATGGAATGGATAACAATAAATTCATCAAAGAAAAAGAACTACTGTCCAATCAAGAAATTTTTTTAGCAAAAGAAGAAATCTTCTGGAAACATAAATCCTGAGAAACATGGTTATCAGAAGGCAACCGAAATACTAAATTCTTTCATAATAGCATGATAAATAATAGAAACATCAACATGATATCAAAAATCAAGAACCAAGAAGGAAAAATAACAGAGAACCCAAATCAGATCGTAGAAGTATTTGTAAATTACTTTGTGAATATCCTGAATAACTATGAAAATTCAAATTTAACGGCTCAAAAGCTGATGCTCAGCTCTATCCCTAAATTAATTACAAATGAGGATAATAAATCTTTAAACATGGCATTCACATTAGAAGAAATAAAAGAAGCCTTGTTCATCATGAACCCAGATAAATCCCTAGGACCTGACAACTTCCAAGCCTTTTTCTTTCAAAAATGTTGGAGTATAATAGGAAAAGATTTATGGAAAGTGATAGAAGCAACAAGGAATTCATGAACCTTATTAGCATAAATGAACAATAGCTTTCTAACCCTTATACCTAAGAAATCTAACCATGAAGACCCCAGGGATTTTTGGCCAATTGCATTATGCAATACTATATACAATATTTTAACTAAAGCTTTAGCTAACAGATTCAAATTGGTGTTACCTATACTTATCTCTAAAGAACAAACAAGCTTTGTACCTAATAGATCTATATTAGACGTAAATATCATTGTTCAAGAATTAATTCACTTTGCTCAAAAAAAGAAAGAGGTGTGCATGCTAATGAAACTAGATATACAAAAGACATATGATAAGGTGGATTGGAGATTCCTTGACAAATCCCTAGAAGCATTTGGGTTTTCATGCTAGTGGGTAAACCTCATTTTTAACTGCATATCTACACCCAAAATCTCACTCCTCATTAATGGAACACTGAAAGGGTATTTTAACATAACTAGAGGCATAAGACAAGGAGATCCATTCTCCCCATTTCTTTTCATTATTATAGTAGAGTCATTTGGAAGAGCCATTAAAAAGGCTCACACAGAGTCAAATATCAAAGGAGTTTCAGTAATAGAAGGGATACCAAATATCACAAATCAATAATTTGCGGATGATATGATCCTTCCAGGAGAAAGTACTATGGAAGAATCTCAAAACTTTAAAAAAATAATAAAGATATACATGGAAGCTTCAGGCCAAATAGTCAACGCTGAAATTTTTTAGAGGGCATGGCTATTTTCCATACCATTGATAATACCAATCCATTGGCATCAGCCTTAGAGTTGATGCACAAGGTCATGTTCAATAGAGCCCAAATGAAGCACCTGCAAGATAAACTTGAAGAATTAAAGACAAAGGAAATGGAGATGAAAAAGTGATTAATGAATTATATCTAAAAATGTAACTGATGGAGAATGAGTTCCTCCAATTGAAGTCTCTAGGTGCCAGAAAAGCCATGATGATGCATAGAACTATTCCCCAAGTATCATTAGATCTAGTGCAAAAACATGAATTTGAGGAGCCTGGGGATATTCATAAAGAATGTGTTTATACAAACTTAGGAGAAATATTATGTTTCAGAATAAAATATATTTTGAACAAATGTGATGAAGTTAATATGGGCTATAATAGCATGACACATATGATAAACACCTTCAAGCAAAAAAAGCCCTTGTTTAACGAATTGGTCAGAAAATGGAAACCCTCTCAATATGAATTAAATAGGTTGTATGAAGTTACATGAAGAGATTTGGATGCACCTCCATAGATAAAAACCACTGCACAAATGTTGGGTACAATTTCTAATAATTTAAGTTATATTGAACAAGAAGAGTGGAAGTTTGGACATAAACTGTCTACTTTCATATCTTCCAAGCATTGGTTGACTCTTGGAATTGTTGATGAAGAATGAAGAAAAAAAATATGTTGAAGAATGGAGGAGAGAACATGAAGAGCTACCACAAAGGATTATATATAATCTAAAAAGGCAAAAGGATTTCAAAATCAATGAGTTTAATATGTTTCTAGATAAGATTATTTCCTTGGAAAATAAATTTTCCAAGTTTCAAATTGAAGTCCGTGTTGCCACAAGAAAGAATTGGCGGGATCTCTTCATTAATGTTTCATAGGTTCCATAGTGTAAATGACCCTCCCACTCACATATTTATAAATGGATTAATGTCTACTTGAAGACCCTAGAAGTGGCATCAGAAGTTCCAAAGAAAGATAGCGAGGATGACACAATCCTTTTGGATTAGTTTTTCAAAGTGTTTAGTTTTAGTTTGTTAATTTAAATTGTAATTTGAGTGTTGTTAGTTGTTTTTAGTTACTAGTTAGGAATACGTGATGGTCTGAAGCTTGTTTGCATCCTTTCACTATTGTATAAGAAAGGATGTCATGACCATTCGATATAGAATAAAATATAAGATATAGTCAGATAGATTAGAAATATGAAGAAAAGAATAGTATTTGAAGATGTTTGTATATAGCAGAAACTGAAGCACATGCCAATTGTGTTGGTAAATAGATTGTTCTTTTGAATTTAACTCCAAAATACCCAAAAATACTTAAGAACAATTGAATACAATAGTTGGAAAATTGTTATTGAAAAATCAATTTCCCTCTAAATTTAAAGGTACAGCTCCCTTTTGTGAATATTTTTAGTGAATCTTGATCTTTCCTAATCTAACAGGGGTATGTTCTTGACCTGAGAACATAAGAGGTAAACCAAGCTAAACCCAGACGAGAAATAGCTTAGGTAGGGTGAATTCAACTTTAAATCTAGCCAACTTTGAGATTTCATCAACCAGATTAACTCCCAAAACTGGTAATGCATGAACTTCTACTAAAAAATGCAGATGGAAAACTAAAGATTAATGATGAAAAGCTAAAGGATCAATCTATTTCATAGAAACATTTCCCAACTCAGGATAACAATAGATCTTCCCCAAATTAACTATATCAAATCATAATATAGAAATCTGGTTCGAATACAGATTGCAAATCTAACTTCAAAGAAACATTCAAATTCAATAGAAAGACAAATGAAATGCAATGGAATAGTTAAAGAAATGGTATTCAAACACACACTATTGACTCAACAAAATTCTATCTCTCACACCAAAATTTAGCTGACCCTTGTATTGATTTTGGAAATAGTACATATAGAGTCCCAGATTGCACCGTTACAAAAAGAGGGGTAACCAAAATGGTTCAACTTCCCCAACTAGAAATGATAACCAAAGGTTTATCCATTACAACATTAATCAAAATTTGGTACAAAGAGAGAATCTATTCAAGCTTCAGTTTCATTCCCTTTGCCTAATTTACCCCTATAGGCAGTGGTAGCTGTGATAACTCTGATGAGCTCCTCATGTCTGTTGACATGGACATTAGTGTATCGGATGAGCCATCTAGAATGCCCCTTAGCCAGAATCTTAATGGCATTTGTCTGATCCTTCAATTCTTCCATGGCCTTATAAATACATCCACTCAACTATTGGAGCTCTGGCACTTTTTCCAAATGGGTGGAAGATGGCTCTGACAGGTTGTCCACATAATCAGAAAATAATTTTTGCATTTGGTCAATCCTATCATTTCTTTGCCTTGCCCACTCATCTACGATTCTATGTGAAAACCTTGAAGAATCTTAAAGTCTTTTCTCTGTTATTCCTTGACCTTAACATCTACTTGTTGCAGCCTCGTCTCGACCTGGATGATCATTTCAATTTTGAACTCTAGACTTTGAAGCCACTTAATTAGAGGTTCATCTCCCTTTTGCAAAATCTTGGCTTTCAGTGCCTCTTTGGTCTTCATATTTACTGCTACATGGAGCGTCACTATGCACTCCTGACACTCCACTCTCTCAGATGTGAGAGTTTACAAATTCTTTTCAGTGTTATTTCTTTCCATCTCCAATCACAAGAGAGCATTACCCAACTGCTTGACAACTGCCAATCCCTTAGATTTGAGCCTCTCAAGCCATCCCTTGCCAATCTGTGTGAAGTGCTTATCCTCTTGCAACTTGGCTAATATAGCTTGATTCTCCACTGCACTGGGATCAAAGGTGGTTTGGGTGCTAGGGACGCTTGCAATTGGAGTGAGGAGCTATCTTATGAAATTGGTTAGCTTAGCCACTTCTACCTCCAGTTGAACCTTAACAACCTTGAGCTCCTTGAGTTCTTCCTTTATCACCACATTAGTAGATTTCCACCAGTCCACCTTGGTGTCATGACAAGCCAAACCCATATCAAATGACTATAATTGAAAGTCTGAGGTGATCAAATCCTTGAATCTACCTTCCTTGGTTGGCTTGCCCACTTCCATAGTGAAGTGTCTAGTCTCAGGGTTGTGACCTAGAGTAGACATCCTCTTTACTTTCTTTTATTTTCTCGTAGTGACCTTGGGCTGAAAGGCTCATGACAGAGTGTCTTTTCTAGAAATTACTTCTTCTGCCCTCTTCCTCTTGTGTTCCAGAGTATTTTCTATCCATGACTCTGCATTGGTAACTTTGTTGGCAAAAACTAACTCCTAAATGAACAACTTCCTTATGACTGGGGGCATAGTCTTTGGTCTAGAAGCAAATGGATTTACTGAGGTAGGATAAGAGGACACCAATTTGGCTACTGAAGCAACCATCTACTTTTTCCTGGCCTCTTCTTCTGATTCTCTGGTTGAAGGAGTATCATCACCCACTTCTACTATGACAAGGGACCCTCGCCTTGGAGAATCTTGGGTTGAAGTGCCAACTGGTACATCTACAGTGAATTCTTTAGCTGGCTTCTCTAGTTCCGCACCTTTGGTGGGTTCCTTTGTTGTTCCAATATTTGGAAGCAGACCTCCTCCATAAGTCTTCTTTGGTTGAACTTATTTTTTTGGAGGTTCATCACCTCCCCCAGTTGGTTGAGATGAACTCTTTGTCATAGTTGGGAGTACCATAGAAGAAGTTGTTGCAATTTTGGAAGTATCCTTTCTCGGGGTCCTTTGACTAAGAGGCTTCCTTTCTAACCTGTTCTTTCTTCCTGCCGTCCATTCAACCCACTAATCTATCCTCTTATAAATACCACTCATTAGAGTCTACAAGTCACTGATGGATTGATATAGCATGGGCTCAGAACTGATGGAGAGGGGTTTGATCTTCTTGAGATAGGTATTATCATACATGTGCTAGTTGTCATCTACTATCCCCTCAACTGCAAGATTGACCTTGAACTTTTTGATTTGTTCAATGGTTAACCTAGCATAAAATTTGTCTCTACTCTCCAAATCATCTCTAAAATTGGCCCAGTAGTCTTCAATGTCATCTACATGGTGGATAGCTCAGCTCATTTGTAGGTAATCACAAGCATAATTAACTGGATCATATTGTGGCCTCAGAACATCATAGGTTTCCAATGAAAACCTCTTGGAGAATGCCTTTAGAACATTCTTTGCCTCAGACTAGGATGCACAATTTTAGGCTCTGATAGTCATGGGGAAGTCATAGCATTTCTTCCTGGCATCAACACAGATCAAATTCACTTGTAGCGCTTGCCTCATCACCTCCACCAGCATGATCATATCTATAGGATATCTGGGTAGATTCAAACGGAAGTCGTCAAACCTGCAAGACTAAGGTATGAGAAATATCTGAATTGAATAAAATAGCATCTGAATTGGCTGATAAAAGCCATGGCTTCAGGAGAGAATCTCCTTTCTGGACAACGTTGTAGCTCCCTGCACAATCTCATTGTAAACACATCATTAACCCAAAGATATTCTGCATAATTGTTGTGCAATTTCAAAGAGGGGAAAAATTCATAACTCTTAACATCATCAGGAAATTCCTCTAATCTAGGAATCCCTGGCCAAATTTGGATTGTTGCCAGAATATACAAAAGGATTGAAGACATATAAAATTCATTCTGGCACTTAGCTCTATCTAGTGCCTCTGAGAGGTTTTCACTTACCATAAGGGCCCAATCAGTGAAGTGATGTTGGGAATAGATTACCTGAACCAGGAAGAAGTGATGATCAAAAAAATTGAGTACCTCACTCTCATGTCTAATCCTATGGAGTAGCACTAGAATGTATATGATCTCTGGCTTCATATTAGTGCCATATAGTGTCTTTTTCAGCTTCCCTTTGGTGCTTTTGGGCTCTTGAAACCATTCTTTCATTATCTCCTTCTCCCAAATTAACTTTTTGGTGATATATTCAGTCACCACCTGACTGTATGTCATTTCTGAATACTCACCTTGCTCTGGGATGCAAAGCAAGTTCTGGATCGATTCTCCATCAATGGATAGAAACACCATATCATTGGGCAAGAGGATTTGTCTGTTATCTGGGTTGTATCGAGCGATGCATTCTCAGATCAATTCTAGGGCTTGAAAAGCCACAGGAAAAATAATGAATTCAACTAATCTGCTGTCCTTTAGTTTCTTAGTGATGGGATGCATTTGGTCTGCTTTTAGTCTGTTCTAAAAGTTTTGCATATCAAAGAACTTCATAGACGTATCCAAGATCTTATGCCATTCAGAAGTAATTCCATTCATTCTATCAAATCCCATGAATCTGGAAGCCATACTTCAAATGATTTGATTCAGGAATGAAGAATATCTCTTGAGAATGCAGGGACAAAGAACAACCAATATCAAAGGCTTCAAATTTAAACAATTTTTTAAATGAATGGTAGCTCCTATTGGAAATCTCCAACTAATCTTATAAATTTTGAATTCTTACCATTTAATGGCCGACTTTCCGCGCCACAGGAATGAAAAGACCTCAACATTAATGAAATAGTCTGTTATAAAGTAAAACGACTTTATTTGAATTAATTACTTTTCGCTTAAGGGCCGTTAAGAAATGTCTTTTCACTTTAGTAACCACAACATTAACTTTTCTAAGGTAGTGGAAAATTACTTTTCAACTTCTCCTTTGGGCGGAGAAATGCTTTTGCAGTGCTCTCGGTTCAAAAATCACCAAAAGGGAAATTTGGTCTGCCAGGGTGCCAAAATGGCATGTGTTGATTTCATTTGCCTTCTTTATATCTTAGATTATTTATGAGATAGATTCTTCCTAAAAATCAATTCATTTTAATGGCTTGGTAGAAAACATACTCCATGGGTCAAAACCCGCCTATTGGAGTAGTTGAGAAGCCATTTTCCGCTTTTCAACCTTTAGAATTATTTCTTAGATTTCATTCTATTTAATCATTCCTCTTGACTTGTAGAGGTGTAGTTCTAGCACCACAGTCTCTCTAAGCTTAAAGGATCCATTTTAGAACTACACTTCCTACTGAGACATCACTTAGTAGTCATTAGTGGAAGATGCACCCTGCTGATGCTTTTCCGCCAGTGGAGAAGCCCAAACCTAATTTTCTGCCAAGCTGCAAAATGAAGAGTTATGGCTAAATACTTAGTTGCATGTAAAAATGATGTTATAAATCTTCAAACCATGGCCTTTATCAGATTGGGAACTTAACCTACCCAATGAAAACACACCTCAAATATAGATTCCCTTCGGCTCACAAAAGAGAGAAATCAAAATGGGAAAATCCGCTAAAGGTCTCCTATCCTAAGGGGATAGCTAGACTTAGACTCAGGACTCACATGAAGCTTTCAAGACCACTACTACACAACTGTCTCTGTTTGGGGACTTGGACATTCACATGTCCAAGTAAGGAACTCAAGTATCTGGTTTTGCAAAGCTTAATAAAAGGCGGCTCACAACAAAACTAAAGCAAGACACAAAAAGGAAAGAAGAAAGGAAACCTAACTAGGAAAAAAAAAAAAGGAACTAAATGTAACTATGGTACAATACATGGGTTACCTATTTTCAATTTAGATCTAGTAGAGTTTCAAATCCTGACCATTATATGTCAAGGGTAGTGCTTCACCATCTGGATATACCAATTTAAAAGAATTCTTCTCAAACACTTGATGAATCTTGAAAGGTCCTTTCCATAGTGTCTCAAATTTTCCGTGCATGCCTTTGGGTGCCCTGCATTTTTCCCACAATAGCACCGTGTCTCCTTCCATAAATTTTTGAGGTCTTCTCTTTTTATCAAACAAGTTATTCACACACATTTGATGCTGTGTGATATGATCAACCATTTTCTCCCTTTCTTCTTCTAGTTTGGTCAAGTACAAAATCCTCTTTTCAAAACCATCTTCATATATGCCATCCTCTACTGCTGTCCTTAGTTTGCAAGTAGCTAACTCTAATGGTAATGGAAGGCTGGATTCTACCCCGTAAATGAGTTCAAAAAGAGATACACCGATGACTCTTTTGGGAGTCACTCTATCTGCCCAGAGGGCTTCATAGATTTTCTTGTGCCAATTTTTCTGGTTGTCTGCTACAAGCTTTTTCATGATGTTTACCAAATTTTTATTGCTAGATTCAGCTTGACCATTCCCTTTAGGAAAATAATCATATGAGTGACTGATCATGATGTCATACTCAAAGAAAATTCTATAATTTCTTGAGAAGAAAAGTATGAGGCATTATCCATAACTAACTTAATAGGCACACCGAATCTTACTAGAATGTTTTCTTTGATAAAATCACATACTACTTCTGAAGTAGTTCTCTTGTTTGCTTTTGCCTCCACCCATTTCATGAAGTAATCAATCACAGGGATTATGTAGGTATGACCTACGCTAGATGTGGGGTTTATAGGACCAATAAAATCAGGACCCCATTGCTGAAAATGACCTTCGATTACCACTGGTCTCAGAGGTAGTGCTTCCAACTATGGCTTTCTGGTAAACATTTTGCATTTCTCACACCTTGCTACCCAATGGTATGCATCTCTAAACATTCATGGCTAGTAATAACACTGTCTTAAAATCTTGAATGTAGTTATTGATGAGAAGTGTCCTTTGCAAGCTTCATCATGAAACACCTTTAACAACTTCTCTTGCTGTTGTCTATTGACATACTGGAGAAAAGTCCCATCTATAGATCTCTTATACAATATATCTTCCCTGATTACATATTTAGAAGATTTTAGTTTCAGGTCCCTTCTTTTCTTTGGATTTAACCCTTCAGGGCATTCACCATATGTCAGGAAATACAAGATATTTTCAAACCAAGGGTCTTGCATACTTACTGCCAAAACTAAGTGTACAGCTTTTGGGTCTTCGCATGTTTGATTCTCCACCATTGCCTTGCATAGTGAATTTCCCCTCACCAGATTGGTGGGCTTGATCTCTATGTCATATTCTTAGGTTTTAGCTACCCATGCTCCTCTATTGTTACATCCTACATCCTGTTGAGTCAGGATTCTTTTTACTGCAATATTAGGCACATACAAAAGAGAGTGTGAGTGTAGAATGTAGAATCTGAAATTCTTTAAAGCCTTTACAACTGTGAAAGCATGTTTTTCAGTTTGAGAGTATCTCAACTCATGATTTTTTAGAGGTGTGCTCATAAAGGCAATGGGAGCTTGAATTCCCTCTTCGTTCTCCTGCATGAGAATGGCTGATATAGTATGTTCGAAAGAATAACAATAGATTATGAAATCTTTCTTATAATCTGGGTGACATAACACAGGAGAATTGGCTATGGCATCCTTTATTCTTTTGAAAGATTGTTTACTAGGATCATTCCATTTGAAACTCACATTCCCTTTCATCATGTCCACTATGCATTTGGTGATTTTGGAAAAATCTGGAATGAACCTCCTGAGAAAGTTTACTTGGCCAAAAAATGATTTCACTCCGGTTTTGTTCATAGGTAAACTCAATTGTTGGATTGCTCTTACCCTTTCTAGGTCAATCCTTATGCCTTCTTGGGAGACAATGTGGCCCAGAAATTTCCCCTTAGTTACATAGAAAACTAACTTCTTGGGATTCAAATAAATCCCATCTTCTTGACACCTTTGCAATACTCTCCTTAAGTCATTTATGTGATCTACTCTTTTCCTAGAAAATATAGTAAGATCATCTAGATACATACCAATGATTTTTTTCCTCATATCACTGAAGGAAAGTTCCATGCCCCTTTGAAAGGTAGCCTTGGTGTTGATTAACCCGAATGGCATTCTGTGGTATGTGAAGGTGCCCCATGGAGTAGTGAAAGCTGTTTTATGTTGGTCTGATTTTTCAACCTCAATCTGGTTATATCCTGAGAAGTCGTCTAACATGGACATCATTTCAGTTTTGGCCACAATCTACAAGAGATGATCCATATTGGGGAGTGCATAATTGTGCTTCAAGGAGGATTGATTAAGGTTTTTGAAATCAACACAGATTCTTATTTCTCTGTTCTTCTTCCTCACCGGCACTATATTTGCTACCCAGCTAGAATGGTGGATAGGGTATATGATCCTTGCTTTGAGAATTTTATCAAATTCCCTGAATATAGTATCAGCAACTTTAGGGTTGTAATTCCTTTGTTTTTTTCTGAATGGAGTTGCCTCAGGTTTCAAAGGAATCTGGTGTTTGAATTTCCTGTTTATAAAAAAATTCAAATATTCATAACTCTAGGGAAAAACATCTTGGTATTCTAGGAAGAGTTTCCTGGCCTCTTCCCTCTCATTTTCAGTGCATCATTTTCCAATGTTGATCATCTTGGGATCCTTCTTGGTTCCTATATTCATCCCCTCATATTCACTAGTGGTAGGACCTCTCTTGATTCTCTTCTTCTTAACAAAGGTGTCATGCCTATTGAAAAGCTTCTCAAGAGTGACCAAATGTGGGGGAATATTGTTACCTTATAACTGAATGACATCAGACTTATCTTTCTTTTCTTGTCCTGATGGTCTCCTTTATTTTTGTTAGGGACATCTTTATGGAAGCTACCACCACTTTCCAGGAAGAGAAGGAGGTTATGGTCATCTTCAAACACTTGCCAATCTTCTACATTATCTGACACAGATGGTCGATATACAATCTCCACTTGGTACTTCTTATCTTTGAATTCTAGGTGAGGGAGGAGTAGCAAAGCTGACACGGCCAAGGAGTCTGCCTTGGAGTTTAATTCTCTTAGCACAGATTCAATAAAGAATGCATCCAATGCCTCTATTTCATCCCACACTCTATTTCTATAATTTTTTAATCTATGATTTTTAACAGAGTATTGATTCTTTACTTGACGCACGATCAGCTCAGCATAATTACGAGCTCTCAAGATCTTCACACCTTTTTATTTTTCAAAAATAATCCCTAATAGGAGGGCTTCATATGTGGCTATATTGTTGGTGTTCCTAAACTCCAATTTATAAGCCATGGGTTCACATACTCCGTCTGGTGATATCAAGACCACACCTGCACCAGATCCTGAAGATACACAATTGCCATAAAATTCAAGGGTCCCGATCTGTGGTGGTGTTTCTTCGGAAAAAAACTACTTTTCCTCTTCCCCAGATTCCATTTCCTCATTATGGTCATTATTAAACAACATATAGTTACCAAATTCCAATTCTTGATACATAATTTAAGGTTTAGTGTCATCAGATTTCAATACTGTAAACTTAGCTTTCTCCTCTGGGACTAGTTTAATCTTTTTATTACCTACTGGGATTAAAGCTTGAGACCAATCTAGCTTTATCTCCCCTTTGTTGGGTCCCCCCTTTTTTTTATTTTTCTCTTGCCTTGTTTTCTTTGTTTCCTTTGTTTTTCCTCTAGGCTTTGCTCCCGCGAGGTTTGTCTTTCTTTTTCTTTCTATCTTTTATGCCTCCAGGACCCAGTCCTAGAGTTTGTTGTTCTTTCTAGAGCTAGATTCCAGACTCTGGGATTCTCTTCAACTATGTCTTCTTTTGTGAGAAGGCATAGTTGCATGGAATCCCCGGGCCCGGAGTCTAGAGGTCTACCTATTCTAGACTTTGTGGAGAAGAATGTAACTTGTTTTTACCCTAAGGGTATAAATGGAAATTACCTACATTTTCACAGTTACCATGATTAAAACACTTAGAGCATTCAGAGAGATTCTTAGGTGATTAAGGCGATTAAACTATGAATTGCTCTGTGCTTAGTGGTTGATTAAAAGTTGATTTGTGGTACTTCTTCATGATTTTCTGAGGGTAGACTTGTTATAGAGTGCTCCTAGTGTTCTTTTCCCTTTCTCTTCATCGTGTTTCTAGGTAGGTTTTCAATTTCACCTTCTCTGGTTTCCAATTTTCTGGCTCTTGATATTTTTGTTTGCTTCATTTTTTTTTGGTTTTGTCATTTCTACCTTTTGCGTTTCGCATTTGGGTTGCCTCCCGTTGGTGGGTTGGCTCTGCCAGAGGGTTGTCCACCCTCTGTGCAGTTGTAAACTGGTGTATATGATGTACATTGTCATAGGTTAGCTCTTGTGCCTATTTAGGTGTTGTATAATCATGTAAGCTGTTTGTAGATACTGTATATATGTCACTGTTGTTCTGTGAGCTTCACTTTGGTCCTTGTAGAGCTTCAGTTCCCTGTATTTTAGTATATATGTCTCAGCCTTTGGCCCTCTATAAACTCATGTATATCTTATGAGTATCCTTCCATTATGGCAAGCTCATCATGCTCCATCACATTTTCAACCACCCTGTCAAGCTTGGAGTCACCACTATTTGAACTTGGTACCTCGCTGAGTCAAGCCATGGAAAATTTCTCTCTCCTCTCCCTTGTCACCTTAATGGTAGGATTAATTTCCCATGAGTGGGAATTCAAACCTTGTCCCATCTGGCATTCAAGTTACCCCATGTCTTCCCACTTGTTACCATTAATGCCTTACACCATTTGTTACGTGGCCACATGACGACCCATGTCAGCCAAATACAACTTAGTACCGGTCATGTTGACAAAGGCTAGTTTATCTGGACTCCAGATCTTGAGGAGTCCCTTGTCTTTCATTTCCTCCTATCACTTAGTTCAACACCCCAGAACCTAACTCACATCTATTTTAAGTATTCCAGGATTTTTTATATGTGCTAACACTTATTGGACGGTGCAGGGTGGTGACGAATCTCCCATAGTTTCTACTATCTTTTTTTATATATACCATGTTCTAACGATTCTCTAGTCTTGCAGGTTGTGGAAAGTTGATCAAGATGTTTGAAGTAATCACTCCTCCTGATAGCTCAAAGCTACATACCACCTCCACTCAGGCGGCTACAAAAACCAAGGCCAAAAATATGTTGGAAAAGCTTCCCTTACCCTCCAAATACCCGAAGGAGGGAACTCTTGTGGGGTCCAAGGTGGACTACAAAGTACAAGAAATAATAGACATAGAGCCCAAACTTTGGGCTGAAATGAAGGGCTTGATTCAAGCTAAATACCAATTGAAGGCCAATTAATGGCCACTCATTTGGCCATCTCTAGCATTATAAAGGATGCAAACTTTCCTTGTTCAGTGCAATCACCAGAATTGATATGTCAACTGGCAACATTGTACAATGTGCCTACTCAGACAGTTCTACTTGTCGATCCCTAGCTACTACAATATCTAGAAACAATAATCACTCTAGATGCATCAAGCTTTGCCTCAGGGTTGGAGATTCCATAGTTCAAGGGGTCCATCATCGTCAATCGAGCTAAGTCATTACAAGAGTTTGAGGAAGCTTCCCTAGTCTCCCGACAATATCTCAACAGCTAGTGGCTGAAGTCCTCGAAAAGGGACCATAAAAGGATGAAGTGGGAAATTCCCCGAGGGGAGTTTAGAGAGCCCATTTAGGCGAGCATTATATTTTTATGCAGGATCTTTGGGTTGCTTCATGCCTAGGATTTCTCAGCATGGATGTACTACTTTCTGTACTACATCACCGCCCGCAACCAGACCTTTAACTGGGAAGCCATTATAGCCAATCATGTGGACATGCAACTAAAGGGCGTCATCCAGAGTTCCAAGTTTTATATGAAATCCTATGTGCTATGGGCACTAGCTCAACAAAGACTAGCTTTTCCAAATTTGGGGATAGTAGGTGAACTTGGGAACAAGATGGGCTAGATAACACCATGGGATCATTATCCCCAAGTTCAACGGGAACTCAATTTCCTAAATTTTTGTCATGTAAATGATGCTTTCATTTACCAAAATATTCTAACACTTACCCAGGACATCTAGTATAGGTTATCGTAGGAGGCGATGAACCTAGTTAGTACCTATGGCCACTATTTTATTCAGTTCTAGCATCACACCTACATTCGGGTGACTGAATTCTCTGGAAAACCCCATCTTCTTCCCCGATATTGCGGGGATAGAATCATTCTTTTGGATTTCTTCCGGCAGATCATGGACCTACACGCCTTCTTCACATTAACGAAGGTCATTAACATCCCATTCCTGGTTTCATGTGGGAATTATATGTGCAGCCTCACCATGGCAAGGGAGGTGGATAGTGAGTTGAAAAGCCTGGGACTAGTGGAATTCCACCACGCCAGGAATAATTATGATCCTCTAGCAAGATTGCCTTGGCACTCCCCTAGGCATCACCCTACACAAAGAAGATATTGAAGATTTTTGGGTGGACTGTCAGGACAGTTTTGATCTCTGGCCCCATTAACATTCACGTATGTCCAAAGGACTCATGAAGGTGCTTGACCTTTAGACTTTTCCAAAGGGATTTTTTGATGACGGGCCATTAGAGGACCCAACATATAAAGGGTAGGGGTTAGACAAGTTGGATCTCCCTCCAGTGATTTGGGCCACCCTAGAAGACTTAGCAATTGAGGGAGTATGCCACCCTATTTTGGAGGCGAGTCACAAATATTTTGCCTAGGTGTGTCCCAAAAGCACCTGAAAGGGATTGATTGTCCAAAGGTTTACTTCATCTTCTGCTGCCACCACTAGACCTAGCATGAGTAAGGGGAAAGAAAAAGAGGGTACCCCAACTAAGGTACCTCCCTAAGGTCCCACTCCCTTATTGGTACAATTACAATAACAAATGGAGTCAACAAGGTTGGCTAGCCAACAAATAAGCACACAGATATCCTCCAGTCTCCTTGTAACTCCAATGGCGTCTGCTCGCCCAGTGGGATCCCCATCATTGGCTACGATGATGAGTAGATAGACTTTCACTAAGGTGGAGTCCTCCAGTATTTTGGAGACCAAGGTCCCTCTACTGAGAAAGAAGAAGGAAAAGGTGACCCACATCCCAAGCACAGCCACTAGCCCCAGTATGCCAGATATGCCTCTAGTTGATGTTAGTTCAAATTCCCCAAACTTGAAGAGATCCCTGACAACCCTCCCTCACACAATGGGTTTGATGACATCTTTGAGATAGATGAGCTCATGAATTTGCATGAGGATATTGGTCACATGGTTGAAGAGATTGCCGCTCAAGATAAAGAAGAGGACCCCACAGAGAGGGAAGTCACAGAAGAAGAAGTTGCATCAGAATAGGAAACCTAGGATGAGACACACAAGGAGCCTGAATAGGAGAAAACACTGGTCCAAGAGATTGAGGATGGACCAAGATAAGGCACAGATGAGCGACTGATGGTTGGGGAACCCAGACCCATGGGATCAACCGTACCCCCGATCATCACGCTCCAAATGCCTTTGGTTACTCTGGGTGACCAAACACCCTGAAGCATATTTGGTGAGGTAGTAAAGGTGGCTGCATTGTTAAACTTTGGCCAAAAACCTCACCCACCTCCAAAAGATGTTCCAATGGAGGAAAATGTTCTAGCGAATGAGGCCAATGATGCCGAAGAACAACAACAACAGAATGACTAGGAAGTCTCAAAAAATGTAAACGTCAGATCAACTGATGCTGGGAGGGATGAGGGAGTCCCAGAAGATATAGGTGATATGGATGCCAAAGAAGGAGAAGTCCCAGATATCACAAAGGAGAACACCGACATGGCGGTGAATACTAAGGCCTCCAGAGAATAGGAGAAGGAACATGAACAAGAAAGAGAAAAAGAGCCCAATGACACTTAACATTTCAGGAATTCACTGTCAGGTTCCAAAGAGAATCCAGATGCTTAGGTCCTAACTGCAAAGCCACCCCAGCCATCCCAATGGCTGGAGGAATTGAGGAAGAGGAAAGCCTCGATGGTAGTGACAGGAGTTTTGCTCTCCTTGGCCAAGATGATAGCCCACAGTATAGAGGCCCAAAAGCCCAAGAAGGCATGGATAGTCCATACTCTCTAGACTAGCCCTAGAGGAAGCACAATTGTGACCATCACAAAACCTCCTCTAGATGTAGATGCATCAACTGTAAGGCCTGAAGATTACACTGTTACAGAAGTAGCACTAGGGAGAAGAGATAAGCAGGGTGAATTAGACCTGCTGAGAGAAGCCACCAAGGCAGTGGAAGCTCAGTATGCTAAATAGGGCCAAAATTTGAAGGAGGAAAGAGAAATTAATGCTAATCTTCTTGCTCTTTTGGTGGGACTTACATAGCCTCTGGCCGAGATCCACCCAGAAGCTTCTACCTCTGGATTGCCGCTTGCACAGGGTGATGTGGATTCTCTAAGGGCCATGAAAAAGAAGGCGTAGGCTGTAGACGGGTGGATCACTGAGAAAATAGTCACCGTAAGGAAATTTTTAGTGGTGTCACTACCAGATCTTTATTAGAACCACCTTCTCCTTGGTCAGGCAAGTGCCTCTGTTGCCATGTGGGAAATGGACTTGGGGAATTATGAAAAATGGAAAGCCAGGTTAGAAGAGGTCTTCGATGCTGGAGAAGAGGCTACCATAGCAGTAAGAATTTTGGGGGATGAAACATATGATTCCCTTTGGGCCCAACACTCAAGACTTTCCCTCAGGATTGAGGTCTGCAAGGATTTGGTCAAGGCCCTAAAAGATAAGGTAACTATCACCCAGTATCCCTTGGGCCTGTTTGAAGCCTTTGTGGTAAGCATGTCGCAAGTTGACCCCTTCACCACTGGATCATGCACCCTAGAGGATTATGTCCTTAGGAAGTTTGATGAGTTCATGGAGTCTTAGTATCGTGCCCCTGAAGATTTTGATGGGAAGAATTTGACAAGGTTGTCTAAAATGATGCTCTGAATGCAGGATGGCGTGAAGTTGGTAAATGAGTTCCGAAATGGCACCGAAGAAGTGCAAGAGAGCTTGGAGGTTGTCCACGGCTAGTGGGACAACATCAAGGGCATAGATGAAGAAGGTGTAAGCCAAGTGTTGAAAGCTCTCAAAAATAGTAAAGGGCAGCAAGGTTCTCCAGGATCTAGAGATAATCCCTAGCAAGTGCAATTTTTGTATTCATTCATTCTTTCAGGATACAAGTTTTTGGATCCTAGAATTTTGGATCCAATAGTTTTGTATTCTTTAAGTGACCAGTGTCCCAGTTCCCAAGGCTGACTAGTCACTTTCAAGGCGGTTAATAAGGATGTCAGAAGGTAGGTGACTCTAGCAAGGCATGTCGGCTTGACAAGATGGTTTTGATAGTTGGTCTTCCCAAGGTGCTACCCCAATATAACACTTGGAGCATTGGAGACAGTGAGCCACTCTTCCATTTATGAGGCATGTAGCCTCAATCCTTGGGGGATCGGATTTCTTCTTTTCTCCTTACGCCTCCCTTCTTAAGGCTGATTCTTCCACTCCACCTTTCTTGTCTCATTCTTCTGACATGTCAAACCTTTTTCATCTCGAGGTCTCTTGTAGTGTGGTGCAGGTAGTACCAGCCACTGGAAATTGTATTATATTGTTTGAGTTTAAAATAATTTAGGTTAAGTTTTAGATCAAAAGCTTGTGTATAAATAATAAGTCTGACCTTATTCCAAGGGTCAGAAAAATTGATAATTTTGCAGTCCATAGCTATAGCATTTTAGTCTTTTAGTTCTTAGTTGCAGAGCTTAATGCTCCTTACTTTTAGAAGCTTTTAGCAGTTAGATGATCCCCTGGAGCCGCCATTATTGTATGCACCAGTGTTGGCTGGAAACATGTTAATGAAGAAGGAAGGATTCTCTCAATGATGTTGTTAGCATTCTGATACCTGGATTAACATTCTTTTTTTGTGTTGTATGTTCCTTATGTCCCTTTCTCTAATGTTTTAAGTAGATTAACGACCTTCTTTTCCCTCGCTATTGGATAAGTATGAACTGTTGGTTCTATGTTTATTCAGTATTTAGTATAGCTTGTTAGAGCATGGTTGACGTTTTGAATGTTTAGCATAAACTATTAGTAGATTAAATACTCCTAACCCTGATGTTTCTTTTGAGGTTTATTCGATAAAGTTAATGAATGCTTGTAGGAAAACCCACTTACCTAAATCCCCAAAGAAGATGAGCCAAGATAACTAGTTATCCCCCCTAAAAAAATCGTCACACTCCCAACTAAGCTCCCACACTATCAAGACCCGACTCTCACATGCTTGAAGGCCCAGAGAATCTCATTTCTCTAGACAACCTTTACAGGCGAAGTTGGCCGGTAACCCGGTACCCAGTGAAAACTTACATCTATTGGCAGACACAGTCACAAAGTCCCATCAACAACCTCCAAGGTCTCTGCAAAACTCCCGCTTAATAGTAAACTGTAACTAGCTGGTATATCAACAACAAGGATTGTTAGCAATATCTTCTTCTCGGGGTGTGCCACTAGGACCACTTGAGCATCTTTAATTTGACCAACCATGGGTACTTTCTTGGAATCTATAGAGTAACATATACCATGGGCTTTAGTAAGGGTAAGTCCTAGAGCTTTAGCTATAGTTGATGGCATGACATTATCTGAGGCTCCAGAGTCTATTATGCGATTGATTAACTTGCAACCATTAATATATAATGACACATAGAATGGGTCAGGCTTTTGGCCCAGGAAGGTGGCCAAAATAGAAGGTTCTCCTTGCTTATTTGGTTTTGCAAATATAGACTCATTTTCTATAGTAGTCATGAAATTTTGGTTTAACTCCAGATTCCCTTCTTTACAGTAATCTACTAGCTTTTGCAGTTCCATGGGATTAGAATTAAGGTAGTCTATAGGAGAAATTTGAATTCTGGAATCTCTATAGAATTGAATAATGTCAAAAGAGATTTTCTCCTTACCTAGTTGTAGAATTCTCAGTCCTTGATTGACTTCCTTAGAATAGGAGGTAGATGCCTCATTATTTTTAAGTGGAGGTGTTGGAGCAGGGATTTTATCCTTTTGACTCTGGGTCAAGACTATATAAGAGGTCCCATCTATGGTAGCGTAACATGTTGTTTCTTTCTCTGAATTTGATTCATACTCTAAATATAAGTTTTCAGAGTCACCATGCGAGTATGAATCTGGTTAAGCTCTAGACACTCCAACATTCCACTCATAAGTCTAATGCATTTGCCAAGCATGAGCTACATTGGGGCAACTCTCTCCATTGTGATCGATAGTTAGGTGGAAGGCACACATGTTTCCATTTTTAGGAGGAGCTTCTATAGGTAGCCTTTGTGATGGAGCAATTAACTGTAACACCTTTTCATCGACATTCCTCCCCTTGTTGTTTCTCCCAGGATAATCCTAAAATTTTCACTATAGGGATTATTAAACCTATGAAGTTGCCTCTTGTAGGCAATGAATTTATTGGACAATTTTTGAATCATCTCATCTGATGACGTAGTATTGCTACTACTAGTTCTAGATTATATCTCTCTTTTCCATTTCCTAAATGAGATCATATGGTCCTCAATTTCTACAAAAATTCTTTGTGTGGCATCCAAATCTACAGGGTTCACCCTTCTTAGATCATAATTGATGTCCAACGTCATAACACTTATGAAGAATGTTTTCAAATTTATTGTTGTAGGCCTGTCAGCTGCTGGAATAAAATTTATAAGCTTGTTGAATTTAGCTATAAAATCCCTCATACTGATAGAGGGTTCTTTCTTGATGGAAGTTAATTGCATCAATAGGGCATGCTCATCTTCAACAATTTTAAACCTTCTTTCAAAGGTAGCTCTCATGGAAGCCCAATTAGTGATGGAAGAATTAGGTAAATGGTGAAACCAATTGGCGACACCCTCAATGAGGGTCTCAAAATATAATCTGATGGCCACATCCTCCTCTCGTACTGCTAGGATATTGAATGAAGAAAAGGAGACAATGTGCTCGTTTGTAGATACTTTCCTTTTCCAAAAAATTTGGGAAAGTTCTTTCTTGAACCCAAAGGGAGAGGATTATATGCTGCTAATTGTAGAGGTCTAACTATGGCAGCCCAAGGAAGTGCCATAGCTACTCGAGGTAGATAGGGTGTTAGATTGATAACGGGAGGGGAAACTACTCTGTGTAAAGTTAACACTTGGCAAGTGGTGGATAAATGAGTAGTTTTCTTAGGAGGTGAAGAAGGTCTACTCTGGCTCCTTGCAGTTCTATTTCCTCAGTGAGGTACTTCTAAAAGAGAAAATTTAATATTCGCAAGCCTTTCAAAGACTGGGTTTGTGCTACCTTCTTTCCTTGTACTCTTGAGAAACCTTTTAGGCTCCATATTTTCAACTAATTCTGTAGCCTAGCTTCACGCTCTACTCGGTTTTGTGCCCTTCTTAGATTTCTCCTTTTGATGACTATTTCAAGTGCTTCTTCTCTAGTTTCTTCTTGTTCAAGCACTTGACTAGTGTTCCTATAGTGCTTTGTATCTCTTCTGTATCTCCACACAAAAGTGTTCAACAAGGAGATTAGGTCCTCTTGATCATCTTGGAATCCAAGATTCGGTTGGAGCATAGGAATTATGTTTTCATGGGGAAGCACCATCTTTATCCATGATATGCTTTTGGTTATAGCGAATGCTCATATCCCCAGCAGATTTGCTAAAATTCTATTGGTAAATAGATTGTTCTTTTGAATTTAACTCCAAAATACCCAAAAATACTTAAGAACAATTGAATACAATAGTTGGAAAATTGTTATTAAAAAATCAATTTCCCTCTGAATTTAAAGGTACAGCTCCCTTATGTGAATGATTTTCAGTGAATCTTGATCTTTCCTAATCTAAAATGGGTATGTTCTTGACCCGAGAACAAAAGAGGTAAACCAATCTAAACCAAGACAAGAAATAGCTTAGGCAGGGTGAATTCAACTTTAAATATAGCCAACTTTGAGATTTCATCAATCAGATTAACTCACAAAACTGGTGATGCATGAACTTCTACTAAAAAATGCAGATGCAAAACTAAATATTAATGATGAAAAGCTAAAGGATTAATCTATTTCATAGAAACATTTCCCAACTCAGGATAACAACGGATCTTCCTGTAAATTAACTATATCAAATCATAATACAGAAATGTGGTTCGAATACAGATTACAAATCTAACTTCAAAGAAACATTTGAATTCAATAGAAAGACAAATGAAATGCAATGGAACAGTTAAAGAAATGGTATTTAGATACACACTATTGACTTAGCAAAATGCTATCTTTCACACCAAAATTTAGCCGACCCTTGTATTGAGTTTGGAAATAGTACATATAGAGTCCTAGATTGGGCTGTTACAAAAAGGGGGGTAACCAAAATGGTTCAACTTCCCCAACCAAAAATGATAACCAAAGGTTTATCTGTTACAACATTAATCAAAATTTAGTACAAAGAGAAAATCTATTCAAGCTTCATTTTCATTCCCTTTGCCTAATTTATCCCTATAGGCAGTGGTAGCTGTGATAACTTTGATGAGCTCCTCATGTCTGTTGACATGGACATTGGTGTATTAGATGAGCCATCTAGAATGATCCTTGGCCAGACTCTTAATGGCATCTGTTTGATCCTTCAACTCTTCCAAGGCCTTATAAATACATCCACTCAACTGTTGGAGCTCTCGCACTTTGTCCAAATGGGAGGAAGATGGCTTTGATAGTTTGTCCACATAATCAGAAAATGATTTTTGCATATTGGCCAATCCTATTATTTCTTTGCCTTGCCTACTCATCTATGATTCCGTGTGCAAGCCTTGAAGAATCTTAAAGTCTTTACTCTATTCTTCCTTGACCTTAACATCTACGTGCTGCAGCCCCATCTCGGCCTAGATGATCATTACGATTTTGAACTCTAGACTTTGAAGCCACTCAATTAGAGGTTCATCTCCCTATTGTAGAATCTTGGCTTTCAATGCCTCTTTGGTCATCATCTTTACTGCTACATAGAGCGTCACTATGCATTCCTGACACTTCACTCTCTCAGATGCGAGAGTTTGCAAATTCTTCTCAATGTTATTTCTTTTCATCTCCAGTCTCAAGAGAGCATTACCCAACTGCTCAACAAATGCCAATCCCTTAGATTTGAGCCTCTCAAACCATCCCTTGCCAAAGTGCCTATCCTTTTGAAACTTGGCTAATATAGCTTGATTCTCCACCGCACTGGGATCAAAGGTGGTTTGGGTCTTCTAGACGCTTGCAATCGGAGTGAGGAGCTGTCTTATGAAATTGGTTAGCTCAACCACTTCTACCTTCAGTTGAACCTTGGCAGTCTTGAGCTCCTCGAGTTCTTCCTCTATCACCACATTAGTAGATTTACACCAGTCCACCTTGGTGTCATGACGAGCCAACCCCATATCAAATGACTGCAACTGAAATTCTAAGGTGGTCATATCCTCGAATCTACCTTCCTTGGTTGGCTTGGCCACTTCCACAGTGAAGTGTCTAGTCTCAGGGTCATGACCAAGAATAGACATCATCTTTACTTTCTTCTGTTTGCTCATAGTGACCTTGCGCTGAAAGGCTCATGACAAAGTGTCTTTGCTAGAAATTCCTTCTTTCACCCTCTTCCTCTTGTGTTCTAGAGTATTTTCTATCCATGACTCTATGCTAGTAACTTTTTTGGCAGAAACCAACTCCTTAATAAACAACTTCCTTATGAATAGGGGCATAGCCTTTAGTCTAGAAGCAAATGGATATACTGAGGTAGGAGAACAAGACACCAATTTGGCTATTGAAGCAACCTTCTTCTTTTTCTTGGCCTCTTATTCTAATTCTATGGTTGAAGGAGTATCTTCACCCACTTCTACTATGACAGGGGTCCCTCACATTGTAAAATATTGGGTTGAAGTGCCAACTGGTACATGTACAGTGACTGCTTTAGCTAGCTACTCTGGTTCCACACCTTTGGTGGGTTCCTTTACTGTTCCAATATTTGGAAGCGGACCTCCTCCCCAAGTCTTCTTTGGTTGAACTTCTTTTTTCAAAGGTTCATCTCCTCCCCCAGTTGGTTGAGATGAACTCTTCGTCATAGTTGGGAGTGCCACCGAAGAAGTTGTTGCAATGTTGGAAGTATCCTTTGCCGGGGTCCTTTGAGTATGAGGCTTCCTTTCTGACCTCTTCCTTCTTCCTGTCTTCCATTCAACCCACTGCTCTGTCCTCTTATAAATACCACTCATTAGAGTCTGCAAGTCACCGATGGCTTGAAATTGTATGGGCTCAGAGCTGATGGAGAGGGGTTTGAGATTCTCGAGATAGGTATTATTATACATGTGTTGGTTGTCATCTACTAGCCCCTCAACTACAAGATTGACCTTGAAATTTTTGATTTGTTCAATGGTTAACCTGGCATAAAATCTATCTCTACTCTACAATTGGCCTAGTAGTCTTCAATTTCATCTACATGGTGGATAGCTCGACTCATTTGCAGGTAATCATGATCATAAATAACTGGATCATATTGTGGCCTTAGAACATCATAGGTTTCCAATGAAAAAATCTTGGAGAATGCCTTTAGAACATTCTTTGCCTCAGACTGGGATGCACAACTGTAGGCTCTGATAGTCATGGGGAAGTCATAGCCTTTCTTCCTAGCATCAACACAAATAAATTTCACTTGCAGTGCTTTCCTCATCACCTCCACCAGCACGATCATATCCATATGATATCTAGGCAGCTTTAAAGGGAAGTCGTCAAAACCTGCAAGACGAAGGTATGTGAAATCTTTGAATTGATTAAAATAGAATCTGAATTGGTTGATAAAAGCCATGGCTTTGGGAGAGAATCTCCTTTCTAGACAACCTTGTAGCTCCCTGCACAATCTCATTGTAAACGCATCATTAACCCAAAGATATTATGCATAAATGTTGTGCAATTGCAAAGAGGGGAAAAATTTGTAACTCTTAACATCATCACAAAATTCCTCTAATCTAGGAAGCCCTAGCCAAATTTGGATTGTTGCCAAAATATACAAAAGGACTGAAGACATATAAAATTCATTCTAGTGCTTAGCTCTATCTAGGGCCTCCAAGAGTTTTTCACTTACCATAAGGGCCCAATCAATGAAGTGATGTTGGGAACAAATTACCTAAACCAGGAAGAAGTGATGATCAACAGAAATGAGTGCCTCACTCTCACCTCTGATCTTGTGGAGTAGCACCAAAATGTCTATGATCTCTGGCTTTATATTATTGCCATATAGTGTCTTTGGCGGCTTCCCTTTGGCTCTCTTGGGCTCTTGAAACCATGCTTTCATTATCTCCTTCTTCCAAATTGACTTTTTGGCAATATATTCAGTCACCACCCTACTATATGTCATTTTTGAATACTTAGCTTGCTCTGGGATGCAAAGCGAGTTCTGGACCGATTCTCTATCAATAGATAGAAACACCGTATCATTGGGAAAGAGGATTTCCCTGGTATCTAGGTTGTATCGAGTGATGCATTCCTGAATCAATTCTGGGGCTTGAACAACCACGGGAAAACTAGTGGCTTCAACTAATCTGCTCTTCTTCAGTTTCTCAGTGATGGGATGCATCTAGTCCACTTTTATTCTATTCTGAAAGTTCTGCATATCAAAGAACTTCAGAGACGTATCCAAAATCTTATGCTATTCAAAAGTAATTCTGTTCATTCCATCGAATCCCATGAATTTGGAAGCCATAATTCAAATGATTTGATTCAGGAATGAAGAATATCTCTCAAGAATGTAGAGGAAAAGAACAACCAATATCAAAGGCTTCAAATTCAAACAATTTGTTAAACGAACGGTAGCTCCTATTGGCAATCTCCAACTAATCTTATAACTTTTGAATTCTTATCATTTAACGGCTGACTTCCTGCCCCACACGAATGAAAAGACCTCAACATTAATGAAACAATCCATTATGAAGTAAAATGACTTTATTTGAATTAATTACTTTTCTCTTATGGGTCATTAAGAAATTCCTTTCCACTTTAGTAACCACAACGGTAACTTTTCTGAGGTAGCGGAAAATTACTTTTCTACTTCTCCTTTGGGCAGAGAAATGCTTTTGGAGTGCTCTCGGTTCAAAAATCCACCAAAGGGGAAATTTGGTCTGCCAGGGTGCCAAAATGGCATGTGTTGATTTCATCCGCCTTCTTTATATCTAAGATTCTTTATGAGATAGATTCTTCCTTGAAATCACTTCATTTTAATGGCTTGGCAGAAAATGTACTCTATGGGTCGAAACCCGCCTGTTGGAGTAGTGGAGAAGCCATTTTCCACTTTTCCACCTTCAGACTTATTTCTTAGATTTCTTTCTATTTAATCATTCTTCTTGACTTGTAGAGGTGTAGTTCTAACACTGCATTCCTTCTAAGCTTCTTAAGGGATCCATTTTAGAACTACACTTCCTGCTGAGACATCACTTAGTAGTCGTTGGTTGAAGATGCACCCTACTGATGCTTTTCCGCCGGTGGAGAACCCCAAACCCAATTTTCCACCAAGCTGCAAAATGAAGAGTTATGGCTAAATACTTCAGTTGCACGTAAAAATAATGTTAGAAATCTTTGAACCATGGCCTTTACCAGATTGGGAACTTAACCTACCCAATAAAAACACACCTCAAATATAGATTCCCTCCGGCTCGCAAAAGAGAGAAATCAAAATGGGGAAATCTGATAAAGGTCTCCTATCCTAAGAGGATAGCTAGACTTAGACTCAGGACTCACATGAAGCTTTTAGGAGCACTACTACACATCGAACATCCACTTTTGTCTAAAGGTATGCAAACCAAAAGTGGGGCAACAAATTGTACCTATTTTTGAATTAATACAAAGACCCTCTTTTCTTTCCAAATTAAAGATTGTAAGTTTATTTACTTTGACGAAACTAGTCCTCTATGATTGTTGATTCTAAGTCAATTATTATCATTTAACATTTGGTAAAATATTGAGTTACAGTATTAATCTTGGATCATCAGAGATTGCATATAAAGTTTTGTGTATGTAAGTCTGTCTAAATGGTTTTCTCAGTGAAATTAAATTCAATAAGACTAAAGTTTTTTATGCAAAGATGTTTTTCTATATATATGGTAGTTGATGGTGTGTAATTCACTATCTCATAGAGTTGTATGTGAGGGTTTGGTCAAGGAATGACTCTATCTACCCAATATTGGATAAATGAATGGTTTGAGGATTATTTCATGATTCAGGGAATATTTTTACAATTGCAAGGTTCATTGTTCTGTCAAGCACATTCATAATTTATGAACATTATAGACCCTTTTATTTTAAAGCATTCATAAGAAAGAAATTCAAAGTTTTCAACATTTATTCAAGTTGTAGTTTAATCATTCATGAGAACCACTTGCCATCTTGAGAGATCATTGATCGGTTATATTAAAGGAATCAAAAACTAGGCTTTCACCAAGACTCAGGGATTGGACATCCTACTGAGCAGCTATCCTCCTCATAAAAAATTATTTAATTTATCAACCCAAGGACATAATACTTGAAATGGGTCACCAAGATATATGCACCAAGGATTTCACGTAGACCATGCTATGGCTGCAAGAAATAAATTGCTTGAAAAGAAAACTAGTCTATAGCTGCAAGAAACAAATTGCTTAAAAGGGATATTAGTCTACAACTGCAGGAAAGGGAATGTAGAAATAAAGGTGCTACAGGAATGAAAATATTTGAAAACACAACTATAATGTCTCAATGGTTCTGCCACTTTGGCTGTAGGAAGTAACAGACCATCTTGTGGCTTTGGCAGCAGGAACTATGTTAACACAAGAATTATGATAACAAGATGTAGGAAAATGAAACTACATGTAAATGATTCTAACTAATATGAATTCCTCACCAAGTGGCCCCCCTTGGGTGAGTATCCAAACTCAATTATACTAAACTAAATATCAACACCTCATTTTCTATTGATTGAAACAAAAAGTACAAGATTCATGTAAAAACTATAAAACAATAGAGTGCAACTGTATTCTGCTAACTGATAACGCCCTCCTTCTCACGCAGGAGTGGGGATTATTTAAAGAAAAACATATAATTATCCTAACTGCTCACACTATACAAATGACAGAGTCATTTATTTGGAAAGGTAGAAAACTAGAAAGTGAGAAAATAGAAGACATCCATGAAGAAGGAAAGATATGTTATGACAGAGGAAGAAAATATCTAGCTTCCCACTTCTTCCTGGATTTCCTCAAAGGAACTCATTATTCTATGAATTTGTCTTTCCCTATCTACTGCCACCTTGGTACTATTGGAATCACCACTTCGAGTTGCATTTACTTCTCCAATGATCGAGTCTGCTACAGGAACGAGTCAGGGTATCCAACGCATGGTGCATTCACCTGGTCAAATCTTATCTTTCTATTTATACTATGCACCTTAAATGTTAGATTCAAGACATCCAAGGAAATACTCCACCAAACATGCATTCATTCATTCATGTTAAAATAATAATTACTTATAAGAACAAAACCATAAACTTTGCATAAGTAATATAGCACTAATTTCTACGTGTTGCATGTTTTAAAAGCATTAAACCATATCAAATGTCTTAGTGGCTGCATGCCACATAATAACATAAAGAGTATAGAGTTTTCAGAAAATGTAATAAGAAAGCATAAATAGGTACTAATAGAAACTCATCCTAGTGTCTCTAAAATAGGGCATACAAATGCCTCATCATTCTGCCCCCTACGAAGACTATTTCCTGTCCTTAGGCATAGATACATTCTTGATTTGAGAAATTAGTCATAGATCCCCCACTAAAGTGTCTCTACCACTGGTGCTGGTCAGGTGCCAATAAAATCCATTTGTGAGCTTCATTTCTCTTTTCCTACTGGCTTCCAACTGCTCATCAATTTCATTGTCCACATAGTTGTAGAGTGGCCACAAGAGGAATGGTGGTTGGTGTTAGCACTGTGTTGAAATTTTTTTGAATCCCTTGATCTTATTCTTTTCCCGGGCTTTCCTATTTTCAAATCTTGTGTTTTACCGCTCAAAATAAGTCAATCACTTTTTGAAGTCATGTTTCATCCTTAGTCGCTTTGTCGCATTGAAGTTCTTGCAATGTTTTTAAGTTGTGCGAGCAGGCGACGAGCTGTCAATGAAGAGAATCGCGCAATCGCGAGCTGTTTGTGTCAAGGTTTGGTCTATGTGCGAGTGAGCAGGTTCATGTCTTAAAGTTGAAAATCGCGCAGTCGCGATGCTTTTTGGAAGTCAATTGCTGAGTTCGCGAGTCAGCGACGAGTGAAAAAATTATGTATCGCGCAATCGCGATGAGCCCATGTTAAGTTATCATGTGTCTGTGAGTGAGCGGGTCTTATGTTTGTAAAGGTTAATCACACAGTCGTGATGCCTTATTGAAGTTAACTCAAAGATCATCCATTCAGCGACAAGTTAAGGTTATGTCTATCGCACAGTCGCTAAAAAATTGTGCTGTCTACTCTATGCTCCGCGACCGAGTGAGTATTGTTGAAATTTAAGCAGTCGCACAGTCGCATCAGGCTTTTGTATCAATGTTTTGAGTTTCAGAGTGCGTGACGAGGTCATGTCGTATAGTTGTCGCTTAATCACATAGGTTTAACTCATCTTGTTTCTTGTAGAGCGAGTGCGCGACGAACATATAAAACAAGGTTATGAAATCTTCATCGCCTAGTCGCACAAGTACTTTTCAAGTTTCATGATAGTCCGCGATCGAGCGACTAAGAACCCGTTTAACACCTCGCTCACTCACTGAAGCTTTGAGGTGATGGAAGGTCAGATCGCAAGTACGTGACGAGAAAAGAAAGAATAATGTCGCGCACTCGCTAATCAATGCAGATGATCAGAAAAGAGCTCGTGAGTGGGCAACAAGGGAAAAAGTGAGACACTCACGCACTCGCGGTATGTAATGAAAAGAAAGAAAAGAGCCCGCGAGCGTGCGACGAGCCAAAAGAGAAGATTATCGCTCAGTCGCCAAGCAGAAGAGAAGAAAGAAAAATATCTCGCAAGTGGGCGACGAAGGTGAAAATTGAAGCAGTCACGCACTCGCAGTCTATAATGAAGTAAAGTTTCTGGGCTCGCGAATGTGCGCCTGAGAAAAAAAAAATGCACCGCTCACTCGCGCATTAGATGATAGCAGGAATAAAAGGATAGCGAGTGAGCGATTAGACAGAGTATGAGTTATAAAAGATGAATATCGCTCAGTCGCCCAGTCAGTGAAGAAAAAGGAAATCAGCTCGCGGGTATGCGACGAGCCGGAGGGAGAAAAGCATCGCTCAGTCGCCCAAATCAAAAAGTGCATTTTAAAAGGACAACGAGTGTGCGATTAAGGAATAAATGAAAGAAAGGATGCATTCTCACTCAGTCGCCCAGATTCAGATGACATAAAAGGTGAATTCACGAGAGTGCGATGAGTAAGAAAAGAAAGAATCGCTCACTCGCATGAAAAGAAAAGCCAAAGCATGATAGACAGCGAGTACGCAATAGACTTGAGATTAAGTCAAGAGCTAGGTCATCGCTCACTCGCGGAAGATAAAAAGCTGAGCAAGGATGGACTGCGAGTATGCGATAAGTAGGTAACAAGGATGTGTCGCTCACTCACAAGGGTAATTTCTAAAAAGTGAATAAAGTGCAATGTGCTGACGAGTGGCAGATGGAAAAAGCATACACTCTCTCTTCCAGATAGGATGTACAGTGCAAGTTGATCGCAACATTAATGACAGAATGAAATCTCTGTGACAGTTCAAGTGCACAAATTTGGCTTTCAAGTTGACAAGACATGGTCCTTAATGGATATAAGTGTAAATGATTGAGTTGGATTCTGTACAACTCTCATTTCTCCATTCTAAGGTTTCTGCAAACAGTAAGGAGCTTATCAATCTGGAGTTGTGCGTCGGAAGATAGTAGAATTCAAAAGAATCAAGATGAGTCAAGTAGTCCTTCCTACCACCTCACAAGGGTCTGAGAAGAAAAAGGAATTTGTACCAAAGAAATACACAGAAGAATTTTTTGAGTTGCTGCCAGGGACTCTGAATACAAACAGCGCGGATTGGGAGGAATGGACCAACAAATGGTCTCAATGCAGAAATTCGGTAACCCCATATTACTCCGGTATTTCTCTATTTCATTATTACTGGAATAATAGGGTTAAACCAGCTTCAATTTGCAATCCATGGGACTTGAACATGGCTAAGTTGATTGTGCCTGATGTATATGTGGATATTGGTCTCATTAGGGAATTAGCAAAAAATTATTGCCCAGTGGCTAGGGTAATTAGAAAAAAGAACAAAGAAACCCTAGTTTCCATAGATAGGAGGTCAGTAGCTGAGGTATTTGGGATTACCGGTGCACTATGTACTGATATTGATTTGGAGAAAATCAAATCTGACTATGTCAAGAGAGAGCATTTAATCAAGAAATATGAAATTCCTAAATTCATGCCCAGAGTAGATAGGAAACTGGTGAAAATTCCAGATAATTTCGAACCACCTTTTGAACTATCTCTGTTTCACCACTATGTAAAGTGCACTGCTTATGGTGTAAGTAGGGTCCTGGGCCTTGATGGAGATTCTACAGTATCTGAAGATATACTTATGATAGCTATGAACATCCAAAACCCTGAAGTTAACACAGACTATGATTATGTTGGCTATATAGTAGAGGCTATCCATGATGGACTGGTAGAGATACAACCAGATAACCCTAAGCCCACTTTCAAACATTACTCTCACCTGATGTATATGATTCTATATTACAACAGAGCATCAATGGACAAGGAATTGCAGCTGTTTACATCAGACAATGGTATGGAAGAACCAATCCAAAGATGGACCTCAATATGGGATAGTGGGTCTGTGAATTCTTCATTTGTATGTTTATGTAATTGGATTGTTGACCAGATTTTTGATTTGTTGGGAGAAAATAGGCACAGATTGCCATTTGAAATTAGAAAATTTATGAGACCATGGGAGTTTGTTACCAATTGGCCAATCTCCCACAACTGGGCTGACTTCTTTTTCTTTGACTACATAACAATTATCAGAGTATATGGCTGCACTCAGCCTCCTCATATTCTTCCAAAATTTGTTCCTCCTAGGATTGCCTTTTTAGAATTTGTATGGCAGATTACATGGGTAGACAAAGAATTTCTGGATGGACATAAGAAGGGAACTTTCATCCCCAGATTATGGGTGGGCTTTGACTTCACTATTGGAAAGAAAATGTTTAACAAAATCAATGAGTACTTGAAGCAATATAGAATGTCTACTGCAATTGCTAGATTTTGTGATCCTGAAAACTTTATACAAATAGCCCTGAAGAAGATGACTCCATGGCACAAAATCATAGATCATGAGCCATTGGATGATGAAGACATTGTAAGGAACAAATTGAATAGGGTGGAAGTCCAGGATAGGAGACAGAAATGGAATGACCTCATGAGAGCAGAAGCAGAATGGAAGGAATCAGATAATTCATTCTCTGGTTTCTTTCCTGATCTCCCATATCTTCAGAGGATAGAGAAAATGATATAGTCATATGACACTTTTATGTCACATGTCCCTCAATTCAATGCTAAAGAAGCACAATCAAGAGGGTCTCCTATGCAAATTGCTTTGTATGATCAGGAGCACCAAGAACATCAAGAGGGAGAGGAACAGGGAGAAGAACCAAGAGAAGAACAACATGAAGAAGAAGAAGCAGGTGAAGAGGCCACTTCAGCTAGAGAGCCACCCAAGAAAAAGCAGAAAACAGAGCACAAGATGGTGCAAAACAAAAAAAGCATGGCCAGAGCTGTAATTTCAGAGCATGGCAAATATTTCAGAAAATTGAGGAGGCAACTGTAGAAGGAGCCAGAGGCTGAGGGCCAAGGGGAAAATCAAATGGTCCTATTTGAAAAGGATGATGAAAGGGTCATGATGGCCAATGAATTCATGAAGGATGATGAATTCATAAAGTCTCAAGAATTTAAGTCTTTTTTGGTAAAATTGAAACAAAAGAGCTTAAGGCAAGAAATAGAAACAGAGGAGCGGAATATAGAGAAGAATGAGCAGATTGTGCAAACACTTCAGGATTATGACCCTGAATCTGAGCAAATCACTGTTGAACAAGCCAGAATGCTGGTACAGAGCAGTGGTGTAATGTTGATGCCTAGTTGGGACTTGCAGTCCACATTTGTCATTGATCAAATCTGAAGGCAGGAAGATCCTCTGCTTAAGATAGAGTTTGAGATGGATGATGTTTTGAAAGGATCAGGGTTTGGCCCAAAATCCAAAACCCTAGTGATATGGTCATTAGCTCCGGCCACTCAGAAACCCTTGGTCATGACCATCAGGGAAGAGAAAAGAGCTGACAGAATGATATGGAACCTGCAGAATACTTCAGATACTGAGATAGCTCAGTTAATGACACAGGTATCATTCATGGACTTGGCAAAAGTTGATGACCTGTCAAAAAGGTATGAAACAACTTTTGGCCAAATGATGGCATTGGCAAAGAAACATGAAGAAGTGGTGGTCAAGAACCATACACTTGAAGAGGAGATTGCTAAACTTAAGGAGGAGTTGGAGGAAAGTAAAAGGGAAAAGACTCCAATTATTGAAGAGGCAGCTAATGTTGTCACAGAGGTTGTGGGAGGTGCTAAGGAAGACTCTGCTGTGGTAGAGACACAGTCAAAGGACATTTCACAGGAACAGGGCATGAATGCTATATCTGTCATGTTGCTCATACTATAGCATAGTGTTGATGTTTTGAAAAATAAGATTGGTGTAGTTCATACACTGTATGGGTCCCTGTAAGAGGCCTCAAAGATAGCTGCAGAAGCTATGGTTTTCTTGGAGCCTACCTTCAAGCTTTGGTCATCAAAGGAATGAGTGCTAGACAAAATGAAAATAGCTATGCTTTAGAGTGATGATTTCCCTGACAAAGTGTCAGATACCATTGATATGGTTAATCAGCTGAATGATACTTTTGCCTTCTTTAATGGCAAATCTGATTTGATGAATGGTAAGCTGCAACTGTTTGGTGATCAATGTCCACCATTGATCCCAAAGATTTATAATGGAACAGGGGAATTAAAGGCACAATCATATTGGGAGTCAGGCTTTGATGCTATACTAGAAAGCCAATAGATAAAGCAACGTTTAGAAAAGGACACAAATGTAGAGTATTGCAACGAACTGATTGATGGCTTCTGCAAGGTTGAAAGAGACATGGCCAAATTTGTGTCTAAAGCCAGGACTGCCACGGATGCCAGGTGGGTGGAAGTTGTTGCCAAGCTGGAAGAAGAGAAAGCCTTTGATTGGCCCACCGTCAAAGAAGTAAACAGATGGGAGGCAAAGCTTAAAGGATAAACCAATTATAGTT
>MU225443.1:124945-135825 GCA_018584345.1 Thuja plicata
TCTTCATTTTGGCATTCTGAGTTTTGTTTAAATTGAATATTCTAGGAATATCTTCAGTTTATATATCTGTCAGGCAGATTATGAAATACATCTAGGGTTCTTTCAAGGAGAGAATATACTTTAGGGATATTTCAACAAAGTTTAGGGTAGTGAATGAATTTGATGGATTAATTTGGTTAAGTGTGCTGAGGTAGATATATAAGGTATATCTATGTTTGTGTCAGATCCTGTAATTGCCTAAATTTGTTGTCCTCAATCATGATGTTTTAAAACCATTTATATATGACTCCATGCCCTAGGATTGAACAATGGTCTATTTTTGTTCAATGAAATGACTATCATCACTTAAATCAAAATCTTTACTTTCAGTTCGGTCTGTTCTAGTAAAAGTTACAGTGATTATTTCCTGTAATTCCACCAATAGCAAACTAGAATAATTTGGTGATTTCATTATTCTAAGTTGTCAAGGGTATTCCCGCCCGAGTTTGTGGAGCTCAAAGTGCAGAAGGTTTCAAAACCTTGTTTCTGTTATTCTACTCTATGCTGGGTCAGTGTTAGGGATAGATAGAGTGAACCCTCAGAGGGGTATTTTTGTATCAGCAAGAAAAGGGAACAACAGTTGGAATGTAAGGGGAAGCCACAATTATGGTCTTACCCACCTTCTTATTTGTATGTACCATTGGACATGGTACATGAATTCCCTTAGGTTAATTAGGATATGAGGTTCAGCCTTTTTTAATGTAACTGTTAACCTGTTCTAATGTTGGATTATGCCATCTGCTTCCCTCTATCCTTCTTGTAAGGGAAGATTCTCAAAATTTTCATAAATTTGTGCTCTGTTCCTAAGAATCCTTTCCATATGTTTCTTTTCTCAGAAACCATAAGCTATTTCCAACCAGTCATAACACATCTATTTTGGGTCCCCATTCTCAGGCCTTAGAGGCAGGGTAACTGATAATTCCTTTGCTCTGTACCTCCTTAGTTGTTCTGCATAATTAATCTCATTATTTGTTGATGATATTAATCTAGGTAAATGTACATCACCAATAAACAACAAAGGATTCCAATCAACATTAGAGGAAACAACATACTTGTGCAAATATATCTCACAGAGGAGATTCCTAATGGAATCAGGGACACCTTCATATGTTTCCACAAATTTTTGTGGAGAACCAATATTAGGGTCAAAATCCCCAATGATTTGCATTAGTTCAAATAAAAGGAATTGTTCCTATAGGCATAAATCATACACCCTTGAGGGTGGCTGGCATTCCATAATCTGAGGGACTAATTCCCTAACTAAATTCAATCAGTGTTTCATATGTTGCACTTCCTACTTTTTCCTATCTATTTTGTGTTTTAATTCCTTTTTCTCTACTTCCCATAGTGTCTTTTCATACCAAATCTGATTATAATAATCAATGGAAAGAGTTTGAAGAGTTACCTTTTGTTGGTCTTCTGATTGACCCTACCCTATTTCCTTTTGTCCTTGATCTTCTATACCTAGGACCATTTGTCCAGTTGTCTGCCTAGGAGTGGCACTAATGTCACCATCCATCTTCATTTCCTCCTTAGGAAGAGTCTCATTAGCAATCTTTTCTTGTTCTATTTCATTTAGATTTGTGGCCATAGAATCCTCCTACATCTCCTCCTAAACTTCCTATAGTAGACTTCCTGATTGTGGCACTTCAGATAATGGTTCCTCAATAGGAACCTCAGGAGTACTTCCTAGACCAGTACCTGTAGGTTTGTCTATTGTCCCTGAGTGTCTGGTGTTCAAATGAACACTTCTCCTTGGTGGGGTCTCCAATGTAAGTGAAAGATATTTTTGGGAGGATATTTTCCTCTTGGAGGGAGTGGCTACATGAGTTGTGGTAGACTGAGTATCCGTGAAAGTTGAAACTATATGAGAAATAGGATTATCATCTTTTAAATACTCAGCTTCCTTTTCTTTTCCCCTTTCTTAGCGCTGAGTAGCCTATTCTATAATAGGAACTTGAGAGGTTATGGGAACTTCTGTTTCATACTCCCCCATGCTAGGGTTTGGGTCACTAATTTACCTAGTGTCTTGTTCTGCGCCTAAAGAAGAAGGGTCCTGACGACAAGATTTTAACATAGAAGATGTAGGGTTCTCTAGAACAAGATTTTTCTCAGGGTTATTTGACCCTTGCTCTTCTTGAATTGGTTGATTGAGTGGCTCCCCTCAAAGTCGCACATGTTGTGCCACTAAGAACTTATCCAAGTTCATAGATGAAACATCCCACAATAACCATTCCATAAGAAGTTTAATCCACCCATGGTGGGTTATGACATTCTTCCTTCCCTTCTTGACTTCATCAACACTCAAATTAAACAAGGAATACAGAAAATTGGGAACATTGACCAGGTGTCCATGCTATAAATGGCTGAGAAACTTAAAATGTACTGCATGTAAATATGAAAACCTCCCTTCACAAGTTAAATACCTA
Source organism: Thuja plicata (assembly GCA_018584345.1). Classification (NCBI taxonomy): domain Eukaryota; kingdom Viridiplantae; phylum Streptophyta; class Pinopsida; order Cupressales; family Cupressaceae; genus Thuja; species Thuja plicata. Next base: position 127,414 of record MU225443.1, read on the forward strand.
ATAATTTGAATTGCAAGATGTGCGTATTCATCTAGAAGAGAGAGTCTTTTTGCTCCTTGTTTACTCATTTCCAACCTACGGTCTGTTGGAATGGTGAATTCTGCCCGCACTAACCATGCATCATGCCCATGTGGAAACACCTCACCAATGGTTGGAAGTCCTAACACCTCTAAAATTATTGCTTCAATACCATCAACTTGCAAACCCTTGAAATAAGAGACTCCATTACTGAGAGTTCTGAGGAACTCCAATGATATCGCTTCATCATACCTAGTTAGATAGACAAAATAAGTAAGTCACCCTACCTTGTTAAAGGTTTGTACACTGGGCTAGTCTTGTAACAATGATGAATGATCACTCAAATCATTCCTAATAGGAGGGCCTTCCATTCTATAGCTAAAAAACTTTTAACCCCAATAATGGAAACCCTGATAAGGTCAAATGCTTAAAAACACCGTTACCCTTCAAATACAACCACCTTTTTTCTCTGAATTCCCAAATTCCCTTTTGCTTTATGTTCAAACCCTTCCATTTTCTGCTCTAGTTTCTAGACTAAATTATGTCAATGGGGTTCCTATAGAGTTCTTAGCAAGAAGAGGCAAGAATAAATTTGAATAACGTGGCTCAAAACTTGGTTTTGATGAAGCAATGCTAGAAAGAAATGATCGCACACAAGGGTTGTCACATCAGCTTGGCAAGATGGCTGTGGATTAACAATAAAGTACATTTCATTTAAAGATCATTGGCTAGAGAGAGCAAGGTTATTAATGATGACACAATCACCCCCTATGAATAAGGTGGCATGTGAGCTCACATGCATGGGCTAAGGTACGGTGACACAGGATTAAGTGCCATATTAATGACAAGCTTAATTAATGGTTATGATAAAATGAGTAATGCTATTTAAAATAATGAATGCGTAAGCATACTTGACATTGAATAACCAATGAATGTCCAAATCTAGAAAGATTTGGTGACATGTGCTGAGAGAATGTGAGCCACAAAAAAAATGATGATGTGGATGGATGAGTGATGTGGAAGAAAGATGTGTGATGTGAGATGGAATGATTTCTTTGGGAAAAGGAAACTTTATTATGAATTCTTACATAGGTTTAAAAGAGACGAACAGAGCGGGAGGCTTTCTGTTTAGCTACAATAGAGTCTTCAGCTGCAGGAGGTCCATTTATTGTAGGAGGTCCAATGGTGGCAGGAGAAATCTCAAACTGCCACAAGAACTCAAACTTTGTAGCTCATTTATGGTACAGACAAAGTCTATGACCATTTACCAGTAACTTGAAATGCACAAGGTCAATTATAGACAACTGAACTGCATCATTAGTAAAACCAATTTTGATCTCATAGGGACCAAGCCAACAAGTATTAAGCTTACCTTGTGTCTCTTGTAACTATCAATCATATAGGAGAGCCCAATCACTAGGGACAAACCTCCTATTCTAAATGTGTGAATCATGCCACTTCTTTCTTTGTAACTATACCAACTCTGTTAATCCCTAAGTTTTGTTGATGATTAGTGACCTACACTTAGTCATTTACTTAGGCAGTTTTAGTTGGTTAATCACTGTGGCCGAGCTAAACATTCAAGGTCGAGAAACATTGCTAAGAAATTTTTAGGTTGCTGAGTCACATCATACCAAGCTGAGTAGAATATTAAGTGTCAAGCAACAGAGATGTTAAGTGCCAAGCAGAATAGTTTTTGCATACATATCAGGATTGATTCAAACTTTGATGTAAACAGTTTAGGCTGACTTGTATGAGATTTGGGCTGACATTTGTACGCATTTAATATTTGTCTACTGAGTTAATTATGCATTTAATTATTTTATACTATGCATGGCATGGAGCCAATCAGGAAATCAGAATGCATTGGAGGCATAAACTATAGATCTTGATTGTTGATCTAGATCTAGCTACCAGATCCAAAAAGACATATAAGATTGCTTCTAACCCTAGAAAAGAGTAGAGTGTAAGCAAGAGATATATAGAGTAGGGTTGTTGTTCATTAGAGATGAACAGTAAGTCATTTTAAGAAGAAGCCTAGATCAAGCAGAATGACAGAGCAGTGAAAAGCATAGTAAAGACATATCAGATTGAGAGATCACAGAAGGTATTGGAAAGAGCAGATCTATCATCAACATCTGAGTGCTTAATGAAGGATCACTACTTTGAACATTCTAACAGGTGTATCAGGTGAAATCTCTTAATAGAGTGGTTCTAGCAGACTGTTTTAAATTTCTTAGTAGAGTGCTTACTTTACTGTAAGTTGAAATCCTTTAACAAGGTAGATTGTAATGATCTCTAGTTTTTAATTGAACAGACCTTTAACCAGGTAGATTTCATGTTGCAATCAAACTCTTGTAGTCCTAACAGGCACACTTTATTGCTGCAGTAGTGAAGATCTTGTGGGTATCATCCCCACCCCATTTTTACCTATTTGGGTTTCTAGGTTACCAAATTTTGTGTTATGAGTTATACATTTCATGTTATTGATGCTATTTAACGTTAGGTTAAATTCATATATATATGAATATGAATCAATTTGTTTTAAGTGGTTAATTTTTAAGATCTGATTCACCCCACCCTCTTAGTATCTTGCTTTCCCCATTATTGTACTTCCAACAATTGGTATCAGAGCACAATTCACCTACAAAAGCTTTTAATCAGATTGTGAGTACATATCTTGAGATGGAGGTTTAAAAGTTGGGTAAAGTCATTGAGAATTAGAAGATTGAGATTCAGCTAGCATTACATCAGCTTGAGATAGCAAGATAGGAATCGAAGAAATCATTGACAGCTACGAAAGATTTGGCCAAACAAATTAATGATACTCATTACCAGGAAGATGACACTACAAATCTATTTTAGAATGGAGATTCTAATGAGAGTGATGCAGTAATTGCAGATCTACTTGAAAAGAACAATGTACTATGTGAAGAAGTCAGAGACTTGAAAAGAGAACAAGGAATGCAGACAGTAAGACTATGTGAAGTAGTGGAAAAAAAGAAGAAAGTTGAAGATGAAAAAGCTATGGCAGAAGAAGATAAAAGAGTGATAACTATCAAACTTGATGAAAGGACACATGATGTGCAAATGATGACAATCAATTAGGTTGACATGGAAAATCAACTGTTACTTGCAAATTAGGAGATTAGTAGGAAAGATATGGAAATGATAAATCTGAGATCTAAGAACAATCAATTGGAAGATGATTTGAGATCTGAGAAGGAACTGAATGAAAGGTTGAATAAACCTAATGAAGCTTTGACTCATTTTGATAATCTGATGGAAGCATCAAGGAGGTCAAAGGATTCTTCTAGATTAGGTGACACTGAACCAAAGACAACTGCTTAGAAAGGAGAATCATCTAAGAATGGTGAAAGGAGGAATGCAAAGACAAAGCACAAAAAGCCTGTTTGCCACCACTATGGAAAACCAGGTTATACAGAAAACATTTGCCAAAGCAAGAAAGGTAAGTCCAATCCTAAACCTAAGTTCAATGGTTACTATTTTAATTGTAAGAAATTTGGACATAAAGCACATGAATGTTGGGCTGAAGCAAGCGATGCACCTCCCCAACCAAGATTTAATGGTTATTGTTACAATTGTTAGAAACATGGTCATAAAGCACAAGAATATAGATCTAATGCTAAATAACAATGGACATCAAAGACACAAACAAAAACATCTAAGAAAGGAAACACTTACAATTGGGATTATAATACAAGGCAGAGTTGTCATTACTCTGAAGAATATAGACATGCACCTGAAGAATTTCTTAAAGACACATTTCAGAGGGAAATCTAAGAGTTGGATGAATGGAAGCTTAGTCTGTTTTAGTTGTTTTAAGATAGGTCACACTAAGAGAGAGTGTAGGACAAGATTTCTTGCTCCTACTGTTGAAGAAATAAGAGCACAAATGAACTAGACATGGGTAAGGAAAATAGAGCCGAGCAGCAGTGAATCCACTGAAGCCGAGGTCACCCAATCCAATGGATCAGGTGATCACACCATCTCCAACTAAGCTATAAATGTATGTAAGGAAATGCATTTACATTTCAAATCTTACATCAGTTCCTAATATGTAAATGTGCCAAAGTCCATATTTGCATATGTTAAGATGCACGAGGACATGTTTGTGACAAGTGTCGAGAAGAGCTATCTGCACTATAGGTGCCAAATTGATTGGCCGAGTAAGTTGTGATGATTGAGTATGGTAAGCTGAGTGGTATGCAAGTTGTGTTAGTCAGCCAAGGATAGCTGGCTTGCACTAACATAATGGGCAGAATATTTATTGCTTACCTATCTTGACCTTTCGAGTCTATATAATGATGAATAGTCCATTATTCATTTTTACCTTGTGATTTTCAGCATTCATAGAGCGATCAAAGAAGTTGTAGAATTTATCTTAGTAAAGTTGGTTTTGATAATTTTTTTAGTGTGTCGTCGGCAACCCTAAGTTGAACAGTGTGAAGTGTTACTTGTCGAGGTACCCTGTTCTTCATTCTTGAACCCTAATTTCAGAGATTATGGCTACAAGTTCTTCCACACCAGTCAAGGGAATGGAGGAGCTGAAATAAATTAAGCTAGTAAGGAGTGATGCATGTACACCACCAAAATTTCAAGCCGTTCCTGAAAGTACAATTTTAAGTGATCTGAATGGAGCTCTCTCATCAATCCCACCAAAGGTACTTATGATTCATGATGTTAGATCCTGCTACATGGTTAAAATTGGTGAAGTGGGTGATAAAAAATTAAGAAAATCCTATGACAAGTTGTGTGAAAATGGAATTCTGAAAGACGAATTCAAGCATTTAGCTGACAAAGGGTTAACTCGTGCCCTAGATTTTCTGTCAGAATTCAAGCATGAATGGATTAAGGTTTCCCTAAGCCAAGTTCATAATATGCATATGTGGCTGGATAATGGACCAGTTAGGATCACAAAAGATATTATCCATAGAGTAACTAGATATCCTATCATCAATGGTAAATGAACTATGAGAGATCAAAGTAAAGAAGAGATAGCAGCTAACACTGGAGCTATCTGGAACAACAGAGGTATGACTATCTCTATAATTGAAGATTTAGAACTTGACTTTGGAGTGAGAGTGATTGCCCACAAGTTCTATCAGTCGAGCCGACTGGATAGTGTTCCCTGCATAGCTATGGACCAGGCATGGAAGATAGTGAAGAAGAATCACACCTACGACCTTGCCAAGCTGCAATTGACACAACTAGCTGAGAACTTACTATCAATCAGAAAAGATAAAAGCTCATCATGTAAGTTTGGCTCTTTTCTAGTTTTTATATTCTTCTATGTACAGAAGTCATTTCGTACACTAGGAAATATTGTTTGGAAGAAGGATAGACCTATTACTATACAGATTAGTGAATGTATCCAACAATTAGGTAACAATTTCAATAGTATTATGGGAAACTATTTTGTGGAATTCAAAAAGAGAATGAGGTTGAGGACCATAATTCCCAATTTACTTGTGGAAAAGCACTATGAAGAGATATGTTTCTTTGTTGATATAGATTATGCTTATATTTAGGTTGTGACATCTAGGGTATCATGGCTGGAGCCATTTCCCTATGAAGTTAATATTGATGAAACATCAGTAGCTATCACAACACTCCTAACAGAGGAGATTGATACTAAAGCAAAAAGATTCATAAATTATGATGAAGTGAAGGCAAAGATTTCATTGAATCTTAAGGTAGGAACCATGGAGAGAAAGAGGAAAAGGATTGTGAAAAATATGAAAAAGATGGTTGGCTTGCCGAGTGATGAGGAGCTAGAGGATGCACCTCTAGACATATCTACTAGACAAGGAGAAGATGTATCTGAAGAACAAGAAGTAGAAGTTAGTGAATTTGAAAAAGAGATTACTGTTAAGCCAAAATGAAAGAGACCAGTAGTAGCCAAGGTAACCAAGCCGAGTAAAGCAAGACCTAGAGTTACCCATCCCATTGCAAATCATCCAAGGACAAGGGCATCTGTTGCCACATCTCTAGCATAGCAAACAAAAGTTTATGTAAAGAAGATTGGAGAAAGTAGTTTTGGATCATAGACAAAATTTGCAACAAAGGTTGTGCTGAGCCTACAAGTTAAGAGACTAAGAAGGAAACTATATTTGGATCCAGAAAGTGATGAAGACAAGATAGAAACTGATGAACCCAACAACATACCAATAGCACCATTCAAGAAGCCCACAGATATTAATGAGGTATGTGAGAACTTGAGAAATTCTGTAGGGTTATCTGGTTTTAAGTTTATCAAGTATGAAAAATTGAAGGTAGAAGACAAGCATAAGGTTCAGGAAGCTCTTCTGGACATGATGTGTAATTTCAAGTTAACTCCTATAGCAATAGGAAATAATGTGCTGAGTGAGTTATATAATTTTCTATCTAGAAAATGGGAATTTGCACTCACAACTGAAAGACAGATAAGGGAAGGCACATTAGCTCAAGTCATTCCTGAGCCAACCAAGAAAAAAAGAGAAAAATTTGTTAAAGAGTATAAGCATAAACTCATACCTAAATAGAGAGGTTATGCTATCTTGAAAAATGATATTGAAGGGATACTACAACAGAGTACTAGGATTTGGAAGGAAATTTTTGCATTGATTGCTCCAAAAGAGAAGAAAATTGATGAAGGAACGTCTGAGCCGAAGGATAAAGAAAATGAATCCACCCCTATACCACATAAATCAATATTTCAAATTTCTACTGAGCCTGAGAAGAGTGGAACAGAAGCACAAGGAGAAACAGAGACAGTTAACACTGTTGATTTGACAATTGATAGTCCAATTGATGTGACAATTGATGGCTCTAGAAATCTAGATGTTGAGGGTCAGGATGAGCCGAGGGACTCAACTATAGAATCACCTATTAAGGAAACTGAGGGTAAAGAAGAGAAGTGTACAAAGGAAGATGAAGAGAGAACTCAAAAGGAACCTAAGGATAAAGATGCTCAGAAAGAAGTAGAAAAGGAGAAAACAATTGAATAAGAGGTAATTACACAACATTCACCTATTTGAGAGGTTGTGAAATCAGCTCTAGATAGTAGTGAGGAGCCTAAAGAACAAGAGGCAGTGCAAGTGTTTGTTGATCTACCACATTCTGCATCATCAACTCCTAGAGGACTTAAAATAGGAGGCATGCCTGATCAATAGGCAATTTTGACTAAATTGAAAGATGCAATGGTGTCTACTACTGAAATTGGAAAAGGTATTGTAGAAACAAAGCTGAGAAGTAGTTCACCTAAATTTAAGAGGAGGAAATTTATGAGGAAGAAGTCTCCAATTCTCGATGTCACATTAGATGAAGTTATTGTGATTCCACCATGGGATCCCAATGTTTTGTCTTATGAATAGATTGAGACTCTTCAAGAGCTACTTAAGAGGAAGAAAAGATAGGAGGAACTGAAAAGGGAGCATAATAAAAAGCAAGTGTTACATGACATCAAAGACATATTTGTAAAAGCTTTTGACATGGAAGATGAAAACCCTCAAGCTCCTATTCTTGAGCAAATAGTTCACATTGTGCAAAAGGTAAATGATGACAACATTGAAGCCAATGAGAAAATGTTGCAATGGTCTGAGAGGAAATTTGAGAACAAGGTAATAGAAAAAATCTTAGGAGAGATTGCAGTCAAATAGGTTGAACTTTCTTCTCTGGTAGAAATTTTAGAGGCAGTTGCAACAAATGTTTATTCTTTGTATAAGAAGTTATCTGATGTTGAATTCTTCACAAAGGTTAATCTATAGGCTTTGGATAAATTGCAACTAGACTTAAAGTCAACTGGAAGTTGACTTAGTATGGATGCTAGCACTAGCTCCTTACATTTTAACAGATTGACTTATACACAAAGGAGGATAGCCGAGCTCATGGCTGAATATGGTTAGATAAGGACCAAATTGATTACTATTTAGACAAGCTTGATACCTCATCTGGAGGTCATTAAAAAAGAACTTTCATATGCAAATGAATTGGTTAAGAGAGATTCTCATCTCTCCACTATAGAAAGTTTAGTAAGTCTAGCTGCCGAGCTAGAAGTGAAAATAGAGGTTATGAAGTTTGTCAAGGATAGTTGGGACTCTGCATTTGCATCCACCTTAAAACTTCATAAATAGTTTTTGGACAAGTATAACTTGACCCCACCTACAATTAGTGACAAAAACAAGGGGGAATCTGATAGGACTAACAAGGATACAACATAAGGAAATCAGTACAGGTATCAATGTAAATCTTTTTTGAAGGAATGTATACTATGTAAATTTTTGTATGTAGTATGATGTACATTCCTAGGGGGAGTACACTGTGTACTTAGGAAACATTTTGGATGGAATGAATCGAAATGATAAGTGTGTTTTTGCCACTAATATCAAAGGG
>MU225443.1:135964-177858 GCA_018584345.1 Thuja plicata
TAAACATTCAAGGTCGAGAAACATTGCTAAGAAATTTTTAGGTTGCTGAGTCACATCATACCAAGCTGAGTAGAATATTAAGTGTCAAGCAACAGAGATGTTAAGTGCCAAGCAGAATAGTTTTTGCATACATATCAGGATTGATTCAAACTTTGATGTAAACAGTTTAGGCTGACTTGTATGAGATTTGGGCTGACATTTGTACGCATTTAATATTTGTCTACTGAGTTAATTATGCATTTAATTATTTTATACTATGCATGGCATGGAGCCAATCAGGAAATCAGAATGCATTGGAGGCATAAACTATAGATCTTGATTGTTGATCTAGATCTAGCTACCAGATCCAAAAAGACATATAAGATTGCTTCTAACCCTAGAAAAGAGTAGAGTGTAAGCAAGAGATATATAGAGTAGGGTTGTTGTTCATTAGAGATGAACAGTAAGTCATTTTAAGAAGAAGCCTAGATCAAGCAGAATGACAGAGCAGTGAAAAGCATAGTAAAGACATATCAGATTGAGAGATCACAGAAGGTATTGGAAAGAGCAGATCTATCATCAACATCTGAGTGCTTAATGAAGGATCACTACTTTGAACATTCTAACAGGTGTATCAGGTGAAATCTCTTAATAGAGTGGTTCTAGCAGACTGTTTTAAATTTCTTAGTAGAGTGCTTACTTTACTGTAAGTTGAAATCCTTTAACAAGGTAGATTGTAATGATCTCTAGTTCTTAATTGAATAGAACTTTAACCAGGTAGATTTCATGTTGCAATCAAACTCTTGTAGCCCTAACAGGCACACTTTATTTTTGTACTAGTGAAGAATTTGTCAGTATCATCCCTACCCTAGTTTTACCTATTTGGGTTTCTAGGTTACCAAACTTTGTGTTATGAGCTATACATTTCATGTTATTGATGTTATCTGATGTTAGGTTAAATTAATATATATATGAATGTGAATCAATATGTTTTAAGTGGTTAATTTTTAAGATCTGATTCACCCCCCTATCAATATCTTGCTTTCCCTATTATTATACTTCCAATAAAAGGAGCCTTTCTCATTGAGCTGGAATGTTGTACGTAGGGTTTTATGTTCAAATTCAATTGGAATTATAGTAGTCTTTCCATACACCAATTCAAAGGGTGTAAAACTATTTTTTTTTTTCCATGTTGTGCTCTATGCCCATACATTTTCCTGCAACCTACTACTCCAGTCCTTTTTGTGTAGCTGAACTTTCTTTGTCAGGATAGCTTCAATTTCTTTGTTAGTGATCTCTGCTTGACCATTTTCCTAGTGGTGATATGGGCTAGAATTTATATGGAAAATGTTGTATTCATTCATTAGAGTAGTGATCAAAGTAGAGGTAAACTGAGCACCCTGATCTATGACTAGTTCTCTTGGTACACCATACCTGGTAAGTATCTCTTCATATAAAATATCAACAACGTGGTTGTCTCTAGCATGTTTCATATCTTTACTTCCACCCATTTTATCACGTATTCAGTGCAAACTAGAATATAGGAGTTGTCATTTGATGGGGGGTTAATGGGTCCCACAAAATCAATTCCTCAGTTATCAAATGGAGTAACTACTACCTGAGGAAACATAGTTATTTCATTAGACTTGGTTTGCCCATTCGTTGACATCTGTAACACTTTTGGGTATACTTGGCTACATCCTTATGCAAAGTTGGCCAGTAATAGCCAGTAGTGAGCACCTTCATCACTGTCTATTTTGCTGCAAAGTGGTTGCCACAAGGTTCATCATGGCAGGCATGCAGAATATCATAGGTCTCATCTTCTCAGACACATTTTCTCAAAATATGGTAAGGTCTGGTATAGAATAGACAATCGACCAACCAATAAAAGTTGAAATTTTTTTCAATTAACAACCTCTTTTATTTTGGTGAGAAGTGCGGAGGTACCTTTTGAGAGACTAAGTAGTTGGAAATGTCAGGATACTAGGGGTATTGGCTGAAATAGAGAACATGTGATCATTAGGAAAGATGTCATCGATGACATGTGGGTCATCTGCATTCTGTAACCTTGAAAGAAAGTCAGCAACTACATTAGTTTTGTCTAGTTTACGCACTATTGTGATGTCAAACTCTTGTAGCAACAAGATCCATTTGGCAATCCTCCTTGTGATAGCATGCTAGTTAGCCATATATTTGATGGCTGCATGATTAGTATGCACAAATATTTGGTAACCAGTGATATAGTGGCAAAACTTGTTCAATGCATATATGAAAACCATAAGTTCCTTCTTAGTGACTGTGTAGTTCAGCTCTGGGCCCTACAAATTCTTGTTGATGAAGTAGATGGCATGTTCTATAGTACCCTCTTTTTTTCCTAGTACAACTCCTACAACATGATCAAAAACATCAATATAAATGTGGAATGACAATGCCCAATTAGGACCTCTGAGGATGGGTGCCTGAGTAAGAATAGAGTTCAGTTGCAGGAAGAACTCATCACAAGCTATTGTCCAGAAAAATTTAGAATCCTTGGTGAGAAAAGAATACATGGGACCTACCATTTTTTTGAAGTCCTTAATAAACCTTTTGTAGTAGCCAACATGTCCTATAAAAATTTGGACATCCTTATGTTTTGTTGGCAAGGCAAATTCATTATGACCTCAATTTCAGCAGGATCCACCTGGATTCCTTTAGAGGAGATGTAATGGCCCAACACAACCCCCTCTTGCGTCATCATGAAGAATTTTTCACTATTCAGGAATAGATTATGTTCCTCACACCTTGTAATAATTTGCTTAAGTTGGCCAATTCTTCCTCATAGGTCTCCCTATACATGACCTAAAGTCATCCATATAGATTTCCATACAGTCATGTGAGATATCAACAAAGATACTGATAATGCCCATTGCAATGTGGCCAGAGCATTGTAGAGATCAAAAGGCAATACTGAGTGAGAAATTATTCCCTAGGGACAGGTGAATATGGTCTTCTTCTGATCTTCAAGAAGAATCTTGATCTAGTTGTATCCACTATACCCATCCAGGAAAGAAAAATATTATTTTCCTGCTAAGGAGTCTAGTACCTAGTCAATAAATGGGAGAGGGAAATGGTCCTTTTTAGTTTCATTGTTGAGCTCCCTATAGTTGAAAAAAACTCACCATTTTCCTCCTTTTTTGGGAACTATTACCAACGGGGAAACCCACTGTCTGTTAGAGATTGGATAGATGAAACTAGAATTAAGTAGCTTTTGCAACTCATTTTTCACTATTTCCCTTAATGTAGGGTTTACATGCCTCTGAAATTACCTGACAGGAGGTTTTTCTTCTTTTAGATAAATCCTATGAGTACACAATTTGGGGTCCAAGCCTTTCATATCTGCATAGTCCCATGCAAAATCTGTGGCATGGTCTTGCAGTAATTTAGCCAAAGATGTTTGTTGTTGGGGAGTAAGTTCACTATTAATGTTCAAGCAACGAGCAGGAGAGACTTCTAACTGTTTCATGAGTTTTACCATAGAAGCATCCATTAATGGAGGTACTTGGACCTCATGAGCTAGCAATTGGTGATAGAGATACTTGGCTGTAAGAGATGGAGGCAATTTGCAATCAGGGTATGAGGCTTGCAGGGAATAGTTATGGGAATTTAGAGAGTCCATGAGATATGAATCTAAGCCATACTGGTTGTGTAGAATGTTTGTGATTAATGTGTCCTCCTCCTAAAGATGCAAGAGTGATTCCCTCTTCAACATCATTATTTGGGCTACTAAGTTGACTACCTCAGCCTCTTCTCCTATATCCAACCAAATTGGTGAAGCTAACTCCATTTTGTGGTTAAGCAGGTAGGTACAAGGTCAATGTCTTAGTACGCTGACCATTAGAAATTTTTATATCGTATGAGAGAAAACCTATATATGCATCAGAAGTGGCCATCCAAGGCCAACCAAGATTGATTTGGTAGCCTCCCAAGGTGGTGTATGGTGAAAGTATCATAAAGTCAGCGGGATAGGACCAAGATTCTAGATCAACAACTATATCTTCTACTACCCTGTCGGGTCTGACTGTGGAGTTGTTTGCAAGCTGTAGGATAGTGGGTGTTTCCTATAGGTTGGTGATATTGAGCTGTTGCATGATGTCCTTAGTAATTACATTTATAGCAGCTCCTAACTCTATCAAATAATTTTTAATGGTTGTCCCATTGATAGTAACCTCAACAACTGGGCTGCTTGGGTTGGAATACTTTGGGACTACTATTTCATCAAGAATTATGTCGGAAAGTTTCCCCAAGACATGGAGATTCTTGGGATCATTCACTTATGACCTGAATTTTTAAAGTAGGCCTCCTTGATAGCCTATCCATAAGTTGGGACATCCTTTATGGCTTGTGTTAAGTTTTAGGATAGCTGCAAATGTAATAGCACTCTATGTTTTATGTATTTTCCAAATGCAACAATCTCTCTTTCATTTATATTGGGAATGAGGATATGAGAGACATGTCCCTTGATGAAACATGTCTATTCATTATTATTTATAAGAAAGGACATGCCTCTTCCCATTAATTATAATTTAATCAATCTTATAATATTTCATCAATCAATTATTAATTAAGAATAATTTAATATTAAATATTAAATTTTATATGATTAATAATAATATAATATATATTATATTACTATTAATCAACATATATTATATGTATTCTAATAATCATAAGTCTGAAGCTACAAATATTAACACTCCCGCTTAGCTAAGGAGGATGATCGAACAAAATGTGTAGTGGTCTCTCGTGTCAACACTTATGGCCCTTACCATAGCTACACAAAATATCAACACTCCCTCTTAGTTAGGGAAGATAATATTCATCAAAATACAATTTACAAAAGATCCATTACATTTAAGAGAGAAGATATCACCTCATCGTGATATCAAGAGATATGGTCTGACCAAGAATATCAAGTCTCATGATATTCACCATAACTCAAAAAATATTTTAGATATCACCTCAATATGATATTAGGGATATGGTCTGACAAATAATATAAAGTCTCATGATATTCACCATAACTCAAAAGTATTTTAGATATCATCTCAATGTGATATTAGAGACATGGTCTGACCAAGAATATCAAGTCTCATGATATTCACCATAACTCATAGATTTATAAATATAATCTCATGATTAGAGATATGGTCTGACCAAGGATATCAAGTATCATGATATTCACCATAACTCATAGATTTATAAATATCATCTCATCATATTGGGAGTATTTGTCATAGAATATCAAGTCACATGATATTCTCCAAATACTCAGAGTAATGGTCTACCAATGTCAAGTTACATGATGTCCACCAAGTACTCAAAATTTTACAAAGATATCATCTCATGATATCGGGAGCATTGGCCTGGAGAATATCAAGTCGCATGAGGGAGCATTGGCCTGGAGAATATCAAGTCGCATGATATTCACCAAGTGCTTAGAGTAATGGCCTACCAACTGTTGGTTGTATTTCCTATTTTTGAGTTTGCCCTGTAAAATTTTGAAGATGTGTTGGATGATATCAGTTTTGGTTACTGATCATGCTAATGATATTTATGTTTTGTCACTGATGTCAACATATATTTCTATGGAAAAGACAGACAGACTACTTAATTAGAATGAGTGTATGAACATTGTACAAATGTTTCAGAAGGATCAAAGTTGGATTTATGTAGGAGGCTATGTCTTGACCTTACTCTTAAGGTCACTTGACTTTATGTTACATTATGTGGATGTTACAGTTCATTTGGTGAAGACTATTTTTTTTGGACAACTCTAATTCTGGACAAAGAAGGTCTCTGCATTTTGAGTATATCTTACTAAGGAAGATGTTTCAGAACTTGAAAGCTTACTAATGGAGAGATGACATATGATAGTGAAATGGGTTGAGTTTGATTTTTGTTTGGGTATAGATGACATCAGCTATGGCATGTGTTCTGGAGAAGACCTATTTCCTGGCCGACTTTAGACTTGTAATGTGTGGAAATTAATTATGAGAGAGGATTGCGGATCTAAAAGTATTTTTGATGAGTTGTAAATGTTGTATACTTATTAGAGGTACTATGTGTATCTTAAAAAGGGTTTATGTAATTATTTTTATGATGGGAAGCCTTAATTGGCCGACCTAGTTAATTATGTATTAGGAAAGCTTAACTAGCTGACCTAATGGGTTATTGTAAAAGGGTATATATGAGTTATCTTTTCATTTGTGAAAAGTGTGTAAGTGAAAGAGAAGAGAAGAGATTTGTGAAGCTGTGAAGATTGACTGCTGGATAGAGAGCAGTGTTGATACTTCATTGGGACTGATCAAGCAAAGATAGTTGCTACCAAACAGTTCACTGGATTGTGTATTTGTTGTATAAACTTGATACGGATTGTAAATCCTTGAGGGTGGATTTAACCTTCTTTGGGCAATGTTCCTTGGTAGTGAGCCTACTATTTATTTTGACTCCTAACAGGGACTGTGTACTGTAATATTGTAACAAGCTCCTAACAGGACTAATATCTTTTAACATGGATACTATAATCTCAGTACATTATTTGTGGGTGTTAATTCCCACTGGGGTTTTACCTTTAATAGGGTTTCCTCGAAAACAAATCTTGTGTTACGATTTTTTCTATTAATGTGTTATTATCTACATTTTCTGATATGGTTAGTAAAGTTTAAAGTTTAATAATCTATACTACAACTGATTCACCCCCCCTCTCAATTGTCTTGTGGACTGTTATTCCTAACAATTGGTATCAGAGCTACTAGTCCTTAGATATAAATTTTAACAGCTTGAGGTGATCCTGAAGATGACTTACTATAGGAAGGATAGTCTGAAGTTTGATCCTAAAAATTTTGACAGTTGGCAGAACAAAATGACAACACATCTGATGTGTCTAGGACTTGACTACTGGATGATAACAAAGAAGAAATAAAAGTTAACGACTGAGGATGAATTAGAGAAGGCTATTGATGATGAAAAGAAGTTATTTTCATGTAATATGGTTGCTAGGGAATCTTTAAATAGTGCTCTATCAGAAGGATAATTCATTGAAGTAAAGGACTTGGATTCTACACACGAAATCTGGACAAGACTAGAAGCACTATATTTTGGAGATAGATTTACAAAGCAAGAAAAGTTACAGAACTGGAAGACAAAGATGGAATCATAGAAGATGAGAGAAGATGAGAACATCAAATCATATGCACAAATAATTACTGAGCTAGTGACTGGTATTAGGAACTCTGGAGGAACTTACAGTGAAGAAGAAGTAATTGCAAAGATACTGAGATCTTTGACATCTACATACAGAACCAGGGTTCATGCTATAGAGGAGATCATACCTTGACACCAAACTTCACCAGAGAAATGTTTATTGGAAAACTAACTACATTTGAGGTCATAGAATTGGGAGACACTTTACCTAAAGTTGAGTCAGTATTCAAAGCAACTGTGCACAAGAACAAGAAGACCCTAGCTAGAAATGCAAGCACAAGAAGTAATGATCTGAGAGAAGAACTTGGAGCCTATGCTGATGAATGGGAACAAATATAGGAAGAAGAAAGGAAGCTAGATGAAATTGTTGCACTAATTGATAGAAGAGAAAAGAGAGGTAAGAGTAAGTTTGAAGGCAAATTACCTTTGAAAAAAATTTCATGTAATAAGATCGGTCATTTTGCATCTAGATGTCCTACAAGAATTCCAAAGAACAAACCTAAGTTTTTCAACTCTAAGTTCTCAAAGGATAAGGAATGATATTATGCTAGTGAAGGAATATATGATGATGAGGATGATAACTTTGATGAAATCAGATTCATTACTATTAAGGATGATGAACCTATGCATGAGGAAAAATCATTAGTATCTCAAGTTGAAAATAAATCTGAATGGGTCATAGATAGTGGTTGTTCACATCATATGACTGGAGATAAAAATAAATTTTTAAGTTTGAAGAAGCATGATGGTGGTGTTGTTAGATTTGGTGACAATAATCCTAAAATTATTATTGGGGTTGGATCTATTTCATCGGATGGTAAGACTAACACTGACAATGTACCTCTTGTTGATGGACTCAAGCATAATTTGTTGAGTATTGGACAGCTAGTGGACAAGGGTTATCAATTGAAATTCATCAATGGGAAATGTTCTATCAAGAGTAAAATAGGAGACTTGATAGCGTTTGGTACTAAATCTAGAGGTAATGTATTTGAAGTAAACACATCTGAAGCTACTTGTTTTATTTCTAAGGTTGATGACAGCTGGTTATGGCAAAAAAAAATTGTCATGTTAATTTTGACAACATTGTGATGGAAAGTATGCCAAAAGCAGTAAGAGATCTACCTAAAATTGTTAAGCCATCTAACCCTATGTGTAGAGAATGTGCTATGGGAAAATAGACTAGAAGCACTTTCAAGAGAAAAGCCTATTCAGAAAAAGGGAGGTTGGATCCAGTGCATAAAGATCTATGTGGCCCTACAAGAACTCTTTGTTGATGAATTTTCTAGAATGACGTGGGTTACATATTTGAGAGAGAAATCTAAGGCATTTGACAAATTCAAGTTATTCAAAGAAAAAGTTGAGAATGGATTTGGTTTAAAGATGAAATGTCTGAGATCAGATAGAGGAGGAGAATTTACATCAGAACTGTTTAACACATATTGTGAAGAAAATGGAATACATAGACAGACTTCAGCTTCTAGAACTCCACAATAGAATGGGATAGCAGAGCGAAGAAACAAAATGGATGAGGAAGGCACAGTGGTAAGAAACAAGGCTAGATTGGTATGTAAAGGCTACTCACAAAAAGAAGGCATGGACTATGAAGAAACATTTGCACCTGTTGCTAGACTGGAAGCTGTGAGACTATTCCTTGCTTATGCTACACATAAAGACTTCAAAGTGTATCAGATAGATGTGAAATTTGCAATCTTGAATGGTGACCTAGAAGAAGAAGTGTACATTGAGCAACCTGATGGTTTTCCTTTGAAAGATGATGAAAACATGGTTTACAGACTGAAGAAGGCACTATATGGATTGAAAAAAGCACTGAGGGCATGGTATGCAAAACTGGATAAACATCTACTCCATCTTGGTTTCAGAAAAGGTAATGCAGAAAGTAATTTATATTTAAGAACTGATAAAGATGGAATCTTAATTATAGAAGTTTTTTTTGATGATATCATTTTTGGAGGAAATGATAAAATGAGTAAGAAGTATGCTAAAGAAATGGAGAATGAGTTTGAGATGTCAATGATTGGCGAGATGAAATTTTTTGTTGGTTTGCAAATTAATCAGAATAAAAATGGCATATTTATATCTCAAACCAAGTAGCTTAAGGAAATGTTGAAGAAATTTGGAATGGAAGATTGTAAACCTTTTGGTACACCCATGATAATAGGGAAAAAACTAACTAAAAGTGATGAGACTCAAAGTGTTGGGAAGACTAAGTACATGTTAATGATTGGAGGTCTATAATATTTGACACACACTAGACTAGATATTACCAATGTAGTTGGAATTGTGGCTAGATATCAGGAAGATCCTAAAGAAACACTCTTTTCTACTATGAAAATAATTTTTAGATATTTGAAAGGAATAGTAGAGTATGGATTATGGTATGAAAAATCTAATGATTTTACTTTGCAGGCTTTTACTGATGCTGATTGGGTAGGTAATGTGGATGAAAAAAAGAGCACAAGTGGTGGTGCATTTTTCCTTGGGAAGAGATTGGTTTCCTATTTAAGAAAGAAACAGAATTGTATTGCTCAATCTACTGCTGAATCAGAATATGTAGCTGCTTTAATTAATTGCACACAAGTTGTTTAGATGAAACAAATGTTGGAAGATATTGGGATAATTTTCAAGGAGCCAATGGTTATCCATTGTGATAACACAAGTATAGTAAACATGTCAAATAATCCTATAATGCACTCAAAGACTAAATATATTTCTATCAAGTATCATTTATTGAGGGAGAAGGTAGCTTCTAAGGAGATTAAACTAGAGTACATAAGCACAAAGGAATAGATAGCAGATATATTTACTATACCTTTGCCAAAAGATTCTCTTGAATACCTCATAAGCATGCTTGGGGTGATAGCCCCTCCTAGTGGTAATTAAAATGATGCAGATATGAATTAGTCCAGTGGATCTTACAACCATATTATTCTCTGGACTTGATGTATGGATCTACTCCTTAGGGGGAGTGATCACAAGAGAACACTGTGGAGCATATTTGAGTGATCTTGCACCTGATTAGACATGAAGATTTGAAAATTCTACTAAATACTAAAGATGACTTATGGCTCCCTTTGCCATTGTTGCCAAAGGGGGAAGGAATCTATGAGAAAATCCCTACTATTTTGGGAAACTTATGTTGAGGATATTGAGAAGATTCTATTGAGAGAGAGTACTTTTGGGTTGATGCATATGGATTTTACCATATGTTTCCATCAATGAAAAAGGGGGAGATTATTGGATGATATCAATTTTGGTTACTGATCATGCTATTGATATTCATGTTTTGTCATTGATGTCAACATATATTTCTATGGAAAAGACAAACTGACTACTTAACTGGAATGAGTGTACGGACACTATACAGATGTTTCAAAAGGATCAAAGTTGGATTTATGTAGGAGGATGTGTCTTGAACTTACTCTTAAGGTCACTTGACTTTATGTTACACTATGTGGATGTTATAGTTAATTTGGTGAAGACCATTTTTTCTAGACTGCAACTGTGATTCTTGACAGAGAAGGTCTCTATGTTTCGGGTATATCTTACTGAGGAAGATGTTTCAGAACTTGCAAGCTTATTGATGGAGAGCTGACATATGATTGTGAAATGGGTTGAGTTCAATTTCTATTTGGGTATAGATGATATCAGTTGTGGCGTGTGTTCTGGAGAAGACCTTTTTCCTGGCCGACTTCAGACTTATAACGTGTGGAAATTAATTATGAGAGTTGATTACTGATCTAAAAGTATTTGTGATGATTTGTAAATGTTGTATACTTTTTATAGGTACCATGTGTTTCTTAGCAAGGGATTATGTAATTATCTGTATGATGGGAAGCCTTAATTGGCTGACCTAATGGGTTATTGTAAAGGGGTATATATGAGTTATCTTTTCATTTGTGAAAAGTGTGGAAGTGAAAGAGAAGAGCAGAGATTTGTGAAGATGCGAAGCTTGACTACTGGATAGAGAGTAGTGTTGATACTTCATTGGGACTGATCAAGCAAAGATAGTTGCTACCAAATAGCTCACTGGATTATGTATTTTCTATATACACTTGATGCTAATAGTAAATCCTTGAGGGTGGCTTTAACCTTCTTTGGGCAGTGTGCTTTGGTAGTGAGCCTACTATTTCTTTTGACTCCTAACAAGGAATATGTACTATAATGTTGTAACAAGCTCCTAACAGGGCTAATATCTTTTAATAGGGATACTATACTCTCAATACATTATTTGTGGGTATTAATTCCCACTGAGGTTTTACCTTTAACAGGGTTTCCTCGACAACAAATCTTGTGTTATGGTGTTGTCTATTACTGTGTTATTATCTACATTTGCTGATATGGTTACTAAAGTTTAAATTTTAATAATCTATACTACAACTAATTCACCCCCCCTCTCAGTTGTCTTGCAGACTGTTATTCCTAACAAGATGCCTGTCATTCCTATGCCCAGAAAATTGAAGTCATGGTAAAAAATGATTATATACTTTTGCAAATAAATTTTTTTAACCTCAAAATCAAGTTGAAAAGGCCAGAAACCCTAAAACCTAGCCATTTCTAGTCGAACATGCAAAAAGCCCTAATTTTCCTAAAATGGGTTCTATTTTGAAGTTACTTTTTGGCACTTAAGTCTTGAAAAATTGCATGTGCTTAAAAGGATAGTCGCTAAGTCTCATGAAAGAAAGAGAATATTCCAAAAGTTAATGAGACTTAGTAAATTTCTTTGCCGCGCTATCTCTTAATGGAAAATAATATGCTTTAAAGATTATGAGACTAAGTGATGACCATTCATTGAAAGAATGATCCAATGGTGGCCGAGTAGTCTCCTAATATGATCAGGATTAGTGATTTTATCTCACGACTTTGAGTCACGTTGTCTCCATCTCCTAATCAAGGATGCAGTTTAAAAATAATCTAGAGACATGGAGATTCGACAGTCGCTAAGTCTCTAGATAAACTTAGGTTGGCAGTCAGTTTAGAAATAGTGTTGTCGCCAGGTCTCAGAATAAAAGATGAGTTAAGAAAAGGGTTGTGAGACTAGGAGACAACCATCCGATCAAAGATAGATCCAATGGATAGAGTGAAGTCACTTAGAGTATTTGAAAATTCAAAAAATATTTGGTGATTATGAGACAAAGAGTGTTGTCGCTAGGTCTTGTGATAATTTAGGGTTTACATAAAAGTTTATGAGACTTAGCGAGAACTATCAGATATTTTCAAGATAGATCCAACGGTTGTTAGGGAGTCTCTAAATAAGATAGCCAAGTGAATTTTATTCTAGAGACTAAGAGATCGAGGGGAATAGAGGCTAATATTATCTATAGTTTCTAGGTTTCAAGACATTTTAAAGTTTGATATAAATATTATGAGACTTAATACCAACCGTCAGATATAGAGGAAAGGATGATCAACGATAGTCGCATTGTCTCTAGATGAAAATTGCATAGATCAAATAATTAAGTGATTAAGAGACTAAGATGCTTAGTCATGAGGTCTCCTGATGAAAACATAAGTTAGTGATTTGGTCTAGAAACATAGAGAAACTACAGTCGCCAAATCTCCAGATGTGACCCGAGTTTGAAGAATGGTTAAGAAAAGGCTTAGTCGCGATGTCTCCATAAATGGGAAGGGTAAGTTAAAAGGTCAGGCTACTTGGTGATAACCTTTGATAAAGAGTTTAATCCTACGATAGTCACTAAGTCTCAATAAGAAACCACAGTTAGCTAAAGTACCAAGCGAAAAGGAGATCATTCGGTCGCTAGGTCACTAGAAGTGAACCAGAGTTTAAAATGGAATTTTCTTTGGTGCCATTGTAGACAGCTGCTGACCAATAAGATTACAGAGATTTTGACAGATGGGAAAGTAGCCATAATATGATTTAATACAGCCAATCAGATTTGATCTTGATCTCTTTTCAAATTTTGTAAGGTTTTTATATACAAAAACACTCATTAGAAATTGATTACCTAACAGTTTGAATGCCACGGCTAGAACTAGGAATTGATGTGACAGTGCGTAAAACTAATGGTGAAGTGATTGAATTACCAGTTTGAAGAGACATTTGCATTCTTTTCTAAATTATAAGTATGCATATCTGATTGTCATTTTATTCTCGCCATCTTTCAAATTCAGAGGACTAAGAATTTTTATAGAGAGCTCATTATTTTCTTAAAATTTGATTCTCCAGCAACAAGTGATTTGAAGAGGTGATTTTCTAGTTTGAGAATTCAGTAAAGATTGTGATTAGTAGTGTTTTTAGAGTTCAAAATTGTATATTTTAGAGGGTTTAACAGTTGGTGGTAAGGGTTTCCAGTGAATACATTTGTTTCAATATCGGTAAAAAGGGATGATAGAAACAAACAACCAAGATGAGCAGAGCAGTCAGTGTAGCTTCCACCAGTGGGAGGAGTGAATAAATGGAGGATGAAGCAAAGGGCAAGAGGAATTTTTTAGATGAATTTCTATAATTTCTGCCGAGATCAACATAGAACAAGAAGTCAAAGGACGGTGTCTTGATTGATGACCTAGCATAGATTCGAGATGCTACAACTCTAGGTTCATCAGGTTACTCTCTCTTTAACTATTTTTACAATAATTATGATGAAGTTGTTCCTGTGTAAAACCCTTGGACATGTGGGTTAGCTAGGTTAATTGTACTTGATGTATTCATAGATGTTGATCTTGTACTAGCCTTAGCAAACAATTATGATGAGCTTTCTAAAACAATCAAGAAAAGTGATGGCACTATATTACTAGATTTAAATAGAAATTCATTTATGAAAGCTTTCAATCTTTACTACCTAATGGCAAAAAAAATAGACTTGAAGAAACATGAGGCTAGATATGAGAAATAGGCTGGGGTAGTCAAAGGTCTTGTACAAAGACACATTCCTAGGTAGACTAAGAACTATACTGCCCCTATGCCCAGACTAGCTCCTTATGCTTATAAGGATCTAAATCATTATATCAAATACATTGCCTTTGCACTCTGTAGAGTACTAGGAAGAGATGGGGGTTCAGAGAGAATTACTGCAGATGTTTTAATGATTACCCTAGATTTGCAGGATATTCATATTAGCACAACCTATGATTATATCAAGTATATAATAAATAAAATGCATGAGGGGTTTGTGGCTATAAATAAAAAGGAAAAGGAGCCCAAGTTTTTAGATTAATCCATCCTAATGCATTTAATAATGTATTACAACTACCCTGTTATGGATTTGATTAATTTGATACCACAAAGAATGCACCAGGGTCAACCCAATTGTATTCAGTTTTGGATAAGAGTTTGGAATTACACTGCTAGGGATTGTAACTTTTGTGCTTTTGAAAATTGGGTAGTTTATCCATTACTGCAGTGCTTAGGGGTGAACAAGACCAGATTGCCAGCAAAGTTACTACAATTACTAAGGCCTTGTGAATATGTAGACAAGTGGCCTGGAGATCACAACTTGGGTGAATTCTTCTTGGAGAATAATTTTACTATGATCAGAGTGTATGGATGTACACATCCACCACACGTACTCCCATTTCATGTCCCTAATAGAATTCCATCTATGGAGTTTATATGGAAACTTATGTTGACAGATAAGGAGCATCTGGCTCCTCACAGGAAAGGAACATTCACTCCTAGGTAGTTCAAAGTATATCAATTTACTATTGGCAAGAGGGCCATGGATTTAGTAAATGACTGGCTAAGCCATTACAAGATGGGTGCATCATTGTATAGGTATGCTGATACAAAGGCATTCATTGCAAATGCCAAAAGGCTCTTGACCCCCACTATTCCTGACACTTATGAAAATGAAGAATGCATAGAGGAGGATGCTATAATAAATATTCTTGAGGATGAGGTGGTGATCTCAAGAGAAAGTAAAATCAAAGAATTAATGGACTTGGAAAGACAGGTAAAGAGAAAAGGATTATCATTTGGAGGTTTCTTTCCTGATTTACCATATTTGAAAAGGATAGAGGGTATGATTGAATCTCATACTTTCTTGTGCAATCAATTACAGGAAGCACCTGTAGTACCTGAGAAATGTCAACTAGAGCACTCTGAGTCAAAGTATAATGATGAAAGTGGTGAGGGATATCCTTCACCCACTGCCTATCCAGATTATCAAGAAATTGTAGAAGAGAAGGCAGTTGAAGGAGAGAATATTATTGACCTAATAGAGGTCCCAGAAATAGAGGTTACTAATGAAACTTCTCTCAAAAGGAAAAAGGTTGAAATTGGAGAGCCTTCCCAGGCAATAGTCTATGTGAGAAGAGAGAAGAAAAGGGATAAAATTAGTGCCCTTATTCCTGGCAATAGGCCATATAACCATCTATTGAGAAAGGAGGTTAGAAAAGGAAAGAAGTTACAACAGGATGAAGAGGAGAATGTTGAATTACCTCTTCAAGAATGCATTGGTGAAAGGATCATTCATCAACAACAATTCCTAGATGATGATAAATTCATAAAAACCAAGGAATTTAAAGACTTCCTTAGGTGGCACAAGCAGAAGGAAGTTAAAAAACAACTTCAGATAGATGGAGGAGAGTCAGTAACAAAAGAAGCCTTATAGGATATACAAAATTATGATCCTGAAGTAGAGGATATTTCTCTAGGGGAAGAAAGGAGAATGGTTAAAGCTAGTGGGATGCTACTTGTTGAGGGCTGGGATTTAGCCTCAGCATTTATTATTGACCAAATAAGGAAGCAACCAGATCTAAAATTGTCATCAAAAGTCCATGTTGGGGAATTAATAAAGGGATTTGGTTATGATCCAAAATCCCAGGCTATTGCTATGTGGAGCCTAGCTCCTAAGGATTAGAAGCCAACTTTAATAAATATTTAGGAAAGTATGGTAGGTAACCAGATGGTGTGGTCTATGAATAACACCAATGACATGGAGATATCACAAGTGTTATCACATTTTGCTCAATTGAATGTGGAAAAAATAGAGTAGATATCTTAGAGATATAGTACTTTGATAGAAGAGACCAGTGCACTTGCAAAAGATAGGGAGCTATGTTAGATTAAGATTTGTGCTTTGGAGAAAAAAATTAGAGAATTAACTCATTAGTTAATGGAGAAATCTAAGGTTATTCCAGAACCACCAAAAGATATTGCTCATGAAGAGGTCCAAACAGAGTTAACAAGGGATAACACTGAGATAGAGAAAAAAATAATAGAGCATAATGAAACAGTCTTAGGGGCATTATTGAACATCTTCAAGCACATGGTTGATATTTTGAAGAATAAAACTGATTTGATTTTGAATGCATATAATAAACTTCCTATTTTACATGTTGAAGTTACAAGTTATATTTCTATTTTAAACCCCTATTTTGGGATTTGGTATATCAGGACACAATTGTTTGAAAGGTTGGCATCATTGCAACCACATAGGAATGACCTTCCAGAAATAGTCTTAGAAGTTGGCGATGAGATTGAAAAGATAAATGTAACTTTGCCTTTCTTCAAAGGTAAGTTAAATAAGATTGAGTCCAGAATGAATCTCCTTGGATCAGATTTCAATAGATTTATTACTGTAATCAAGGGAGATGATAGTCAAATCAAAGTCTTGGAGGTATGGAGAGTAGAGTTTGATAGCAAGCTACCTAAGAAAGAGGCATTTATTAATGAAAATGCATAATTAGATATGGAGTGCTACAAAAATATTTTGGATGAAGCTTTTAAGGCTGAGACTGACATCAATAAGTTTATAACAGATGTCAAGAATATAATAGATGCTCAGCGGAACAAGCAGAAAGCACAATGAGAGAGCATTCAGAACTTTAATTGGCCTACTGAAGATGATGTAGCAGCGTGGGACACACTGACAAAACCAAAAAAGAAGAAAGTTGTTGCTGAGGACATTGATATTATTGATGAAGAGTGAAAGGACACATGGCACCTATTCTATGAGCACATGAAGATGTTATCCTAAACATATGAAGGCAAAGGTGCCAACATCCACAAAAGACAAAGAAAGATCAGATCTTGTTCTTCAAATTTTGTCCTCCCACCGCTTGGTGTTTTCTTGTCTTATGTCATTTTCTGTAATTTTAGGGTTAGGTATTCTAAACCATTTGAAGCTTGTAGCATCCTTACCTTAAGGATTCCAAGATGGTTTAGGCCTATATATATTTCTCTCCTATCATTTTGTAAAGGGTTGGATTTTTGGAACAAGTTGTAAAAGTTGTAATTGAAAATCAATGAAATATATTACAAGGCAGACTACTAAAATTTGTCTGAGACTTTGTATTATTGGTTTATCTATATGTATTTGAAGCTTTAAGACATTAATACAAATATTTTCAATATCTATTCTGCATCTTATCTTTGTTGCATGTATTTTTTTGATCACCTTATTGTGGAGTTATACTAGATATTGACTCATAGCCCAAGGTTAAGGCACTGGTTTTATAGTTGGCTAAGTAATTGATCATTTTCCAACCAATATTTTAAATTTATCAAATCATTTACACTTTAGTATACATTCCATTCAAAGTAATTGTGTTTCAAAAGAAAACATTTTAGTTTACTAATTCCTTTGAGAGAGAATCAAATTAGGTTATCCTTCCTAGGGTTTATAAGAACTAAACAAGAAGAAGGATGAGAATCCTTATTACCTTACTCATTAGTTTTGTTAAGATATTAGTATGGGTCATTAAGCTTTGTATCAGGGTTTTTATGGTCTTTTGCATATTCATTTAATTTTTGACCCATTAAAAGACATTCCAGCATTCCAGTAAGAAGATAATCCACTTAAAAGATACTGTAAATTAGTAATCATTTATAGGTAATACCTGCCCGAGTTAGTGGATCTCAAAATAGAATGAGGTGATAATAGGTATTCCCAGATATTATCTAATTACCCTCATCAATTGGCCTTTCTCTTGTATGAAATAAGAGTTTGTTTTCAAGCACATTAGTATTCTATTATATCAAGGTTGTGCTGCAAGAAAAATAACCAACAAATTGACTAAGTAATTGATCATTTTCTAACCAATATTTTAAATTTATCAAATCATTTACACTTTAGTATGCATTCCATTCAAAGTAATCATGTTTCAGAAGAAAATAATTTAGTTTACTGATTCCTTTGAGAGAGAATCAAATTAGATTATCCTTCCTAGGGTTCATAAGAACTAAAAAAGAAGGATGAGAATCCTTATTACCTTACTCATTGTTATTGTTAAGATATTAGTATGGGTCATTAATCTTTGTATCAGGGTATTTATGGTCTTTTACATAATCATTTAGTTGCTGACCCATTAAAAGACATTCCAACATTCCAGTAAAAAGATAATCCACTTGAAAGATACTATAAATCATTAATCATTTATAGGTAATACCTTCCTGAGTCAGTGGATCTCAAAAAAGGAGGTAATAATAGGTATCCCCAGATATTATCTAATTACCCTCATCAATTGGCCTTTCTCTTGTATGAAATAATAGTTTGTTTTCAAGCACATTAGTATTCTATTATATCAAGGTTGTGCTGCAAGAAAAAGAACCAACACCAACATCAAGTCACATGATGTCCACCAAGTACTCAAAAGTTTACAAAGATATCATCTCATGATATCGGGAGCATTGGCCTGTAGAATATCAAGTCGCATAATATTTACCAAGTGCTCAAAGTAATGGCCTACCAACATCAAGTCACATGATGTCCACCAAGTACTCATAATATGTCCATAGGTAATGTGCACTTCCCATAGAAACATTCATATCATCTATCATGATCTGTTTCAACCATCATAAGATCTCTATCATGATAGAAGATCAATTTATTGTAAGATCATCACCTTTCAATAACTTTAACAAATACAAGTGATAATCATATGGAAGTTGGCACTTCCTCCTGATTTACACAGGGGAAGGCCCATTAAAAAATATGGAGTCGCACACATGACATCCATCATGCCTCAGTGAAGAGGGTGAAAATAAGGGATTTCACCTCAAACTTCTCTCATAGAGAAGAACTCATTGAGAAGAGATCAATTTTTTGATCATCCAAGATTGCTTAATATGAATTGTTAGACTCCCTCTGAGTCTAATATCAATCTTTTAGCTCCTTTTCCAAAGTTACCTTTGAAGAGTCAGACTCCCTCTAAATCTAATATTTTTTTTTTCCTATAAGAGCATCTCCAAAAAAGATCAAGACAAATAGCTCTTATAGTACGTATAGAAATACAGATGAGAGAGAGACTATAATGAGTAGATAAATGTAATATTCAAAGATAATAAATACTTATCTGCGCATCAACATCCTTGACACAAGTTGCTTCAATGAAGGTCCATATACATCAAATAATAAAACACCTTATCATATTATTTGAGAGACATATCCCCTTTGAATTATCTCTCAACACTAAGCATGGAAATGTAACATTGGTTATTATTCTCCCCCCACAATGTACAATTCCCACTCTTATATCTTTGAACAATTATCATGTCTTCTTATGAAATGACATGATTTATCCAAGAGAGATGACACTATATAATTTATTCTTTCTTTATAGAAATATACACCCTTCCTCGAATTCATGCTTCTTTGTTATTTCTTGACCACAATCATAACAAATTAATATATCTCTTTAATGAAAGTCACTTTCAAAAATTTCACATAGAGCCGTACATATTTCGTCATAACATTTGAATCCAAGACTGTCTCTCTAATTGCTTTAGTCAAATTTTCCTAAATTAGGTTTCACTCAACATATCCAAAATTTAAAAAAATCCAATGGTGGATTTGTGAGATATGGTCCTTTTACCAAGACTGTATTTATGAGACAGTCACACATTCACCATCAACAAACTACTCTCTTACATTTGCAGTCTGGCTCTGATACCATGTTAAGTTTTATGATAGCTGAAAATGTAATATCACTCTATGTTTTATGTATTTTCCGAATTCAAAAATCTCTCTTTCATTTATATTGGGATTGAGGATAGGAGAGACATGTCCCTTCATGAGACATGTCTATTCATTATTATTTATAATAAAGGACATGCCTCTTCCCATTTATTATAATCTAGTCAATCTTATAATGTTTCATCAATCAATTATTAATTAAGAATAATTTAATATTAAATATTAAATTTCATATGATTAATAATAATATAATATATATTATATTATTATTAATCAACATATATTATATGCATTCTAATAATCATACAACTGAAGCTACAAATATTAATAGCTTTAAACAATGGAATTTGAACACTAATGTTCTTGAGTTGGTCAAGGATGTCAAAGGTTGCGTCGTCAATATGCTTAGAATTTTCAGTCTGCAACCTTTGTGGGAAGTGAGGAGGGTTTTGATGGAACTTTATCTAGTAACACTACTGGGCTTATTGAAGTGGTATCTAGAATTATTTGAGGATTAGACTCTTCTTGAGGTACTTTAGTGATAATAGGAGGAGTACGTAGAGTAGTTCATGACCGCAAATGAATGTCATTGATTGTTATAACATAGGTAGGGTATTAGTTTGGATCAATGGCATAAACATTTTTTTGAAGTGTTAGAGGCCTGTTATTAGGATATGGCTATGGATAGGAAGGAAGTTGGGTGGGCCTGGGAGATGTCATAGTGGCTATAGGAGGTGGAAAAAATTATTGCTATTGAGGATGAGGCAGTGGCTGCACGAATCCTTGCTGCTGGTTTGGCCATTGCTGACCACCCCGCCATTGTTGATTTTTCTGCCAATTGCCTTGTGGAGGCTACCAATTCCCTTGGGGTTGTTTCCAATTCCCTTGGGGATTTTTCCAGAGAGTACTGGGGTAAGTTTTACATTGAGGTTGTGAGTTATTCCAGGGAGAGTACTGAGTATTCATAGGAGGTTGCCATTGACTACTATAAAATGGACCATTAAATGAAAGAGGGTCTTGAGGTATACCTTGTCTTTAAGCCCATGGTCTTTTTTGTGCAACAAAGAATAATTTATAATCATCTCCTTTGATTGGTTTATAATCAGTGGGTAGCTGTGCAGTCTCCATATTAGTAACCAATTTGCACTGAAAATCTTGCTTCTTCTATCTACAATGTGGACATAATTCTTCCAGAATAGCTTCGACCTCTTCATGCTTCTATTTTGCCTACATTGTGTCCAGTTGTGTGGCCATGTTGTTGATGATTTCCTATTTGAATTCAGACAACAGGTGTGTCATTTCTGTCAAACAGGCTCCAGCTCCATTAGTTTTGCCTATTGTAGACCTATATTCTCTGCCCTTCTTAGTAGCATCTCTAGAGTAATTGAGTCATATTTTCTAGATATCCTCACATATGGATTGGGTGATAACTCCTCCAACCATGAGATCCAAGGCTTCAGTGCACCCCTCATCTATACCCCTTACAAAGAGAAGTTTCTGTGACTTTTGGTTGAGCTGATGCTGTGTATTCTTCTCCAAGATAAAAAAGAATCTTGATACATAATCTTCAAGACTCTCATCCTCCTTCTTTTTCATCTTGAATATTTCATCACCTCACATGTCATTTCCCCTGCAGTACTCCTTATACTTTGTCAAGAATTCACTTTTCATTTTGTCCTAATCATTAACAACATCTTGGCCTAAGCCCATAAACAACCTCAATGTAGACTCTTTCAGAGTTGCAGGAAACAATTTGAGCCTATTGGCATCCATGGTGTAGTCATAACTATGACAAAGGATATCAAACTCAAAGAGAAAAGTATCTGGGTCCTCAGTTACCAGGCCATAGAATTTCAGAAGGGCTGAAGATAGAATGTCCTTGAGGTTGTTATTATCGTGCTGGTCAGTAATGGGAAATGGAAAAGTAGGAGGGTTTGTCATCCTGGGCAGACCTTGAGGTTGACCTTGGGGTTGGTAAATGACAAGAGGTAAATAATTTTCTTCTTGATGATCTGGGTATTATATTCTGAGATTGGCCAAGGCTTCAACAAAAGGATTAAACTTCGGTTGCTCTTCAGGGAGGTGAAAGTTTAGCAGATCACCTTTTGAAGATGATGATGATGATGAAAAAGAAGGTTTACAATTGCATCCATGAACTGACCATCCTCTTTTTCTTCTTCTGGTCCAAAGATATCTCCTAAGTGGTTATTGGGGTAGTTTGGCAAGTACCTTCCTAGAGCGTCTCTTCTTCTTCTATGCATGTGGCTGAACGGAAACTGCGGTAATGGAATGAAAAAATTTGGTGGTGAAATTTATTTTAAAGGAATGTAAATTCTTGAAGTAAATTCTAGAAATGGCTGAGTTTAACACTTGATTAAACACTGTCCCTGATAAAGGCGCAAAAAATGATCACTTCTATTAAAGGAATAAAAAACTAGGCTTTAACCAAGACTCAGGGATCAGACATCCTGCCAAGAAGCTATCCTCCTCATAAAAACTCATTTGATTTATCAATCTAGGGATGTAGTACTTGAAACGGGTCAACAAGATATATGCAACAAGGATTTCACTCAGACCATGCTATGGTTACAGGAAATAAATTGCTTGAAAATGAAACTAGTCTATAGTTGCAAGGAACATATTGCTTAAAAGGGAAGCTAGTCTATAGCTATAGGAAACAAATAATAGAAAGGGAGTGCAGAAATAAAGGTGTTTCAGGAATGCAAAGACTTGAAAAGACAACTATAATATATCAATGGTTCAACTGCTTTGGCTGGAGGAAGTAACAAACTATCATGTGGCTTTGGCTATAGGAACTATGTTAATACCAGAATTATGATAACAAGATGCAGGAAAATGAAACTACATGCAAATGATTCTAACTAATATGGGTTCCTCACAAAATGGGCCCCCTTGGGTGAGTATCCAAACTCAATTATACTGAACTAAATATCAAAACCTCATTTTCTATTGATTAAAATGGAATGTACAAGATTCATGCAAAAACTATAAAACAATAGAGTGAGATTGTATTCTGCTAACTGATAACACCCTCCTTCTCATGCAGGAGT
This sequence comes from Thuja plicata, assembly GCA_018584345.1. Classification (NCBI taxonomy): domain Eukaryota; kingdom Viridiplantae; phylum Streptophyta; class Pinopsida; order Cupressales; family Cupressaceae; genus Thuja; species Thuja plicata. The sequence goes on from MU225443.1 coordinate 159,153, forward strand.
GGGGCTTATTTAAAGAAAAATATCCAATTATCATGATTCCTCACACTATACAAGCGACAGAGTCATTTATTTGGAAATCTAGAAAACTGGAGAGCGAGAAAACATAAGACATCCATGAAGAAGGAAATATCTTTTACAACAGAGGAAGAACAGATCTAGCTTCCCACTTATTCCTGGATTTGCTCAAAGGAACTCATAATTATGTGACTCGGTCTTCACCCAACTACTATCATCTTGGTACTATTGGAACGACTACTTCAAGTTGCATTTACTTTGCCAACGGTCGAGTCCGCTACAAGAACAGGTCAGGCTATCCAATGCATGGCACATTCACCTGGTCAACTCTTCTCTTTCTATCTATACTCTGCACCTTAAATTTTAGATTCAAGACATCCAAGGAAATAATCCACCAAACACGCATACATTCATTCATGTTAAAACAATAATTACTTATAAGAACATAACCATAAACTTTGCATAAGAAATATAGCACTAATTTCCATGTGTTGTATGTTTTAAAAGCATTCAACCATAGAAGATGTCTTAGTGGCTGCATGCAACATAATAACATACAAAGTATAGAGTTTTCAGAAAATATAATAAGAAAGAATAAATAATTACTTATAGAAACTCATCCTAGGGTCTCTAAAGCAAGGCATATAAATGCCTCATCAATCACTAGAATTTCATATACTATTATCTTCTATAAAAAGTCTCCAACCAACATATTAAGGTTGAGATATAGGTTCACCCATCTAGGTCCCGCAGAGCTTGAAGTGTAGAGGAGTAGGATCATGATTGATCACTCTTGTTCATTGGCCAAGTATAATTAGAGATCTCATAATTAAGAGGGTAATCTCATAGGATTTCTAATGTGTTGATTTGGGCATCAACACCACCCTTCAAATTTTTTGTTGACTCCAGAATCATGGAAACACTTGCCTTTTCCTTGGCAAAGTCATAGAAAATCCACTTGGATATGTGGTGGTTAGTTTCTATATCTCGACACTAACAAACTCCTTGCATTCATACCACTAAGCTTGTGACAACATGACATCTAACTGCCAACACCCTTAGTAATCGGCTCGCGTCCAGAAATAACTAACCACATCATAACCCGAGATCTTGCAACCAATATTTCTCATCATCGCCACGACCTCATATCCAACTTGTCGGTTATAAATATTACCATCCCAAATGGCCGCTACAAGGAAACAAACCTTCTCTTTATCATTTTGGATAGGTGGCACTCACTCACTAGTTCTCTAGTCTGAGAAGAATATTCTGTTTCATCTCGCGAGCCAACAAAAAAGAAAGAAATTTATCCTTATCTTCCATGTCTGCAAATGGGCTCAAGAAAAAACTAATAAAACATAACTATACACAGCATGTCAACACCTGAACCCACTCTTCTTTAGCCTACAACTAACCATGACACCTAGAAACATCTTGTGATCCCTATCCATCGAGTAAAAATAGCTATCAGACAAGACATAACTCCTAAGTCAAGGCCTTAAGTTATTCGAAAGGTAGATTAACCACTGGGACCCACCTTCCATGGCATCAATTCAAATAGAGTCTGGGACCCAACTACCTTGGCATCAAGTAAAATAGATTATCAAACAACTAGGGGAAAGCTCTTTCGATGACTAAAGTGCTTGACGGATCACCAATGGCCAGCCCTAGACATGTGGCAATTTCTCTCAAATTATCCAACCCTCAAAGAATATTCCATCTCATCTATCAACCTCATGACCACAATTTATTTCAATCTCGTGGCCTATATTTCCAACTACTAACTTACCTCATGAGCTCAAGACTACCATTCATCTCCCAACCTAGGAATGTGGTAGCATCTCATGAACTCACCAGCATTTTGTTCTATCTTCTTTAACCATTGCAACCTAGCGACTAGCTGCCACTCGCCAACTCTCTGACAGCATCACTGACTACCCTAAAATCTCACTACTAGAAACTAACTTCTATCTCTAGCTTCCTAGTTTGATTCACTAACCACCATTAACTACCGCGAGCTTGCAACTAATCTCCACTCGCCATCTCACCAACACTTTATGTTAGGACACATTACTTTTGCGACCTCGCAACTACTTAATCTCCATCTCATGACCCCTAACCACCAATCACCTCAGGCTGCCATGACCTGGTGAATAATTGCCATTTCAACCTTGCCAACTTCATTTTCTATCTTTCTTGACCACTGCGAGCTAGTGACAACTAACAAAAAATGCTTGTCACCAGCTCACAACACTTATCACTGACCGCTCGGCAAACCTGCAACCTCGCAAATAGTACTTGATATCATCACCACATCACTGGCCACCTCATCATCTTCATCACCACTTGTGGAATGTGGCATACACTAGTTTTCTACCAATCTACCATGTCATTACTATATCACCCTAGGCCCACAAAATACACATAGGTGTCATTGAACCATTCTTCACCAAACCGCCTGCCATGTGTATGAGCTTCCAAAAGATGCATTTGCCTTAGGAAAATCATCATGAGTGGGATGAAACATATAAATAAGGTAAAAACACTATGTAGGCTGGATGTGGGATAAAAACTTTACTCATCTCCTGTGAACACTTCTACCAGAGCTTCCAATTTGTTTTGTTTATCTGCATCTTGTCTTCAACTGAGATGTTGGGCTCAAACCCTCTTGGGAGCCACATTTGCGTCCATATGTTATGACTTGATTAATAACTGGTTGATTGAAAGAACAATGGCATGCCAAATTGATCTTGATTTGATAACATTCTTGGCGATAGCTACTAGATGTATGCCTGCAAGATATTTGGACCAGTAGCATGGGAATTCTATTGGGCACAGAGTTAGTTATTGCAACTAAATCATACACTCAAAACCCACTTTGAGAAGGTGGGTAAATCCTCCTCATGATACAAATGTATGATTTGTTGCAAAAACACATATTTCTTCCAAAATTTGTCTTTGAAAACTCATTGGAGTTGCCAGATAACTCCTCACTTACAGCCCAAAGACTTACACCTTGGAACCTTATTGAAAATAGGAAAAAACAAGTACTGCAAACCTATACTAACTGTGCTGGACAACACTTAGGGAAAAATAAAATAAATACTCTATAGTGCATCACTACTTTATTAAAAAAAAAAAATCTAAGCTAGGATACTTACAAGGCAGAATAAAACCTCAAAGCAAGGGTTGAGGTGTATCCCATTGATTGGGATAGGAAAAACATCACCATCCATTGTTGATAGCTGAAAATAATTGTACTCCTTGCACGATGTGATTGTGAATGGTCCACTCTAGAAGGAATCATACTTGGAATGTTTACCTAGCCTTCTCTTAAGCTTATCCCATTTGAGCACCATAACCCCTTCTCTCAAAATCCTAAACTTTTATTTCTTATCAAAGGATCTCTTCATCTGGAGTTGTTGGTACACTATTGTTTTCAATCCCTTATATCTTATTTCTTCCAACTCTAAAAGGTGACATACCTGATTGCAATTGGCTCATTTTCTTCAAATAACATTAGATGATTAGGAAGATCTAATGTTGGTAGCTCTGTAGAAATAGGAATCATTGCCTCTTTCTCATACACTAGCATATATGGAGAGTTTCCAATAGACTTTTTTTTGGTAATTCTATCTTCCCACGAGGTATATTTCAACTTTGAGTGCCAATCTCTCTGATTATCCTAGAAAGTCCACTTTATACTCATGATCATATTCTTGTTGGTGGAATTTGCTAAACCATTTCCCAGTGGGTAATAATTGGAAGATGTGTTTAGCTAAATGTCATTCCTTACATTCCACTCACTCACTCTCAATCCCACAAACACAAGAGCATTATGTGAAATAATGGAGCCAGGTACTCCAAATATGTTGCGGTGAGGACCCACTTTTGTCTTATACTTGAAGGTGGGTTAATTACACCAATGAATTCAATGCCCCATTTCATAAAGGGTTGCTTTACTTGAATAGGCTACAATGGTACAACTAGCAACCTCTCTTTTCCTGCAAACATGACACACTTGACACATAATTTTCTGGTCCATACATGGGCATCCTTATATAGGCTTGGCAAATAATATACATCCCTCATAAATTTAATGTTGTTGATAAATAGAATGTTAGCGGGGTACAAAAATTTATATAGGGTTGATAGGCTTGGTGGGGGTATTGTTATGATCAAGTTGTTCTTTGTCTCAAAAGGGGATTTTTCAACCAAGTGACCCAAAGTACCAATATGCCTCAAACCTATCACTCTGACTTCCTCCAACTCCCTGATTATTCTAGGGATTCAACATGGCTCAAAATTTTGATTTAACAAAGTTCAAAAGGTTCTTGAAGTTCCACATCAAGATCTTACCCCCAATCCTCACTTTAGGCTCTCAATCCGTATAGCCCTAACCAACGAGTAAAACCAACAAAACTTTTTGTTTTCCCCAAAAAAATCCAAATAAAATTATAGATTAAGACACACATTATTCTTTCACAAAACATAAAAAATATTTCATATGGTTACTTTGGACAACCAATCCCAAAAATTGATTGTTCATTGTTTTCAAGAGGGCTAATTGGGTGCATTTACAAAGGAAGTACCATTTATCAATAAGCACAAAGTGATAGAATGAAGTCTAAAATACCTTCATTTAAATCTATAGAGACTAGGTGGAAACTCACTTGTCTACAAAAAACTAAGTCATTTATTTCAACGAATTTTCTGGTTCATCCACTATAGGTGCTCCATGTCCAACCAAAACTATATTTGTGATATATTCAACTTCTAGAATTGGTTCATTGGCCATTTACTTGCAAAGGCCTTTACCTCCAACAATTTTAGTGACATAAATGTCAATGTTATACTCCATCACTATAGTGATCCATCCAGCACTCTTATCATTTATATCTCTACTTAGTAAGAACTTCTTAACACTCGGATGGGCCACCATTAGATGAACTTTGTTATGAGAAATCAAATGCCTAAACTTCTTCAAACTCTTCAAAATAGATAGAACATGTTGCTCAACAAAAGTGTACCTTTTTCATAGTCTTCCAAACCCTTGTTGAAGAAAGAAATAAGCTGTTCAAAGCCTTCTGCATTCTTTTGTACTAAGATTGCAGAGATAGTATCCATGTTGCCATAATCATAAACTATGAAATCTTTAGTATAGTTAGTGTTTACAAAATTAGGGGCAACTCTTTCAAGATTAATGAGAATACCATTTTTAGACACAATATACCCTAAAAGCTTACCCTCATGTACAACAAAAGAAAATTATTGGGATTTAGGGATATACCGAACTACCTACATCTCTCAAATATCCACCTTAGATGACCTATGTGGATCTTAGTGTCCTTGGAATACACAGTGATATCATTAAGATAAACCAATACAAATTTGTACATTAGAGCACTAAAAACCATATCGATGACTTTATGAAAAGTTTCCCTAGCATTGGATAAGACAAAAGGCATCCTCCTATAAGCCATGGTTCTCCACTTAGTAGTGAATGCAATTTAAAACTCATCATGTTCTTTTACTAAAATATGATTGTAACTAGAATATCCATCTAAAAGCGAGAAATGATCTAAACTAGAGGCATACTAGAGATTTTGTTCCATGGATGCCAAGGGATGATGGTCTTTTAAGGAGGCTCTATTGAGGTCCCTAAATTTGACACATAACCTTCATTCCCCATTCTTCTTCCTAATGGGAACAAGGTTTGAAACCCAACTAGTGTGCTTAATTGGAAATATTATACCACTTTCAATGAGCTTGAGCACTTCTTTTTGCATTAAGGGTTCAATCTTGGGATTATCTGGCCTTGTTTCTCCCTGATAGGCTTAGCATCAAGATCTAACTCAACAGTGAATTGGGAAAGATACAACTCAAAACCTTTAAGATCTCCATACTCCCAAGCAAAGATATCCCTATATTCTTGAAACAACTGAATATAAGATTGGTTTTCTAATGTAGAACATATCTTACCTAATTTAAATTTCTTATCTTTTGCAATCTCAAGATCTTCATAATGATCTTGCTAGACCAGTAAGCTGGTTTTATTTTTCTTTCTTGATCATCTAAATTAAAAATTGACTCAAGGGCAACCAACCCTTTGGGTAGTTTATTTTACTTCAGTTGTAGAACTTGGTCGCCATTGGTATCGAGCACCCTCAACTTATTCCGTGATAGGATAATTTTCTCTGCATTTTTAGTTCTAGGATAAATTTTGTTTTAAGAATAAAGGAGATTCCTTGGATCATCCTATTGTAAGATCTCAGTCTACTTTGTAAGGTTAAGGGTCTTAAGGTACACTATAAATCTTAAGGTCTCCTTAAGCTATTAAAACCAGAGATCTTGTCATTTTGATGTTTTTGAAACCTTAGTCCAAGGTTATGTAATGTTTAGATTTACCCCCTCAGTTTTTGGAGTCAGTTGGTTTTGGATTTCACAACATTTTCTAAAAATTGTGAAAGTTGCATAGTTGTCGAGCAAGTTGCATAGTTGTCGAGCAAGTTTCATAGTTGCCGAGAAAAGTTGCTTGTTGTTGAGTGTCAGGTTATCAACATATTGCCGAGTAACCTGACATTGTGTTGTTTGGTATTCTGTCAATTACAACTTGTAGAGGGGCAATTGAATGGATGGTATGATGCTATAAAAATTCTCCCTGGGAGAGGAGAACGAGTAGCAGAGAAAAAGAGAAAAGGATAGAAGATAGATATGTAACAGATATGTACGACTTGATAAGTTTTGAAGGAATATGAATAGTTCTCTGAGCATTCTAAGTGTGTACTGAGTTGTGTGGATCCACTAAGAAAAACCAGTAACATATTTTTTTATGGTGTTGTGAGTTTTCTTTCTGTTGCAATTTGTTTCATTCAATTTAATATTGATTTTTAGAAGTTAGAAGTTTTTTTGTAAGCGCAGGCCAGAAACCCTCCTATTTTGAGTTTGTGCATAAGATGAAACCCTAGCTTGGGATTTCTCTAGTGTTTCCTCAAGGCCACTTGGAAAATTCAAGTTAGGGATATGTACTATAGGACTTTAGAAGCTCGATAAATCAAAGTTAGGTCTGTGATTTTTAAGATCAAGCCCTAGGTCAAATATCCTCATGTATTTGACCAATCAAGTAAGAAAATGTATGAACATATGAATGAATCATATGATGGGACTTGGTAGGTTGGTGTTTTGGATTATTTCAGGTTATTTTAACAGTCTTGGGTGATTATATCAACTCTATGTCCCCATCTCTTGATACTTGCTTTGCAAACCAAGCCTAATTTGGAAAATTAGGTATGTGTGCCTTGCAGGTGTTCAGAGGTGTTGGAGTAGAGTTGGTCTCTATGAATTTTGGGTTTGTTGAAACTTCCTAAAGGGTACCTAATTTTGTAATTTATTTTCTAAGTCCCTTTACAAAATTAAAGTTTGTCTTAGGAAAACCACCTAGAAAAGGATACAAGGAGTTTTAGAACAGTATTGGTTTTAGCTTGTTGTCTCGGTTTGAGCACTTGGGTTCACTTGTGGCTTCTTTCAGTGTTTCTTTTCATAAGGTGCTATCAGAGCCACTAAAGAACCTTGGGGGAGACAAAGATGGGTGACAAGACATAAGACCCCCAGGGGGAGAAGTCCCCTCAAGAATAACCAATGTTGACTTGGATAAGATTGTCATAGAACAAGTAGCCAAGAAAAAAAGGATGGAAGAAGAAATCAAAAAGTTGAAGAGCCTCCAAGAAAAGAAGAATGGTGAAGGAGAATCTAAAGAAGAAGAAGAAGAAGAAGAATAAGAAGAAGAAGAAGAAGAAGAAGAAGAAGATGAAGAGGATATGCAGTAGGATGAAAGGAAAGGCATACCTATAGAACAAGCACAATTTCTAGAAGCTCTTGAGAGAGTTGGGAGAAAAGACCAGAAAGTAGATATACTGATGTTTCTTGGGAAGATGAACCCTGAAAAATGCATGGATTGGATAGAAGCTTTGGAAAATCAATTTGAATGTGATGATGTCCCTGAAAATCAAAAAGTTAAGATTGCTAAGTCCAAGATGAAAGGTCTATCTTTGAGTAGGTGGAATTTCTTACAAAATGAAAGGATTGAAGAAGAGAATAATCCTATTTCATCATGGAGAAGAATGCTAGTAGAGGTCAAGAAAAAACTTGTACCAGAAGCCTATGAAGTTACACTTCACAAAAATTTGCAAAATCTCAGACAAAAGGACCTTGATGTAAGTAGTTATACTGAATAATTTCATAAGATGACACTAAAGGTCAAAGTTATTGATAATTAAAAGCAGAAGCTTGCAAGGTACCTTAATGGGTTGAAGTTCAACATACAAGATGAAATGAGATTTTTTAATTTAGAATCAGTGCACAAATGTTTTTAGAGGTCACTTAGGATTGAGGAAAAATAGAAGAGGAAGGCATAACAAAATAGTAGAGGTAGAGGAAACAATTTCATAGGTAGGGGTAGATTCTCTGGTAGAGGTTCGTATCCAAGAAACCAAGGGGAATCTAGTAATAAAGAAACATAGGGAGAGTCAAGTAACAAAGGTACTTTCAGAGGTAGGAGATCAAACAGTAGGGGGAGATTTGGTGGAAGAGGACCTAGTATTTTCATTGGTAAATGCTTCACTTGTAACCAGGTTGGGCATCAATATTTTAGGTGTTCTGAAAAGATTGGTACAAACATACAAGGAGGAGATAGAAGGGTGCAGTTGACACACGAAGATGAAAATCAAAGTGTGTCCTCTTATCACACCACAAATTCAAGGCCTTTTACACCTGAACAAGGAGAATGCATCGTATTCATGCCCATCAATAAGGAGCCACCTCAAATAAAATCTCTTTTCAAGACCTCTTGTAAGGTAAATGGAAAGGTGTGTAAAGTTATTGTTGATTTTGGTTTAATTGAGAATTTAATTTCTATAGAAATGATAGAAAATCTTGGGTTAAAAAGAACACCACATCTTAATCCATATAAAGTATCTTCGCTAAGTAAGGATCAGTAGACCTTAGTTGATGAACAATGTTGGGTAGATTTTTAGATTGGGGAGTATCAGGATAAAGTTTTATGTGAAGTTTTAGCTATGGATGCTTGTCATGTCCCATTAAGGAGACCTTGGAAATATGATACTAATGCTCAATATGATAGAAAAATCAATGTATACACCCTAGTAAAGAATGGTGTAAGTTTCATATTGAAACCTTTACCAGATGATAGAAAGGATAGAACTGTGACTAATAGTGTGATGTTAGTGTTGGAGATTTGATTCTGAGCAGTTGATTGATTGTATGTTTGTCATTGATGACAACATATAATGCACAGTAGCAATTATGTATGTACTTATCAGAATGATGACATGAAGACTTGTGTGCTTAGATACATGTTGTTGACATGTTTACTATGTTATGTTCATACACGCAGATCCAGATATGATGTTTTAGTCAAGTTGTGTAATTCTATTATTGGTAGTTATAGTTTTGGAAGTGTAATTGTTTAGGGCCAATGTATATCACGTGTTTCTTGAGTTGTGCCTATCTTCAGTATATGCGTGTGTATAATCATGATTAGTTATGAGTTGATGATACTAATCTAAAGGTACCAAACACGTTTCAAGAAGATTGCAAAGTTAGAGTTAATTTGGTGAGGTCGACTTAGTGATGCATCGCGTCTATTTAGTTTATACTTGTGCAATTTTAATTATGCTTGCATTCTTAGTAGAGCCAACAAGGATGTTATGAAGAGTTGTCTTATAGGTCCCATGATCTCATACTTTGAGGAAGATACTTATAGCAAGTCAAATGTGACACGCTAAGTGTGAATGATACGAAAAGAGAAGAAAGATGTACACAGCAGATTATCAGAGTTGGTTCATTCATCAAGAGTCTATGTGAAGAAGAAGTGAAAGATTTTAATACACTGGAACTAATCAAGACATCAGGTCTACTCTATAGTTAATCATCAGATATAGTGCATATCTGTTATACAGAAGGTTGTAGCCTTCATCATCAAGCAGTGAGCTTTTGGACAATGAGTCCACCACCCCTAACAGGGTTATTTGTAAAAGACTCCTAACAGGGTCCGACCCTTAACAATGTCACTATACTTATTGCATTGTAAAGTACAAATCCTAACAGGGTTGAGATATCTTCTAATAGGGATTACTATAAACAAGTATAGTTCATTGTGGGTGCTAATTCCCACTGGGGTTTTTACCATTTGGTTTCCCCGTAATCAAATTGTGTGTTGTGCACTATGTTATTTGATTAAGCATTTACTTTGTTGTATTATGAAGTTAAAGAATTAAAGTGATTGATAACTGATTCACACCCCCCTCTTAGTTATCCTTTGGGACTATTCTAACAATTAGTAGGTGAAAAGGAGTTCATGAAAGTTATTAAAGAGGAGAAAACACCATATTTTTACATCATTGTCAAACCTAAAATGGAGTACCAAAAGAAACCAAAGAATGGAGAACCAAGGAGAGATGTTGGTCCTAGGGAGGTATAAGAATTATTGAATAAGTATAAGGGCATAGTTATAGATAGTAGTACAAAGTCTTTGACACCAAAGAGGGAGATCAGTCACTATATTGACCTCATCCCTGGATCCACACTACCTAACACGACTGCCTATAAGTGTACCCCGAAATAGAATGAAAAATTATCAAGACTGATTCAATTATTGTTGGAAAAGGGTTTCACTAGGAAGAGTATTAGTCCTTCTGTTGTTCCAGCAGTCCTAACTCCTAAGAAAGAAGGTACATGGAGGTTGTGTACATAAACAAGAGCTAGTAACAAGATTACTATCATATATAGATTCCCAATGCCAAGAATGGAAGAATTAATGGCATGTTTGGGAGGTGCAAGGTACTATTCAAAAATTGATTTGAAGAGTGGTTATCATTGGATCAGAATCAAAGAGGGAGATGAGTGGAGGACAACTTTCAAGACCACTGAGGGTTTGTTTGAATGGCTTGTTATTCCTTTTGGTATTTCCAATGCACCAAGTACATTCATGATACTCATGAATGAGGTTCTTAAACCTTCCATTAATCACTTTATTGTTATATATCTAGATGATATTTTTATTATTAATAAGAATGAACATTATCACCTAATGCATTTGGATATGGTGTTGAAAAGGTTGCACAAAGAACAGTTGAGGATGAACTTTGAGAAGTGTGTTCTTGCAAGAATAACTTGTGTTCCTTGGATTTTTCATCTCAAAGGGAAACTTAAAGATGGACCCCTCAAAATTTGAAGCCATTTTGAATTGGCTAACTCCTAAATCAGCCAGTGAGGTAAAGAGTTTTCATGGACTAGCTAGATTTTATTGAAAATTCATTAAGAATTTGAGTGGGGTTAGTGCAACAATGATTGATATCATAAAGAGAGGTAGGAAATGTCACTTTGTTTGGAATGATGATGCACATAATTATTTTTAGTATTTGAAAAAAAGGGTTGCATAACAAACTATACTAGTCCTTCCTGATTTCCATAAGATTTTCACAATAGAGTGTGATGCAAGAAAGAGAGCTATAGGTGGTGTCTTGAGCCAAGAGGGTAAACCTGTGGCATTATTTAGTGAGAAAATCAATGAGGCAAAGAAAAATTGTTCTACTTATGATTTAGAGTTATATGTTATCGTTCAGTCTTTAAGAAAATGGAGACATTACTTATTACCACGTGAGTTTGTTGTTTATAGTGACAACCATGCCTTGAGTTTTTGAATAGACAAGAGAAATTGAATCATAGGCAGTTGAAATGGATGGAATATCTCCATGCTTTCAACTTCACCATCAAGCACAAGAGAGGAGTAGCTAATAAATTTGTTGATGCTCTCAGTAGGAGGAATCTACTTATTCAAGCAATCCAGTTAGAAAGTGTGGGCATTCCTACTTTGAAAGATATGTGCTTAGAAGATGACTTAGAAGATGAAGACTTTAAGGAAGCCTATCAAGTTTGCAATAAATTAGTGGATATGTATCATACTGATTTCTTAGAGTTTATCATTCAAGAAGGGTTCCTATTTAGAGGAATTCAGTTATGTATACCTCTATGTTCAATGAGGGAAAATATTATTAAAGAAAAACATTGTGGGAGCTTGTTAGGGCACTTTGGGATAGATAAGACCCTTGATTTAGTGAAAAGGTTCTATTTCTAGCCTAAAATATAGTTAGATATCAGAAGGTTTATGGAAATTTGTTTGATCTGTCAGAGGGATAAAGGTCACACCTCAAATACAGACTTGTATACACCACTTCCCATCCCTACTAAGCTTTGGGATTCAGTCAACATGGATTTTGTTTTAGGACTACCAAAGACCAAGACTGGTTATGATAGTGTGCATGTGGTTGTTGATATATTTTCAAATATGGCTCACTTCATCCCTTGAAAAACCATTCATGATGCTTCTCACATTGTAGGTTTGTTCTTCAAAGAGGTTGTTAGACTTCATGGTCTACAATTGTTCATCATCTCAGACAAAGATCCAAAGTTTTTAGGACACTTTTGGAGGACACTTTGGAATAAACTTGGTACAATTTTGTCACTGTCATCTACTTACCATCCTCAATCAAATGGTCAAACTAAAGTCATCAATAGGTCCCTTGGGAATTTACGAAGGTGTCTCACACAATAACATGGTACTACATGAGATAACATATTGTCTCAAGAAGAATTCTCATATAATGATTCATTCAACAAGAGTACTGGTTTAACTCCTTTTTAGATTGTGTATGGTGTTCACCCTAGAGGTATATTACAACTCTGAGATGTCAAAGAGATGGAAAAGAGAAGTTCCTTAGCAGAGGATTTTTCTAAAGTAATGAAGGATTTCCATGAACAAGTGCAGAAAAATTTGCAACACACCACTGACAAGTATACGGAGCATGCAGACAAAAAGAGGAGAGTTTTAATATTCAAAGTTTGAGATATGGTGATGATTCATCCCAAGAAGGAAAGGTTACCTAAGGAGAAATACACTAAGTTAATGATGAAGAAATCAGGTCCTTTCAAATTTCTCAAGAAGTGTGGAAAAAATGCCTACAAGATTGATCTACCTTCTAGTATTGGTTTATCTCCTATCTTCAACATTGCTGACATTTATGCTTTCAAAGGTACTATTGATAATGTCTCTATTATAGGAGATCAAGATCCATACTCAGATAAATTTCTCCAGGACTTACCCAAGCCACTTTCTCTAGAGATAGAGTACATTATTGAAAAGAGAGTGGCTAACCAAACAAGAAGGAAAACTTACTATGAGTTTCTCATCAAATGGAAAAAATGAACCCCTGGAAGATGCTTCATGGCTAACACCTGAAGCCATTGAATAGACTAGACTAAAATTTTCAAACATTCCAACTCAAGAGACTTGAGTTTTATTTTCAAGAGGAGTATGGTGTCAAGTACCCTCGGCTTATTCAATGATAGGATAGTTTTCTCTGCATTTTCATTTCTATGATAAATTTTGTTTTAAGAATAAAGGATTGATTCCTTGGATCATCCTATTCTAAGATCTTGGTCTACTTTGTAAGATTAAGAGTCTTAGGTACACTATAAGCCTTATGGTCTTCTTAAGCCATTAAAACTAGAGATCTTGTCATTTTGATTTTTTTGAACCTTACTCCAAGGTTATGTCATGTTTAGATTTCTCCCCTAAGTGTTTGGAGTCAGTTGGTTTTGGATTTTGCAACACTTCCTAAGAATTGTCAAAGTTGCATAGTTTCCGAGAAAGTTTCATAGTTGTCGAGCAAATTTGCATGTTACCAAGAAAAGTTGCTTGCTTCTGAGTGTCAGGTTGTCAACATATTGCTGAGTAACCTGACATAGTGTCATTTTGTATTCCATCGGTTACAACTTGTAGATGGGTAGTTGAATCAATGGTATGATGCTATAAAAATGCTCTCTAGGAGAGGAGAGCATGAGTAAGAGAGAAAAATAAAAAATGAGAGAAGATAGATATGTAGCATATATGTATGACTTGATAAGTTTTGAAGGAATATGAACAGTTTTCAGAGCATTCTGAGTGTGTACAGTGTTGTATGGCTCCACTAAGAAAAACTAGTAACATTTTTTTATGGTGTTATGAGTTTACTTTCTGTTCCAATTTGTTTCATTCAATTTAATATTGATTTGTAGAAGTTAGAAGTGTTTTCGTAAGCACAGTCTAGAAACCCTCCTATTTTTGGTATGTGCATAAGATAGAACCCTAACTTGGGATTTTTCTAGTGGATCCTTAAGGCCACTTGTAAAATGCAAGTTAGGGACATGTACTATAGGACTTCAGAAGCTTAGGAACTCAAAGTTAGGTCTCTGATTTTTAAGATCAAGCCCTAGGTCAAATATCCTCATGTATTTGACCAGTCAAGTAAGAAAATGTATGAACATGTGAATGGTTCATCTGATGGGACTTTCTAGGTTGGTGTTTTGGGGTATTTTGGGTTATTTGAACACTCCTAGGTTATTGTATCAACTTTTTGTACCCATCTCTCAATATTTTCTTTGCAAACCAAGCCTAATTTGGCCAATTAGGTTTGTGTGCCTTGCAAGTGTTCAGAGGTGCTGGAGTAGAGTTGGTCTTTATGAATTTTGGGTTTGTTGTAAATTAATAAAGGGTACCTAATTCTATAATTTATTTTCCAATTCCCTTTGCAAAAGTAAAGGTTGCCTTAGGAAAACCACCTAGAAAAGGCTACAAGGATTTCTAGGATAGTAAATTGGTTTTAGCTTGTTGTCTCAGTTTGAGCACTTGAGTTCACTTGTAGCTTCTTGCAGTGTTTCTCTGCATCAACCATACTACTATTTTAATTTTTCCTGATTAGAAATTGCAAAAAAATCCTCTTCAGGAAGAAAATTCAAGATTTTCTCATCGTTGTCGAACACTTTCCAGTTAGTATCATTGTTAGGAATTGAAGGACTAACTAAAATTTTAACATGTTGTTGAACACATTCTTTATTAATATTACTTGGTATATCAAACTGTGCTCCAACAACAAGTCTATCAACATGTTGATTTTGTCTTCTAGGAATAACAATGAGATTAAAGGCTTCAAAATCTTCTATTATATCCCATACATGATGCTTGTAAGACTTAAGAACATCATTTTTTACAACATGAAGACCCCTCACCTGATTAAAAACTAACTCATGGTCAAAAAATACCTTTAAGAATTTGATCTCTCTTTTCCTTTCTCATTCCATCCCATGAATCAAACTCTTGTATTCAACATTATTATTGGTACACGAAAAACTAAAGTGAAATATTGAATAATATCTCACCCTGAGGGGATATAATAATTTATCCTCCACCAGCACCATTCTTACTCTTGGACCCATCAAAATACATATCTTGAACCTTATCTTACTATTCAAGATTCATGTCTGCACTTTTAACAAGGTTTGGCATTATTAAACCAGGCTCTTGAAAATTATAATTCCCAATACCAACACTCATAACAGTGTTGTTTTGATTATTAAAAGAAATCTTTGATGCCCATTAATCTAATAATATATCAAGGATGTTGTCAATTTGGGTATTTGATTCTAAGGCAGCAAGGTTTTCACCATGATCAAATGCAACACAATTTGCATTAATCACGTTGGGTATATATGTGTCAATATGGTCTTTTGAAAGGACTTTAGAATTAATGGTAACCTTAGTAACATAACAGGTTCTGAATAACATATGGGACCATTCTGAGGACAGGTAACCTCCTATCTGGGCTGTAAACTTCCTTGACAAACAAAAGGAAAAATAAGGAGGGATGTAAATAACAAATATGTCTTGTGGAATTGATAAATTGGGATAGGCATGGAGTGTTAAGCTAGCATCCTTAATTACAACAACTGTATTGACAATCGAGCCATCTAATTGCACTACCCCTTTTTCTAAAGGTTGATAAGATAATCCTAATTGATAAGCAATTTTCTTAGGCATGAAAAAGCTAGTAGATCCACTATCCACCATATATTTATACACTAACTTATCCCTAATAATCAAAGGTACATAAAAAGGAGGAGGTTTCACATTCTTACTTTGTATCTTGTTGTTGTCTTGAGGAGTACCTTCTTGGACAACATTTGTTAAAATAGCTTTGAGGGACTCATCAAAAACTTGTTTAGGAGCCTTCTCTTCTAATAAATATTTCTTCAACAAATCGGTTTGTCCTAGAATAGCCAATGAATCCCACATTGACATGGTGACATTCACCCTCTTCATATTCTCCACAATATTGAAAGGCACAGTTGCATGTACCTTGTGATGTACCTTAATATTAGTATGAGCCAACTAAGGTTGTGGCTTCTCCTTAGTGGGTACATTAAGGTATCTTTACAATACATTTGGGACTTGATTGGTTGGTAATTCTACAATTACATGCTCTTTACCCTTAATTGTTGCTTTCTCCATTTTTAGAGCCCTTTTCTTGGCTCTAGTGTTAGCCACAATTGGAGAATCATTACTTACTTGAAAAAAATATTCTCCTTGCCAATTAAAGAAAGAAATATCAGTTGGAGCATAAATCTATTGTTGTTCAGATTCATCATTAGTCGCATCTAGCTATGAACCTGATGCAGTTTGAACTACTAGTTGTTGGTTTATAACCCCATTTAAACAAGTAACTTGACTATGTGATTGACTACACAAATAACAACACTCATATTCTGATGCCAAGTTATTCTAGGCTGGTACAAGGTCTCTGAAATGATTAGTAGCATTAAGAGGTGCTGGATTATAAGGCTAGAAAGGCCTTTGACTCAAATTTTGTCTTGAACCTTGATAATTTCATTGATATGGTTGTCTACCACCTTGATTCTATTGTTGATTTCCTAGCATCTATTTCTGCTACTAATAATATTGGTTAGTACCTTGGTTCTATGGTTGGTAAGGTGGTCTACCTTAAAATTGTTTCTTTTTAAGGATTACTAGCTCATTCCCTAGGGTTTGTAGTATTCTTTCAATCTTTTGTTGGTTGCTTTTAATGTCCTGCAACTCTTGTGAAAGGCCTGCAACGATTGAATCACTTTGTACAGTAGATGGCAATAATGGGATATTGGGAAAAGGAGAAAAATGTGGTATAATTAGAGGCATGTTTGGTTGTATATCTAGAAAAATGGGCATATCTAGCCTAGGTGCTATCTTTGCTACCTGAATTAGGCTATTTTATGCTCTAAAAACAATATAAAAGCTTGAGGAAGGGAAGTACATCCCACGGACTGTATGATTATTGAGACATCACTATTCAATATCTTTGAATAATATTGGAAAGCATAATCAATTGATGGCCTTATCATAATAGAAATTTGATTCCATATCCTCAAAAATGTGTATTGAAATCATACATCTAATCTTGAGGAGCCCTTTTAATAGTGGTTAATTGCTCCACTAGACACAAGTGGTCTAATTTTTCTTCAAAAAATTTAGATAATGCATCTCCAAGATGATCCTAGGAATCAATTGAACAAACCTGCAAGAGTTGTGAACCACTATAAAACCTTCCCCTTTAATGAGGTCACAAGATGCTTGATAGCTAAATCTTCCTCAATGACGTGATGAATGTTACAGAGAGTAGCCACATCTCTAATGTGTTTGAAAGTAGTGGTTTGACTCTCTCTAGTAAAGCCAGGTAGGCTCTTTATCCCTGCCAATGGTATATCATGATGTTGAGCAAAATTAAGAGGCTTGCCTTGGTTAAAAGGAAAAAAATGCAAACTATCTTGCCATGACAGTAGCTTGTATTGGTACATAACTTGCATGTATAAATGTACTAGATGAAAAAAGAGAACTAGTCGTTGCTAAAAATAAAATAATAGAAAAAAGGAAGGTGGAGGTTCTGATCTACAAGTTGGTGAGGTTGAATGCCTTTTTACATTCCTTTTTGATGGTCTTCCACTCCTTCTCGGTTCTCTTGTAGGAGGTGGTGATTCGGCTCTTTTTGATGAAGGAGTTCTTCTTGTTGTCCTTGTCTTTTGGGTGTGGACAACTACAAATACTCAAAATATTTTGAACTTCTAGTTTCAATTTTCTCATAGAAACAACGTAACACTAGTCCTTTGATTTTTCACCAACAGAGTTTCCAGATATGCAAAAATTAACTTCTCATAGGTCTAAAACTTAGTGGTAGCACATTGTAACCACCTGAATTTGGTCTGTCACAACTATGGACCCTATTTTCCCTAAGTGTGATCATACCCTCGATTTATGTCCAAACGACCCTATTACTGCTTGGCATAATTCTTTAAATCAATTTAATATCCTAGGTGATTTTTTATCACTAATTTATGTTAACTATTATAGCCATACAATTCAAATTAATTTTGACCAATCAAATCAAATCAAAATCGAACATGGCTATAATATTTAATTATGAAGGAATTGAATAAATCCCTAAATCAATTACCCACTTGCAAATACCCATTCCCCTAGCCTATTTAATTTAATTATAATGGCTATAGTCCCCTAATTATTAAAAATCAATTTCATTGTTTAAATAATTAATTCCTATATTTCTAAATGAATTAAATAGGTTTATTTCATTTATTAATATTCCCCTAAACCCCAACCTAACCTACCTCAACCACTTCTACCCTGGGTTCTAACCCTTCTCAACCCATTCACCCATGCTAATCTAATCCTAATCCTAAATTATACTCTAACCCACCTCCTAATGTTGTCACATTCCATTAAGGAATACTTAGC
>MU225443.1:177991-207593 GCA_018584345.1 Thuja plicata
CTTGTCCCCCCCCCCCGCTCTCTCTCTCTCCCTTTCTTCTATAAATAGAAGCCTATTTTGAGAGCAAATGAGCCTTCAACTTAGAATCAAATTACATTGTTATGCTGTTAGATTCACTCTAGACTCACATTTCATCCATTTTAGCATGCTAGTTCTTTATTTTCATTTCATGTTTTAGAGCTAGAATACTTGGTTTTCATGTCTTTTTGTTTGTTTTTAATAAAAATCCTTCATGCTAGGTTGTATTCGTCACTAATTTGTAGCATATTATGAGGGCTGATATGTTACTAATTACACTCCTCCTAGTTAGCAGGCAATAGGTCAATATTAGTGGTTTTACATGCTTTAACTAACCTTTCAAGCTAATGCAATGATCTATTGAGTGTTTTTGTCATTTTCAATAGGTACCCATTTACACACACACATATCAGGACCAACAAACAAGAAAATAAAGATTTATGACTTCTAAAAACTTGTTCATCAAGAACAGTCCCACCTGGCGTGCCAAAAAATGACATCTTTCAAAATTGCACCCTCGCTAAGTCTTCAAACATATTCTTCTAGAGGAACATAGAAACACTCCTAAGTAGTGGGTTAATCAATGGTCGGAGTGAATCTCCAGATTCTAGGATGGTTCCTGTATGATGCTTCACCTACTAGATTTACTAAAACTACTCTCTTAATGGGAAAATGGGAAGAAAGATTGTATGAACTTAAAATTGAATTAACATTACTAAGGTGATGCACCAAGAATATTTTAGGACATGAAATCACAGAGTGGCACACACTATTTTACCATTTAAACAGACTTAGCTTGCACCACTTATTACATCATGCTTCTTGCATCAAAATTGAACTAAGAGACCTAGGTGCACCTAACCTACAAAAGGAAGATGACTTCACAATTGAGGAGTCACTTACATGTTCATGGCACACTTAATGACCTACATAAAACATACTGATAGAAGACAAGGTGATAAAATCCAAGAGAAAACTCCAAGGAAAGAGAAAAACATTTCACAACTAGTTTGATCAATCAGAAAAAACACACAAAACCTACAAGAATAAGATGGAAAAGATTAGTCATAAAAATGGCATCCAAGGTGCAATCTATATTTCATTTCCAACGTGAGTTACAAAACATATGCAGAAAAAAACTGCAAAAGGACTTCAAATAATCACTTAAAATGCAAAAAAATTGCATAAGGAAGAACTCCTTTTACAAGTGATCTTGAAAATCCATTTATAGAAAAAGGATTTATACAAGCTACAGATCACTTAGGGAAAAAAACTAATTGCTCAACAACCACAATCCTAGAAAGAGCGCCACCAGCTAAGAAATTGAAGAGATCCAATAGAAAGCCGACTGGAGCTACAACCAAGAACTAGAGATTTGATATGGAGGAAGACTTTTAAGCTACTTTTTGCGTGCCACTTTCTATCCATCAATTTGATGATATTTGATCTTGTTCCTCTCATAAAAATATCTGCATTTGATTTGATCTTCTTCATTTTTCCAATGACCTGGTACTCGCAGAATGATAGTTGATTCTACTTAATAAATCTAGCCAGTCATCTATCGCCACTTGTCCGCCACCCTTGAATTTTTTTGTTGGCTCCAAACTCAAGGAAACACTTGCCTTTTCCTTAGAAAATTCATGAAAAAACCACCTGGATACATGGCGATCAGTCACTAGCTCTTGACACTAATAGCCTCCTTGCATTTATGCTAGCGAGCTTGTGATGACATGACATCTAACTGCCAACACCCTTAGTTGCTAGCTCGTGACCTAAAACAACTAATCACATCATAACCCAAGATCTCGGGACCAACATTTCTCATCATCATCGTGACCTCTGTAGGATTTGAGAGATACAAATCCACAATATGCCAAGAATACCTGCATGCAAATAACCTGTTATAGGAGAGAAGCAGAAAGAGGAAAAAGCAGAATTCAGAAGTTACTCAAAATGTGAGAGCAAAATTATAATCCGAGTTAATAAAAAAAGAACTATAAAGTTCAACCTATAGAGGTGAATGAAACCCTAAAACTAGAAAAGCTAGGTTGCACATTAATAATTAATATAAATATTAATTATAATGCACCTAAGAGATAACTTAAGTAAATAGAGTAATAAACAACTTAATTAATTAAATCAAAGTGATCTAATTAATAAGTGTAAACATATAATTACTCTAACACCCCCCTTAAGAAAAGCTTGGGAGGTAAGTTAACCTAGCATAGCTATGAAAGCAGGAAAAGGGTCTCGGCAACAAGGCTTGATTAGGTACCCAATACAAGGAAATCTCTATAAACCAGAGACAAAGGAGAAAACCCAGTGGGAAAAACCCCTCTCCAAAAAGAGATAGAAAAAAAGAAGAAAAGAATGGCTCAAGAGACTCTCTCAAAACCATAAGTACAAATAGCCCCCCCATGAGAGAGGGATGAGACACCAAAGCCCCCCAAGAATGATGGAACCCCTGTAGAAATGATCAAACTAATGGAACTCCAATGTGGAAGAAACAAAGGCACGAAACAACAAGGAAACCCCTGAAGGAGAGGTGAGACCAGAAGGCCTAACTGATGCTCAAAGGAGAATTAATGAGACTCCTGTAGTGGAATCTCCAATGAAGGTGGGCCAATAGATGGGTTGAATCTGTCAGCTGGGAGGAGATGAATGTCCTTGGATATGCCCTCAACAACTGGAGTAGATGGCTCGATGCAGGGAGCGACCATAATAGGTACTACTGAAGAGGAATCATGCTAAACAAATGTAGATGCAATAGGAGGAGGGGGTGGAGAATCCACAACACTGATCTTAGGAGCAACACAGAAGTTTAGGTGACCCAGCTTCTTCTCACTAGGCACTCATGAAGTACGAGAGATATTCTTCGACAATGGAGATGGTGGACCAAAATGGGAGGAGTACAAGAAGGTGGCATGATCAACTATCCCTATAGCAACAATGTGGCCTATCATACTATCTTTGATGTGCATGGAATCTAGAGTGAACTCAACTGTCCTCCCTGTCCCACTGTGAGTAACCTGATAGATGGAGAGAAGGTTAGAGGACAAGGATGGAACACATAGTACATCATGGAATGCATCATCATCAATGTCAATAGAACCCTGCCCACACACAAGCATAACAATGTCATTACCCATCAAAATGTGTGGGGTAAGAGAGGCCGCAAAAGATGAGAAGCAACCCCAAGAAGATGCCATATGGTGTGAAGCACCGGAATCCAGTAGCCACCTAGAAGAGGGAGCTATAGAAGATGTAGATAAGGCATGATCCTTTCCGTTGTCCGACCCATCTACTTGAGAAGATGATGAAGAAGACTAGTGAGAAGAGGAGGGAGGAATGTCAATATTTCTCTTGTGAAGAAGAGTTGTCAATTTAGAAATATGTTGGGCATATCCATCTATCTTCTTCTGAAAGCACTGAGACTCATCATGATTGAATTTATTACAATAAGCACACTTAGGTTTGTCGGTCTTCAATTTCCCCTTAGGTGAAGGAGGTGGGCCATAGGAATGCTGAGAAGGAGAATCCTTCCAAAACTCTATGGTTGATGAGACCTGTTTCTTCTCTGGCTTCCATGAAGATGGGTAAGCAACCAAAGCATGGCTCATAGAGCCAAAAGCATCATTCAACTATTGAATCTTTGACTCCTCTTGAGTCAACCACTCACAGAAGGTTGAAAAGGAAGGCATATTGTGCCTAGGACCCAAAGCATCCATAGTGGAATAGAAAGTGGAGGAGAAGATCTGGAACTATCCACAAAGCTTTGAGAGTATCAGGAAGACACACTTATCATCTAATTTGGTCTTCCCACATCCCTGTAAAAGTGATCAGAGAGCATTGAACTTTGTCAAGAAGTTCTCAATGGTGAAAAAACCATCAGGGGACAATGATGTCAACTCTGCATCAAGCTGAAGTGCTCGAAATGCATTCACTGTGCCAAACAGATCTGCAAAATTTCCCCAAATGGCGTGAGGAGTGGATAAACCATCTAGGTGAAACAACAGACTATCAAAGATGTTCAGTACAATCAAGCCCATGGCTTCATCCATTTTATTTCTATGTTGAAGAACCACAGAAGGGCGCTGCAAAATAGGTTGGTTCTCATCTAGACATGACCATAAGCTATGTGACATAAGCAGCCTAGTCATGTGTACTTTCCAGGTGTGATAGTTGTGTGGTGTCAGCCGGGCCACAGATGGGTCTGACATTGAGAGAAGAAGATGGAAGTATAAGGGTCTTTTCTAAAGTAAATTAAAGAAAGGAAAATGCACCCCCCACAGTGAATGACTCTATCCCCCATGTACCAAAGAAATAACTAAAGAAAGTATGAAAAATAAGGATAAAACCTAGACACTAGATGTAGAGATGGAGGAAACTAGAGCCTCTACTTCAACTCCAAAATAGGAACTCAAACTGCCGAATCAACAAACAAAACCAGCATCATCATCTCTGGCTCAGAAAGAGATTTCCAGCAATATTTCATTTTTCAAAAAATGACATCTTATGCAGATGTTATGGCCGAAAAACCAACCGCACCTCCAAAAATGAGCTCTTTGGAAAAACACAAAGATGACAAAAAATTTGATGGTCAAACGATCGTCCCCCGTCCACGGAAAAACAATTGATGGCCATCAGATGACTGTCTACCGGAAAAAAATTTTGGTCGCCGAAAAAATGCTAGGTCATCAAAAAAACTAGGATGGCTAGAAAGTGACATCACTTTCTAGTGGGTGACATCACTAGTGGCGGCCAGGAGGTGAGAGGTGCGCTGGCTAGCGGAGGTGGCGGTCTTGTGGTGCTACGCCGACGATGATTGGCGGGCAGCTTGTTGGTGGAGCGCTAGCAGGGGCACGACGCGGGCCTGGCCATAGTGGTGCGTTGCCTACGTGGTGGCAGCGCGTTGGCGTGCGGCTGATAGTGCCCAAAAAAAGCCCTAAAAGGGTGTTTTTAAATTTTTTTCACCTTGGGAAGTGTGCCATACGGCCTCGAGGAGCAAAAAAATTTCCAGACGCTACTGGGGCCAAATATGGCCAACTTTATATGAAAATTTGATCTCCCGAGCCTTCTAAGCGCAATAGTGGTGTCCATTTTGGCTCAAAGTGCTCCAGAAAATAGTGTCTCCTCCAAATTGAAGAAAAAAACCCTAGAGAAGCTATAGTTTTCATCTTTGAATCACGACTTCAAGACCTCCAGACTAGGTAGCAGCAAGGAAGCTCTGATACCATGTAGGATTTGAGAGATACAAATCTATAGAATGCCAAGAATACCTGCATGCAAATAACCTTCTATAGGAGAGAAGCAGAAAGAGGAAAAAGTAGAACTGGGAAGTTACTGAAAATGTGAGCAAAATTATAATTCGAGTTAATGAAAAAGAACTACAAAGTTCAACCTATAGAGGTAAACAAAACCCTAAAACTAGAAAAACTAGGTTGCACATTAATAATTAATATACATATTAATTATAATGCACCTAAGAGATAGCTTAAGTAAACCGAGTAATAAACAACTTAATTAATTAAATCAAAGTGATCTAATTAATAAGTGTAAACATATAATTACTCTAACACTCATCTCCAACTTGCCAGTTAGAAATATTACCATCCCAAACCACCAAAATTAGGAGACAAGAATTATCTTTATCATTTTGGAGAGGTGGCAGCCACTCACTAGTTCTCCAACTTGAGAAGAATATTCCCTTTCATCCCGCGAGCCAACGATAAAGCAAAAAAATTAACCCTTATCTTTCAGGTCTACAAATGGGCCCAAGCACCAACGAATAAAACATCACCGTACAAAGCATGTCAACACATGGCCCTGCCCTTCTTCAACCTACAATGAACCAAGACACATGGAAATATCTTGTGCTCCCTATCCATCAAGTAAAAATAGCCATCAGAGCAGACGTAACTCCTAAGCTGAGGCCTCAAGTTATACGAAAGGTAGATTGGCCACTGGGACCCACCTATCCTAGCATCAATTAAAATAGATTTTGGGACTTGCTTCCCTGGCATCAAGTAAAATAGATTATCAAACAACTAGGGGAAGCACCTTTGATGAATAAAGTGCTCAACAGATCCACAACGGCCAACCCTAGACACGTGGGAATTGCTCACAAATTCTCCAACCCTGGAAGAATATTTCATCTCATCTAGTGACCTCGTGACCACCATTCATCTCTAGCTCGTGACCTATCTTTTCAACTACTAACTTACCTCATGAGTTCATGACTACTGTTCATCTCCCACCCTAGGCACATGGCAACATCTCGCGAACTCATCAACATTTTGTACTATCTTCTTTAACTATCATGACCTCGCATCTAGCCGCCACTTGCCAACTCTTTAACTACATCACTAACTGCCCTAAACTCTCATGACCTAGAACCTAACCGCCATCTCCAGCTCACTGATTTGATTCCCTAACCACCATTAACTATCATGAGATGGCGACTAACCTCCACTCGCCATATTCCCAACACTTTATAATAGGGCCCATAACTGTCGCGACCTCACGAACACTTACTTGCCAGCTTGCAGCCCCTAACCACCAATTTCCTCAGACCATCGTGACCTAGTGACTAACTGTTATCTCAAGCTTGCCAACATCTTTTGCTATCTTTCTTGACTGCCACGAGCTAGCAACAACTAACAACAAATTCATGTCGCCATCTCATGCCACTTATAGCTGACCATTCAAAAAACCTGTGACCTTCAGACCAATAATTGATGTCACCACCACCTCACTCACCACCTCATCATCTACATCACCACTTGTGCCATGTGGCATGCACTGATTTGATGCCAATCTACCATGTCACTGGTACATCACCTTGCACCTAGAAAATACACTTAGCTATCACTGAATCATCCTTCACCAAACTGGTCACCGCATGCATGAGATACCAAAAGACCTGACTACCTTAGGCAACTCACGATGAGTGGATTGGCACATATAAACAATGTAAAAACACCCCACGGGCTGAATGTGGGATAAATCCCTTACTCATCTCCTGCGAAGACTTCTACCAGAGCTTCCAATATGTTCTGTTTATTTGCATCTTGCCTTCAACTCACATGTTGGGCTCATACCCTCCTTGGAGCCACATTTATGTCCACATGTCGTGACTTCATCAGCAACTAGTTGATTGAAAGCATGATGGTGTGCAAAATTGAGCCTGAGCTTAAATTTGATAATAGGTGCATCGAGAGGAATATATTTCTTGGACTTATCAAGAGGAAGAGATTTCCTAGATATATTGAGAGAGAAATTTCCTAGAGACATTGAGAGGGAAGAGATTTTCCAAGAGTACATTATTAGGAAGAGATTTCTAAGAGAAATTGTGGAAGGGGAAAGGAAATTTCAGTAAGGGAAGTGGAGGCAATCATTCTTGTAGATAGAAATTGCTATACTTTCTATTGCAAATTTTTTAGATTCTTTCGAAGATAGTTTTTGGCATAATTTATTTGCACAAGTTCAGATTGAGTATTTGACCAGAGAGAGGAGATTGTGAGGCTAAAATAATTGTTGTGGAAATCTTGTAATATGTTGAATGAGTCCTTTCTCTTCAAGCTGAATAAAAGGTGTGGTTGCAAGTTTTCTTCATTAGAGGTTGTGTGGAGAAGGGGATAGTGAAACTTGCATACATTCCTATGGATGAGTAGATAGTAGACATCTTGACAAAGACTTTGATGAAAAATAAGTTTATATTCTTCAGGGATTAGATGGGAATTGTGCAGAACACCTTCCTCGCTAAAAGGGAGTGTTGATTTTTTTGTTTAGCTCAGAAGGTGGACTGGAGTTGCTTTAAATCAACTTGAGTTGGATATTTACTAACAACTTTATTTTTATTCTATTTCTAAGTTTGTGAGGTTGAGTAAATCAAGAGTGATTTTTTATGTGATTTAAAGCCAAAGAAAACAAGGAAAAATTCTTTTCTTGCAAGCTAAGGAAAGAAGTTGGGCTCTATATATGTAAGATTGTTGTAGAAAACCTAGCATGATTGGATTTTGAAGAGAAAGTTGGTTGTTAAACTAAATAGAAGATCCAACATTTGAAGGTTTTCCTCGCACCAGGGTTTCCTAGGTATATCTGTTATTGTCTTTTTGTGATTGGCTTCTGTTATTTATTTTTTTCTTCCATTATTATTTGTTGTTAATTAATCCAGAGTATTGATTGTTATAAATCAGATAGAATATGTGAATTTATTGTGCAATTAATCTATAAGTGGGTTATGTGAAAATAACAATCCTGGCACGACATTGAGTCTGATTTCAAACTTGGTGATTGCATTGGCTTTAAAGATTCTAAAGCCCTCTATCAAATTCACTTTGTGCATATCTAGTTATCACGACATTCTATGAAATCTTAAATCCTTTCTCAAGTATAAATTTGACAAAAAGTCCTTTCATATTACATCACTGCCAAAGAATGGAATTACTGATTTGAAGAGCCTCTTCTCGTGGGTTTCTAATCTTATTCAACAAATCTATTTTGTGCTCATCCCGCAACCAAAACATTCCATTAGACGACACTTGAAACCCTAACATTCCTTGCTCACGCACCTTCCCCCGCACTTCCTTGCTTCCTTTTCATTTTTACCTTTTATTTGTGCAGGAATACGAGGCCATAAATCTTAGCCCTTCTATCTCCCCTGCAATTTTTCCTAACATTTCATCTTTCTACCATTTCTTGCGCAGAAATACCGGGTTTCATTTTTCTACAGCCTGCATTTTTGCCCACCCTCTGATACTTTCATGCATTTCCCAACGGACTTGCGAGGCAAATTTTTTTGGAAAATATTTGCTTTTCAATTCATTTTAGTAATGAAAGCATGGGACCTGAAAATCCGCTCACTAGGAGGTTATATATTGATTTTTATTGTGGGATTAGGGGAGAGGACCCAGTAGTTGAGCACCCTAACTTTGCGCTTCTCAAAATCCTACGTGGAAAGTTCAAATCACTCCCATTTTTTTATAGTAGCTTACTTGGCAAGTCCCTTGCTTATAACTAAGGTTTCAGGGCCACATCATCAAATATGATGCCACATCAGCATGCTTTTTTCCAACGTGTCCAAAACAGCCCAAAAAAAAAGTGAGACCAATCGTAGTGCATTAGGGACCCCCATACTTGAGCAGCTGATGTGGCCTCACACAATTGGTTGCTTTTTAGAATAAGAGACACATTTCATTCAATTATGGGTAGTCATCATTAGAAAAAACAACTTTAAAGTTGCAACTATTGATACAATGCTGTAAAAAATATTTGATATTAAATCAAGAAGTGTGGGTATTAAGTGAACAACTCCTATCACAACCATTGGAACGCGTTCAAGTACTGGGTCCTCCCCCCTGCGTGGTTGAATTTCCTTCATAAAAATCTTGGGGGATATTGCAATTTATTCTTGAAGGGCCCACATGGAAATGCCACTTGTATTCTCCTTCAAAATGATATTATAATGCCTTGAGCCAAGTTGGGTCCCAACATGGGCCCGACTAAATTTTTTTCGTTGAATTCAAGTGGACCTTTAAAATTAATCTGAAACAACCTCCCCGTGCATCTGAATCAATAATATGAAGTTGGAGCTTATTGAAGTTTGCATTTTAATCATTCTGATAAATGCACCTAATTAAGCCTGGAGCCTTTAGGAATGCATGTGAAAACTGACTAAAACACGTCATGGAACCCTGGTACTTGGTAGGCATATAGATTTGTATACCCAAAATCACCCTGCAAAATGATTTTTCTTAATGCCACTTGAGGTAGGAGATTTTAACTATCAAAGTTGCTTATTTCATTTTATTTGCAATGAGCAAGACTAAAAAACATTCTAAAACCCTTTAAACGTCCCTCTTGGAAAAATACCAAATGATACTTTTAGAGGTCACCACTAGGCATATAAGTTCATTTAGATGAAATGGAAGATGTATTTAGATGCAAGGTAGACATCTTCCAGAAGGATTTGTCAAACATTTTTACATTTGCAAGATATTGATCATAAAAGATGACCATTCTAGAAACTGTTCTATACATGCAAGCAGAAAACATCATGAACTACATCTCATTGAATTGGTAAAAATAGAAAATGAGCTTTTGGGACCCTAAAAATTTGTACATAGGTGCTTTGAGATATAGGAAATATAAGAAAATAAATAGCTTCTTATGGATATCAATGGGTCACAAGTTACAACTTTCTGAAAAAAGCCACAAGTTACTAATGCATCATTATCCATACTGAAAATCTAAATAAATTACAATCAGATTGGCTTTAGAAAAATTAGAAAGTGAACTCACTTGGGCCTCAAAATGGAAATGGGGGATCATTTTCACATCTCCAATGTAGGGGAAAAATTATTTGGTCATGACAAACAACTAGGTGTGAGAAATGGATCTCCAAATAGGTCATTCGAATTATTCTAGAAAAATTCAAATGCAAATTGGAATAGACCCCTCAAAGCTATATGGGCTATATGATAGTATTATAGCACACTCCGATGTTATGAAAATTACAAGTGTAGAAAATTACAGAGAAGAGAAAATACACATAACATAGAAATTACGAGGAAAAATATTGGTAAAATTATACCAGGAAAAAACCACGGGCAAATATCTTTCAATATTATTCTCAGGATTTTCACAGTTACAACAATCTCCAAAAATGTATCTACAAACATGAATTTGAGTTGCATATAACAACTGAGTTGTAGAGTCCTACTTTTAGACCAATTACTAAATTTGATGATTCAACCACAACTAGATTCAATTCTCCATTATGACTCAACCACAACTAGTGGTTCTCCATGATCACTTCACATTCTGACATCCCAAAGTAGTTTATTATGATATCAACTAGGTTTTAAAACATTATCTCTCAAAGTGGATTATTCAAAATAACTTTTAGGGGTGCATTTTATGCCTTAAATAAAATTTCAAAATGGTACCTTTCAAATTTCTACAAAATTTGCATGCACCAACACAACACAAGCCTACAAGGATTTCAGACTTTATAACACTTGTGACTACGACTTCTGGTTCTGACACCACTTCATGTACAATGAAGTTGAGCTCAAGGACCATCTAAAGAGATCTATGCATGACTTGAAAGCTTAAGGTTGGACATTAGGTTCCAAAGGAGTATCATGTACTAATTTTGAGGACAAGCTTTGGACAAGAAACAAATTTTTGGAAGGTTCATCAAATTATTCTTTAGAAATAAGAGACACTTACCAACAACTTTATTAAAAATGATAGAAAGTGACAACTGCAAGGTGGAGCGACGGTATGGATAGACCTGTTGGAACTTGATGCAGTTTTCTAACCTAAGCTAAGACCTGGTGACTTGAAAAATTACAAAGACCCAATCATTAAGAAAAAATGGCTATGAATTGGGGCCTAGGCAATTATGAAGCAATCCAAATTTTAATAAGTAGATAATGAGGTGAAAAATCCCAGGCAACATATAATCATAGGGATTTAATACTAAATTTCATAGTATTAGATGATTTACAAAATGGTAGAAGGAGAATATGATAAGAAAAACTTGAAGTACTAATTCAAATAAGTTTAGTCAAGTGTTCAATTCTAACATTTATAGGTCTACTTTGTAATTTTAATTTAAACTTTGATTTTAGATTTTGGTTTTTAGTTTTATACGGGTTAAGTTACACAAAGGAGTAAGATGAAGAAAACACAAAAACTACCTATGTTATATTCAAATGGAATTGTTTGGCACAAGTGTTCATCAATATACCAATCTTGTTCATAAATATTGTTGTTCTAATATTTTAGAGCACAAACCACAAAAGATTATGGTCATAGTCATAGACCATTGTTTCATCTCGTAGATCACATGAGGTGAGTAACAAGGGTAATTGCTTATAAACGCAATAGAAGCTACACATAGCTAATGGATTCCTAATTTACCTTTAGATAAGGCTCAATTAGAGGAATTCTATATGTTGTGACATATGAGACCCAAGTATATGATATAAGGGTGTTGTTTGAGTCTTAAATATTTTTGGGATCAAACCACCTATCTTTATAACTTACAATGTATATCCACTTAGCTAAAAATCATATCTCCTCAAAAGAATGTGTATAGTTCGTTGGAAAAAAGGATTTTATCAACACTTGGTGATGAAATCCAAATCAGCAAGCCCCTAAAATGAAAAAAGAAAAAAAATCACACTATTTTTTATTTCCAAGCTTACATACAATAAAAAAGTATAGACAAGTTGAATCAAGAAACATGGGTGACTAAAATATTTTGTATTCTCAAGATCACCTTAGAGTGCACAAGAAGATCATACATGACTTGGTCATATATACAAACATGGAAAAATTATTCAAAAATAAATTTAATTTTTATTACAAGTTTAATTCGTTGGTTTATGAGTCTTTGTTTAATATGGTTACATAAAAAATATTATTAAAACTAATATGTATTGTATACTTAAAATATATTTAAAAATATACATACATACCATCAAAACTTAATTTTGAGTAAATTTTACTTTAAAAATAATAAAAAAATAAATATCATTGAAAATAATTTTAATTTTTCTCCATACATAATATTTTCAAGTTAACAAAAAAAATTTAAAAAACAAATTTACTATAAATTTTGTGATGTAAAATGGAACTCATTTAAAAAAATATTTAATAATAATAACATTCTTTTAATTTTATAAATATCATATCTAATTTATTTTTTAAAATATTAAAAAAAACAATTCGGCAACAATGGACAAGTCCACTATAATTTTTATTAAAAAAACTACTTCGGAAGGGCCCCGGGAGGAAAGAAGTAGTAAGAAAACCTCCCATCCTTGCCAACATACAACCATAATTGAATTGAAATGACGAGACCAAGTCAAAACCTTTGTCTCCATACATACATGTGAGAATCAAAGGGATCATACCCAATAGGAAAAACCACCCTAACCATAAAACCTTACCCCCACTATACATATTCTATGTGGAGATAAAACATATCATGAACAGGCTAAAAAATGCCCCACAGAGTCCCCATATTAAAAAAACCCCACTAAGAGGCTTATCTATACATAGATAGAAATGACCATGAAGGAATTAACTCCCAGAGAAACCTGACCAAGGATGCCCAAAACCCAAAAACATTTTAGTAAATCCCAAGCAGTATTCAACCCCTAGGCTTGAACAAGCCATGGAAGTGGCAGGGACACTTACAAATGTGTCTAGATGACACCGAATCTGGGGTGGCTGAGTGAGAGTCTACAGGATCCTGGCCATGCAAAGGAGAGGGAGTGTCTAATACATCATCTTGTGAGAATGCCATAATAGCCACCATCCTATCAAATAGGGTGTATGCATCTGCCAAGGTGGTGGCAAGAACAAACTCAACCAGATTAGTCGTGCTTTGTCTAAAGGTAGCCGAGTCTCCATCTATCATGCCAAGCTTGAAAGCATCTTACAACTTGACAAAAGATACTTCTTTGTCTAGCCTGCCTAGTGGAAAGAGGTCGCCAACCCATGCTTGCGAGTCCCTAAGGCCATAGCCCATAACTGCTCAGTGAATATCCTCAGCCGAAGTGAAATCCTGCTTAACCACTTTCACAGACATCTCCATGAAAGGTATATAGTCCTACTTCATATCATAAAAATTTGAGAGGTAAACTCATAAAACCTGTGAATGAAAGATGCTCTGGGTGGAAGACGGGAACATGACACTTTCCCCAATAACCCTCCGAACAACATCCACCACAACATCTAGCAGCGACTTGAAAGTGACTCGCATATGGAAAGACATATAGTCGTTAGGGATTGGGCACTCCTAGTCCTACATGGGAAGCCGAATGCACAGGTTTAAGGCTCTATAATTTATAGCAGCCCGTAACTAAACCTGGATAAAACAACACAAGAGAAGAGATAACCCAGAAAGCTTTAAACCAAAGCCCCAAGAAAAATGAATGACATTCCTTTGATAAGCTTTGGGTTATATAATGGAGGCCACGAAGATTAATAAATGAGGTTGCCAACCATTCCCACAAATGGTGAGATATCAATCTGTCTGTGACGTCTCGACAACCAAGTGACCAAAACCTAATGAACCACCTCAGCATGGAAATGAATACACAGTGCTGACAAAGTACAGAGCCATATAAAAATCCTACAATAATGTACCACCTTGTGCTCTAGAGTGACATCATGGATCTGAGTTCCATAATGTGTAGAAAAGGGTGTGTACATTCCTAATACGTCAAATTAGGAGGAGATCCTATTATCAAGTGCATTGTGATGTCATGATGTGAAGTTAGGTGAGATGTGCATATCCTCTGATTGGACAAGAGCCCACGTGGACACCTCGCCCAAATTAAGTTGGGTAAAATTTATCATCCAAGGTGACTTATTTATTCACCCACGCATGCCCCAATTCAGATGTTAGGGAACTCATTAATGTGTCATTATCCCGTAGAAGAGAGCCACTAACCAAGTTGACCCCTTTATTAGCAAGCCAATCTGTAAAACCATTTGCCTCCCTCTAACAATGGGAGACTGTAAATTTGAAGAAATGAGAGAGCAACTTCCTAGCATCCTAAAGGATATACTAGATTTCCCAACTAGGAGAACATTGAATGGAGAGAGCCAATGTGATGATTTGAGAGTCCCTCTCAATGTGGATTTATTGAATACCAAGTGTGACAGCCAGAGATATACCCATAAAAAGAGCCCGACCTTCTGCTATGTTGTTAGAGCCATTAGGAATTTTTGCACAAGTAGCTTTTAACACATTCAAGTTTGAGTCTCACAGGATGAAGCCTGCCCTCGAAGCTACCAGGTTTCCCTTCAAGGCCCCGTTGAAGTTAAGTTTAATGAAGGGGGAATCAAGGGGCTCCCACTTAACATCCCTATGTAGTTCACCTTTAGATTGTTTCCCAATTAGGACACCTTTAAACATGATGACAATGGTGGGAAAAGAATTAAGAATCCTTGAATCATGTGAGGAGAACGTGGAGGAGAGTGACTTAGAGTGGAGTGAACATGAGTTGACCATCTCATCCATCAATTTTTCAATTGTGATACACACTTTATCAGCTAAACAACTTTCCTTTCTGAATATTCTTTTGTTCCTTTCCCACCAAATGGACCAGGTTATAGCTACAAGAGCAATTCTCCAAATGTGAGCGAAGAAAGTATCTTTATGAAGAAGAGGCCATTATTCAAGGATGCCAATAAGGGTTGCTGATAATGGGCCCTGCCAACCCAATCTACCTAGAATCTAGTACCAAATCTCCTGAGTAAAAGGGAAGACCGCCAAAAGGTGGTCTGCATTTTCTAGTTCATCATTGCATAAAACACATTTAAAAGTATCTGATATACCCAACCTGCATAGTCGGTCATTGGTAAGATTTCTCTTTAGTATTGCCAACCAAAGGAAAGATCCTTCTTTTTGGAAGGACAACAAGGTGCCAGAAAAATTTGAAGAGGTGTGCATTTGGGTGTGGAGAGGATCCAGTAAGGGACTTATAACCCATTTTAACAGAGTATCTACCAGTAGGAGTGATAGACCAAATGAGGCTATCACACTTCATGTTGATATGCAAAGTTTACTGACTCGGGATGGCTATAAGTAAATCCCTTTGATCTTGTGGAATATCAATTTGAGATAAGTTTTTCCACTCTATCTCCACTCCAAGAGCCTTCAGGGATAACACAAAATAATCTCTCACCTTCTTCCCCCACTGCTGTTGAAAAAGGATCTTGGTAGATGGGAGGATGCTCGTGACATAAGCAATGGGGGAAAGGCCATTCCAAGAGTCATCCCAGAAATCTTCTACCTCCCCAGAATTGATAATCCAAGATAAATGCAGTAGAATGATCCTTCTGCATTTCATGACAAAATTCCACATAGCCGATCCTAGAGGAGGGTCCATAACTATAAAAATGTGAGCCATATTCTCCCCATCCAAATATTTCAATTGAATGATCCTGGCCCATAAAGAGCTTGGGTTTTCATAATATTTCCAAGAAAGTTTGTCACTAAGACTAATATTCCTCTCATGTATGTGATGTAAGCCCACCCCCCCATTATCCTTAAGAAGTGAGATCTTATCCCAGGAAACTAGAGGAATTTTTGGGACCCCGTCCAAGTTCCCTTTCCATATAAAGTCCTTGAGGGTTCTTCTAATTTTGTCTATGACCACCTTGGGTGCCAACAGTATAGACATGATGTAGTTTGGAATAGAAGAGAGAACTAGTCTGATAAACAAAATTCTACTTGACAGAGAAAGAAACTGGCCTTCCAAGAAGCAAACATATCAGCTTTGGACTAGAAGATTTGCTCGCAGAAAGAGGGCTTACACGTACCTTGGAAAAGGGGCATTCTCATATATTTATTTAGGATTAGGGCAACCTCAAAACCTAGTAGCTTCATGATATCCCCCTGAATATGTTTAGGTAAATTGAAGGAAAAAATTTGCGGCTTTGTGATGTTGAGTTTCTGACTTGAGAGATCACAGTACTCCCAAAGGGTATCTCTGATAACTGTGGCCTCCTGAATGGAACTGTTTGCATATAGAAGTGAGTCATCAGAAAATAATGTGTGATTAACTGAGAGTTGTAAGTGATGAAGTTATGTTGTTTGAAGGAAATTAGTCCACTCATCCCTTTAGCCATGATGATGAAGAGAAAAGTGGACAGTGATTCCCC
The DNA here is from genome assembly GCA_018584345.1 of Thuja plicata. NCBI lineage: Eukaryota > Viridiplantae > Streptophyta > Pinopsida > Cupressales > Cupressaceae > Thuja > Thuja plicata. The sequence goes on from MU225443.1 coordinate 194,705, forward strand.
TTGACGTATCTCTTGAGAAGATGAAAATAATCCACATGGAGACCCATTGATTAAGAAAAATAATTTAGCTCCTGGAACACAAGCCATAATCCATTTAATCCATTTTTTGTTAAAACCCATTTTAAGCATCAATTGTTTGAGGAAACCCTAGCTAACCTTTTCATACACCTTCATCATGTCCAATTTAAGGATCATGGCTTTAAGACCTTGAACCTTGATTGAGTGTAGGATTTCATGGGCAATCAAGGCCCCTTCCACCACATCCTTCCTTGGAACAAAACCTCCTTGTTGCTCAGAGATGATTTTGGGGAAAATTTTACAAAGGCGGAATGAGATGGATTTGGTAATATTTTTGTATATAGTATTACACAATGAAATTGGCCATTAGTCTGAGAAGGAATCCTGATGGGAACCTTTAGGAATTAATGTGAGAAAGGTGTTTTTGAAGGGATTAAACATGCAAGAATGTTGCCTTGATTCCTCCACTACCTCGAGGATGTCTATCTTCATAAATTCCCAACATTTCTGAAAGAAGAGAGGGGTAAGCCCATCCGGGCCTGTAGCCTTATCTGCCTTCATAGAAAAACCTAATGACTTAACCTCCTCTAAGGAGAAAGGGTGCATCAAAAATTTTTTGTCTTCTTTGGAGATTAGGTCTGGGATGAAGTGAAGATCGGGATCAATAGGAGGATTCAAATTGGCCAGGTGGCTAAGGAGGCATTGGAAGAATCGGGCTGCTTCCCCCTAGATATCCTTTTCTACCTTCAATGTAACACCATTTTCATCCTTGATTTGGAAAATTGCATTCTTTTTCCTTTTGATTTACAATGAGGCATGAAAGAAACTCGTATTTCAATCCCCTTTAGACAACCATAACTCTCTCGACCGTTATCTCCAAAAGGTCTCCCCTCTGAAGAGAATTTCTTCTAGTCTTTCTTGAATGGATTTTTGAGTGTCATGAACCTATTGTGTCAATCCATTATTTAGAATCTATTCATTCCACCCATCCAGTTGGCTTTGGAGACTATTTTTTTCTGCAAAGATATTTCTGAAACTGTGTTGATTCCATTCCTTAATTTTTGCCTTCATGAATATCAGTTTATTTGCTAGCTGAAACATTTTGTATCCCTCTACCACTAGGCATTGGGTCCACCATAGTTGTAGTATCTGGGTGGACTGTGGATCCCTAAACCACATCCATTTGATCTTAAAATAAGATCTTTGTTTAAAAGTATTACTAACCAATTCTATTTCCAACGATACTGCAAAATGGTCAGAACCTATTATGGATAAGATATTCGACTGGCAACTTCCATTTGACATTAACCACTATGGGTTAAGGAGGAATCTATCTAGGCTTACTCCCACAAAATGAGTACCCTTCTTTTGATTAGACCACACAATCTTTCCATTTGTATGGCATCAATCGAATAAGGCATTACCCTCAATAAAATTCTTAAAATCCTGAGTGACCTTGTAAGAGGGAGTTGCCCCCCCTACCTTATCCATGTCACCCAAGGTAGCATTAAAGTCACCCCCAGGATAATTTTGGAAGCACCAAGTTGGGAGATTGTAAGTGACAATTCATCCCACAACATCTATTTGCTCGATATTGAGACTGGACCATAAATATTGAACAGAGAAAAAGAAAGTACAAATACTAAAATTTCAACCAAAACCCAGTTAGGGGAGGAGAAAACTAGAAATACCTTGCATTTGTGAAGTTTCCAGAGAATTAAAGGCCACCTGAGGTGCTTGCCGAATAAGGAATGGAGAAAATACCATCTCTTCCATGCACCAAAATTTTTTGACCCCTTATCATGAGACAATTCCGTTTCTTGAAGCAGAACAATATCTGCCCTGCTTATCAAAATTTGGTACTTGATAAGCTGAGCCTTGTTAGAGGCATTAATGCCTCTAACATTCCAAGATAAAATTCGCATATATGCCTCAAAGAGCATGTTGCTCTCCTACCTATTTTCATTTGCTTTGCTATTGAAACAACAACCTCATCTTTTGATTTCCTACTGAGTGACTGAAAAGGTAGAGTGGATTGGACTCCTGCAGCAATCTCATTCGAAGTCTTCTTCCCTTTTGTAGGATGACATCTAGATTTCTTGGTCGATGAAAGGATTCTGATTTTTTAGGTATCTGCCTCAGTCTGAATAATGTTGTAAGCATGAGGAGAGACTTCCTCATTAGGGCCCTTTGAAGGGGAAACATGAATAGATTGTGAGTCGGGTTCCCTTCCCCATGACTGCCAAGTCACTATTAACATCTCTCACTCCAAGTAACATCAATTCCATTGCTTTGTCAACATCTGCCTCTGAAATCCTGTGAGTATCCTCCCCTAAGCCCATATGCAAAGTACTCAATTTTTCCTTGATAGTCATTGAAGGGGACGGGCAGTTAGAAGGTGATAAAAGACCATTATGAAAATTTGGTGAAACTAAAAGAGAGGTGTTTGGGTCTAATTCCATAAGGAAACTATGTTGGATATTTTTGTGAGAAAAGGGGATGATAGGAGGAGCTGGCCTTGTTGGCCTCAAGTCACCCTCAGAAGGCCAATATGGTTCATAATCTAATGCAAGACCTACTATCTTTGAGTTATGTTTATGCCACAAAGATCTGCATGTAGGGGTTAGTTGTGGCATTACCTAATTATCAACCATCCCTAGGAGGGATTGATGTGAAACTTTAGGGTTTAGCAGTAAGGCCTTAGATTGAGAAAAATAATGATTAGAAGATTGACTAGACTACACATTGGTCCTCCTACCTAAAACATTTTGATCAGGTACAGACTTTGATTGAGACCCATTATGTTCTGAAGATCGGTTGGGATGCCCGCTACACCCTTTCCCCGAGATATCCACTTTCCTAGAAACATCCTGAGCAGTCTCAAATTGGATACAACTGTGTTGATTATTCCCTATTGCTTGTGGAGGAATTGGGTGCAAAACATTCACAACTAGGTCAGAAACATGCAGTGAAGATGTCTGCCAAGAATCTGTTGGAGATTTGCCTCTATGCAAATAGTTGTTTGTATGTTTGTCATTGATGACAACATATAATATACAACAGGTATCTTATATGCAATTATCAGTACAGATGTTTTTTTACTATGCATGTTTATTTCTATGTTGTATACATGTTCTAGTTTCTATGTGCATTCACGCTGAGTCAGATATGCAGTTATAGTTGAGTTATGATTAATCACTTATGGCAGTTACAGTTTCTGGAGTTTATCTATTAAGAGCCGACATAAATACAATGTCTCTTGATTTGCACCTATCTTTAGGATATGCGTGTTTATATTCATGTTTATTTATGAGTTAAAGATAATTATTCATGTTTATTTATGAGTTAAAGATAATTATCCAAAGGTGCTAAACGTGTTTCAACAAAATCTTGGTGTTAGAGTTAATTTGGTGAAGCCGACTTTGTGAAGCGTCGCGTCTATTCAGTTTGAGTTGCGTGGTCCTAACTTTGATTGCGTGCTTGGTTGAGCTGAAAAGAAAGTTAATGAAGTGTTTCCAAATACCATCATGACCTTATCCTTGGTGAAGATACATATAGAAGTTCTATGATGTTCGCTAAGTGTGAAAAATGAAGTGAAAAAGAAAAGACAGAGAAGAGCAGATAGTATGGAAAAATAAGTTGAAGATCGATGTGAAGAAACAAAGGCTGATTGCAATTCATTGGAACTGATAAATACATCAGGTCTACTCAAATATTTCATTTACTAGATATAGTGTATATCTTTTCTACTGAAGGTAGCATCCTGTTGGGACTGAAAAAAGTAGTAAGGGTTTTTGAAGTACCATGTTAAAATTTTAAATTTTGACCCCCTATAAATGCTTTTTGAGCCTATTTTCCTAGATGAGATTCTGAATTTTTCCATGCATGTCAAGTAATCATCACTCTTTTTTAGGCATATGAAGACATCCCAGTTCGTTAATTTCAAGTTTTGAGTTATTTCGTGATGTCTTGTTTTGAGCACTTGTCAAAATCAGCATTTGTGCCTAAGTGTCAATCTGTTGTAATAGGCCTAGTTTGCCTTGAATATCTTGCACCCAGAAATGTTTCATGACCTGCCACTTTGGGTATGTTTATTATGCATATCAAAGTACCTATGTTTCAAATCCCAAGTCATTTCAATATGTTTTGACTAGTTTTCAAACCCCTCAAAGTTGGTAGTTTGTTGTTGTCTTGCATTGTGTAATTGATCAGAATTCTGAGTAGCCCTGTTTGACTGACTGTGACTTTTTACCTTGTGACCTAATTGAAAAAATTCCTTTTTTACTCTATTATAGAGGTCAAATAATTTTTGAGTATCCGTCTTCAAGTTACGACAAGTCCATTTGGTTAGTTTCCTAAGCCCATTCCATTTGCATTTTCTATCAGTGTGCCAAACTGTCAAATGCAGATTTCTGAATGACCTACTTTGAGGTCTTACAGTTTTACACCCAGTTGAATGAAATGGAAATGGAATAATCCCTAGTAACATGAAGATTTTTAGGGCATGATGAATCCATTTTCTCAGTTTTCCAATCCGATTCCGTTGGCAGTTTCTAATATTTTGATGCAGATCAGTTGCATAGCTTGGTCGGAGGCCCTGGTTGCAAGGTTATATCTTGAATACTATGATTGGTCACATTAGGAAAATGGTTTCCTTGAATTATAGACCAAATTTTCTCCAATTTTTCAAGGTTTTAGTTCTTGGGGTTTTTTTTTGCACACTTTTCAAGATTCTTTCCATTTGCAGAAATCGGTATTCCTCATGTTTTCTGTTTTCTATTTTTTGCATTTCCAAGTGGCTACTTTCGAGGGGCTGCCAAATGTACTTGGATGATTATCAAGAGGCACCCTTCTAGATCCCTATTCTCCATATAGCATACTTCCAATGTTCAAAAGCTCGGATCCCCAGAAGGTCTTTTGACATGTTTTCAAAGTCAATACCAAATGCACTTCATTGTTATTTGACAGGGTAATTTGCAGAATGATTGTGAAGAGGCGACTTGGGTATATTTTGACCTATTTGGTTTTTTCAGGTGTCACTTTTCAAAATGGAAGAATGTTAACCATGGAACGCGTGTGCCCAGTGCCATGTTTTGGTTACTTGATTCAGTCAGTTTTTGAAGCTAGTTCCAAAGGCCAGTTGTTGCTTATAAGGTTAAATTGCATAAACAAGTTAAAACAAGCAATTTTACAGGATTGAATTATCTCATCTCATGCGTTGTCAAGGAAAAAATTTCTGCAAGTTGAATGTTTATATTCCGGTCTATATGATTGCTAAATATCATCATCCAATTGTGTGTTTTGGTTAGTTTTCGAAGGCACTCCCGGGAGCTATTTACTCAATTCGCGCATTTATCATGACTGGTTGATTTTCGACTTTCAGTAGTGGCATGTTACAAGTTTTAAAGCTAAGGTGTATAATCAGTTAGGGTTGCAAGCTCTGGTGTGAAATTGGGGGTTTTATCTACAGCGGAAGGTATTGACTAAGCATGTCTATTTCTGTATTAGCAATGTGGCCTTTTCCATTCCCTGATGTTTATGGAAGTTGAGGAACTTTTCTTCTTTCTCAAATGAAATTTCAAAATCATTTGGTCAAAGGAAGCTATTTAAATGTGGAGGGAAGCATAAAAATACCAGAGAACAAGAAAACATATAGACAATGAGAGGTCTTAAAGAGGCAGGAGAATGTGGACATTGCACTGAATTATTTTAGATGGCTCCAAGGAAAAATTGAAATCAAAATAGACCAAAGATGTATGATGTATTTCTAATGATCATTGCTGAGAGAAATCAGTATGACATTTCTTATTATATATCTCCTTTTCTAGAGTGGTTTTACCACACCCACCAATGCCAAATATCCCTATAATTTGCACATTATGTTGCTACCTTCCAAGAGATTCAAGGGTTGTCCTTTTGAGATCTTGTACTGCTATGTCCAATCCAACCGGATGCTTCCCTATGTGCAGTGACACTTGTTTGATGAAGATGTCTGCATAATGCATTTGTAAAAGCTCACGCATGGAGATAGACCAGCAAATACAAAATGTGGAAGTATAGACAAGACATGCGAACTGTTTGACAGGATGCCTCAAAGAGATGTCATCTCATGAAATGTGATGATGGTAGGAGCTGCTCAAGATGGATTTGTTGATAAGGCTTTAGAAACTTTCAAGAAATGCAAATTGACAGGTGCCAAGCTAGATCCACAGCCTCTGCCAGCATACATCCAGCACTGAGAATGTTAGAAGCAATTTAAAAAAAAAAGGAAAAACAAAACCTTAGAAGCCTGCGCAGCAAGCTTGAGGGCATGCTTAGCTTATCCAAAAAGTGTATTCAGTTGAAATATCCAGCTGGTGAAAAGCAACTCATGGCACTTATTCTTGGCATAATTGGAGATGACATTAAGGTGATCCTTGTAGAATGCTCACAAATTTTTGATTCATGGATGCTATCGCACATGATAGAATTGTTGACAGCCGAAAGCTTCCAATTAGAATTACTTCTACATGATGAGAAATATAGTTCTAATTTTCTTCCCTTGAGAAATATAGTTCTAATTTTCTTCCCTTGAGATATGCCACCTATATGAGCTTGATGCTGTTGGCAGAAGCATCTTTAAGATTGTTGGGATGCACCACAACAAATAAGGAGGAAGACCTACACAGGCTAAGGGGCATGTCAATTGTTTGAGGGGATGTATGCGGATTATCATATGTAAAACAAAATGCAAACATCACAAAAGGCTACGCAATAAGGAGTAGACTCACTGATAACGTGAAAGCTTAAAATACTTTATCCCACATTGTTTATGGGAGGGACTTCTTTAGTATTTAAATACACTAATGCACTATTGATATGTAAAGAAGGAAGCCCAGAGGCTCTTGGTGGGCCTCTTAGTTAGAAGGCTTAGTGCACGACGGGCCCCACTAATTTTGGGCAAAAATGCAGAGAAGGCTTTAAAAATCTCAGAAGATTAATCCCACATTGCCTGCAGAATGGGATTTTGAAATCTTTATATGCAAACAAACTTAGACAATGATATGATGATATGAAGAGAAAGAGGAGACTATGGGCGCACATAGAGGAGTTGAAACTTGCCTCAAAAACTATGCTCGATGAGAAGATGCCCAAATTTTGGCGGGACCCACAAGGTTGACATGGTAGGTGACTGGGCTTAAGAGAATGTAGATTTTGGCATGAATCTCGAGGTGGCCAAAATCAACAAATGGCTTAATGGCTTAATGATAAAGTTGCAAGGAAGATAAGCTTAAGCCATTGGTCCATGTGGCACAAGTGACAAGTGGCACCCAGTGGACCAGTCAGCCAATCAGAGGATGCCACGTGGTGCCCAGTAGGCACCAAGTGGCACAATTGCAGTGTAGTTCAGAGGCACCAATGAGAGATTGACACATGGCACCAAGTGGACCTGTGGACCAATCAGAGGGTGACACTTGGTGAATTCTAGTGAGATGTGCAGATTTCAAATGATTTTTTATTTTAATTCATTTCAACAAGTGGGTTAACTAGTGTGCAAGTTGAAAAAAAATTAAATGTTGACTTAATGGCTTAGGGGAAAGATGCTCACTATCTACCCTTTAAGCCATTAAGCCCAAGTGACAAGTGTCACATTCTGGTGCATTATGAGGAAATAATGAATTAATTGAAATATTTAATTAAATCCATCACAAATGGCAAAGGATTAAAAAGTGAGCAACTTCAGAAAGATCCAATGGCTGACTTAATGGCTTAATGGAAAGATGCTCACCATCTAACCACTAAGCCATTAAGCCTAGGTGACAAGTGTCACAATGAGACAAAATATGGAAAAAGGGAAATTTTAAAGTTAAATTTGTCTCATTTCAATAGTTCAACTATTGAAAAATAATTTATTCCAAATGCAAATATTTCAAACTTTTAAATGAAAATCTACACGAGAAGGCAAACCGGGGCTAAAGTTTCAGAGGGAAAATTTGATCCAAACTATAGAGTATCATATGTTGTCAGAAAGGTCTCAAAAAGGAGATCATGATTTTGCAGACCAATTGAGGGAAAATCAAATCAGATTTTCATAGTTGCAGATATTTTTTGGGGACAAACAGGTGTCGGTGACTGGGTTGTTTTTCCTTTCTCCTATATCTGGTTTTTTCTCCATTGTAACACGGATGGTGAATTCACAGCTGCATAACAGACTTCATATTATGGTTTAGTTTTGAAGCTTTGTGTCTTTTGAATGTTTTGAAACAGAAATACATTAATGAAATACAGTGAAATCTCTAGTTTTAGATCTATCGTGTCTTTTTGTAGTTTTATTCATGCTCTTGTATGTTTAGTCTGTAAGGCATTCTGAACATGCTAGTTACAAGGTAACTATGCAGTTATTTATGAGCTTTCTTCAAGGAAGGAGTCATTCTTGTGAGTAATCCCAGAGGGCTGGATATTAATATGAAAATCTAATAGATAGATGTGAAAATGAAAGGATAGTTTGTAAGGCACTCTGTCTGGGATCTCATTTGTGTTCTTATTAATTGGTTTTTTGTAGATTTACATTTTATTGGACTCTTTGCCCTAGATTAGGCACTAGTCTAAGTTCTGAATGGTAGTTCTCATCATCAACATTCAAATATTGAAAATCTTTATATTTCTGTTATATCAAATTCATGTCTAGCTAATTTTATTTAGTATAATTCATTTTAGTGATTCCTTGAAGAGTGAATCAATAGGTTAGCCTTCCTAGTTCTGAGAACTTAAAAAGAAGAAGGATTATGAATCCTTAATCCATTGTGAGATTCTTTGTCATTTAGTAAGTCTATAAGTAGGTACACCCACCTGAGTTTGTGGAGCTCAAAGTGAAGAAGGATTTCATCCTTGTTAATTAGCCTTTTCCATGTAAGAATCCATGTTGGGAATAAAGGTCAAGCATTGTTGATGTATTATTGATTCTTGCAAGAAAAAGAGCTAACACAGCCTTCACCATCTTAGCAATGAGCTATTGGATAGTAAGTCCACACCCTTAACAGGGTTATTTGTAAAAGACTCCTAACAACATCTGACCTTTAACCAGGTCTCTGTAATTATTGCATTGTAAATATCAACTCCTAACAGGGTTGTAAGATCTTCTAACAGGATCATTATAAACTAGTAAAATTATTTGTGGGTTCTAATTCCCACCAGGGTTTTTACCTATTTGGTTTCCCCATAAAAAAAATTGTTGAGTACTCTATTGTGTTATCATAATGTGCATTTAATTTATATCAAATTATATTTAAGAAAGAGAAAATAATTAAATTGATTGATAACTGATTCACCCCCCTCTCAGTTATCCTTGGGACTATTCCAACAATTGGTATCAGAGCCAAGTGCCTTGGAGAGAAATCCTAACAGCTTAAGGTAGATCAAATGGCATACTTCAGGAAAGAGAGTCCTAAGTTTGATGGAGAAAATTATCTTGACTGGAAAAACAAAATGATAACACATCTACAATGCGTGGGTTTTCAGATCTATGAAGTTGCTACACAAGAAGTTGATGTTCCTACTCTAAAATATCTTGTAGCAGAAGACTCTACTATGAAACAAAAGGAAGTATTCACTCAGAATGCTATTGCCAAAGAAGCCCTAATTAGCAGTCTATCTGACAGTGAATATTCTAAAATCAAGAAGGTAGACAAAGCATATTCTATATGGAAATACTTGGAAGATATGTTTGAAGGAGACATCCAAGCAAAGAATGTACGCAGAAAGACATGGAAGAAAAGATACAACAATTTAGAAATGTTACCTGAAGAAAACATCAGAGCCTACAATCAGAAGATTAATGAAGCAGTATCAGGTATAAGAAACAATGGTGGAGAAATATCAGAGGAAGATATAATGGACAAATTAATGACCACATTGATAGCAGATTATGAGAGCAAGATCAATATCTTATATGAGACTATGCAATTTTCAAAATACTTCAAGAGGGAGACCTTGATCAACAAAATATTTGCATTTGAGATATCTAGATTGAAGACAAAACCTAAAAGTGAGACAGCTTTCAAAGCCACAATCCACAACAAGAAATCTATAAGCAACTCTAGTAATAATGAAGAAGTGGATACAGAACTAGAAGAAATAATTTCTATGATTACCAAGAAGGAAAGGAAAGGTAAAGGGAAATATGAAGGACAACTACCATTCAAATTTTTTTCATGCAACAAAGTTGGTCACTTTGCATCCAAGTGCCCTACAAGAGCCAAGAAGTTCAGATCATATTATAAACCTAAGTACACTAAAGAATATTATCATGCTGAAGATGGTGTAACAGATGATGACTCGGGAGAAGATGAAATTTGATTCATTTCCATTAAAGACATTGAGAAGATGCTTGATTAAATGGACAAAGAAGATGAAGAAAAAGCACAAGAGTTAGCATTAGTTTCCAAAGTAGACATCGGGAATGATTGGATCATTGACAGTGGATGTTCACACTACATGACAGGAGATAGAGACAGATTTTTCATTTAGACAATTACAAAGGTGGCATGGTTAGATTTGGAGATAACACTCCCAAACCTATTATAGGCAGAGGTTCTATCACCATAGATGGAAAGAACAAGACATATGATGTTCTCTATGTTGATGGTTTGCATCATAACTTACTAAGTGTTGGACAGTTGCTTGATAAAGGATATCAGTTGGAATTCAAAAAAAACTAGTGCATCATCAATAAAAAAGAAGGAGACATGATTTCATCAGGCTCAAAGACCAAAGGTAATGTCTTTCAGCTCAACTCATAAGTAAGTTGTTTTGTTGCAAAAGTAGATGACAGTTGGCTATGGCACAAGAGACTTTGTCACATCAATTTTGACAACATAGTCAAGATAAGTAATGTAAAGGCAGTAAGAGACCTTCCTAGTATTGCAAGACTAGTTGACACCATGTGCAGGGAATGTGTGATGGGGAAGCATGTGAGGACCTCATTTAGGAGCAAACAAGACTGCTGAAAACAAACTAGATCTAATACATACAGACCTATGTGGACCTACTCAAACAAGATCATACTACGGAGAAAGGTATTTTATTTTGTTTGTTGATAATTTCTTAAGGATGATGTGGGTTGCATTCTTAAAAGAAAAATCTGAAGCTTTTGAGAAGTTCAAAGTATTCAAATCTAAGGTTGAGAATGAATCTGAATTAAAGATAAAATGTCTGAGATCTGATAGAGGAGGAGAATTCACCTCTGACCAGTTTTATGACTACTGTGAAGAACATGGAATCAAAAGACAATTAAGTGCACCCAGAACCCCTCAGCAGAATGAGATAGCAGAAAGGAGGAATAGGATAATCCTTGACACAACCTACACTATCATGATTGAGGGAAAGGTTGCCCATACCTACTGGAGAGATGCAGTCAACACAATAGTTTACACTATCAATAAAATATAATTGAGTCCAGGTGAAGACAAGGCACCTTATAAACTTTGGTTTGGTGATGTACCTACTATAAAATACTTCAAAATATTTGGAAGCAAGTGCTACAATAAGAGAGATGATAGCATTGGCAAGTTTGATGCTAGAAGTGATGAAGGCATTTTTCTTGGTTACTCTACTAAAAGCAAAGCCTATAGATGTTTTAATCTTAGATTGAAGAAGATCATTGAAAGTACTCTTGTGAAGATTGATGATAAGTTTATGATTCAAGAAAGATACTATGAATGTGCTCCTATGACTGAAGAAGAACCCATACCCATCAATAAAGACACAGTTATTGAAGAGATGTTTGACTGTATTGATGTTTCTTGCAACAACCCTGAACCAAGTCAAGAAGAATCACAGATTACAAATGAGAGTGTCACTCCTAAGAACTAAAAATACACATCTAAATACCACTCTAAGGAAGACATCATTGGAGATCAGAGCGCTAAAGTCTTGACAAGATCCAGAGAAAAAAGTTCAAACGCTGATGAATAGGTATGCTTACTTTCTCAGATTGAACCCTTAAGCGTTGAAGATGTGTACAAAGATTTAGATTGGAAAAGTGCTATGCAAGAAGAATTGGATCATACAATAAAGAATGATACATGAGAACTGGTCCCTAGACCTCATGACAAAAATGTGATTGGGACAAAGTGGATATTTAGGAACAAAATGAATGAAGAAGGCACAATGGTAAGAAATAAAGAAAGATTAGTATGTAAAGGATATGCGCAAAGAGAAGGAATAGATTACACTAATACATTTTCCCCTGTGAGAAGACTGGAAGCTATTAAATTGTTTTGGCTTATGCAACATTCAAGAACTTTAAGGTATATCAAATGGATGTTAAGTCAGCTTTTCTAAATGGTGACTTGAAGGAAGAAGTCTACATAGAGCAGCCTGAAGGATTCAAACTCTCAGACAAACCAAACATGGTATGCAGATTAAAGAAAGCACTATATTGATGTAAATAGGCCCAAATAGCTTGGTATGAAAGACTTGATGGTTACTTAACAAAGATAGGATTTAGAAAAGGAGCAGCTGACTGTAATTTATTCATAAGAGAGACAGGGATAACTTTAAGAAACCCCCTCCTAGGAAAAAGTGTAAAATCTTGGCGAATCGTACATTAATTTACGGGAAGTTTTTTAATGATGATGGCGAAGTTTTTTTTCAAATTAAGAAAAAAATATAAAGTCGTAGGCGATTTTGTCCCTCTCGAATGAAAATTCCATAAAATCCTGGCGAATTATTGTCTTGTGAAGGTAAAAAAAATATTTGTAGTGGCGAATTATAAATTAATGTGGGTAAAATATGTAATATATGAGGCAAATTATTGTCTTGTGAAGGTAAAAAAAATATTTGTAGTGGCGAATTATAAATTAATGTGGGGAAAATATGTAATATATGAGGC
>MU225443.1:217286-244509 GCA_018584345.1 Thuja plicata
CTATAGACTATGGTTTATGGTATCCTAACTCAGAGAACATACAACTTCATGTGTATACAGATGCAGATTGGGCAGGTTGTGTTGATGACAGAAAGAGCACATCAGGAGGAGCAGTATTTCTTGGAGATAGGTTGGTCACTTGGACAAGTAAAAAGAAGAATTGTATTTCTCAGTCAACAACAGAAGCTGAGTATGTTGCAACAACATTAAATTGTTCCACAATGGTTTGGATAAAATAGATGATTAAAGACTTCGGTATTCAGATTGATTATCCCATTGTTATTCACTATGATAATACTAGCATTATCAATATGTCGAAGAACCCTATGATGCATGCAAAGACAAAACACATTGAGATCAAATACCACTTCCTAAGAGAAAACAAAGAAGTAAAGTTGGATTATGTGAGCACCAAAGAACAACTAGCAGATATTTTTACAAAGCCTCTATCAAAAGATACTTTTGAGTATCTCAGGGAGAAGCTGGGAGTAATTCCCTTTCCTGAGATTGATTAGAATTTGCAGCAAGAACTTCAGTCCTTGGTGACCGATGAATGATTGACTACTCTACTTCTGGAGTAGTACTTGAGCTTAATGGTGTTTGGCACCCTTTGCCATTGATGTCAAAGGGGGAGTATATAGTAAGGGGGAGCATATACTCTGGGGGAGTATACAATCAGGAGAGCAGGAGCAGTGAAGAGGAACCTTTGATGAGGATATTGAGAAGATTGTAAAAAGAAGGAAGACACTTTGAGTTGATGATATCATATGTTGCCATCAATGTCAAAGGGGGAGATTGTTGGAGATTTACCTCTATGCAAATAGTTGTTTGTATGTTTGTCATTGATGACAATATATAATATATAGTAGGTATCCTATATGCAATTATCAGTATAGATGTTTTGGTACTATGCGTGTTTATTTCCATGGTGTATACATGTTCTAGTTGCTATGTGCATTCATGCCAAGTCAGATATGCATTTACAATTGAGTTATGAGTAATTAGTTATGGCAGTTACAGTTTCTGGAGTTTATCTGTTAAGAGCTGACGTAAATACAATGTCTCTTGAGTTGCACCTATCTTCGGGATATGCATGTTTATATTCATGTTTAGTTATGAGATAAAGATAATTATCCAAAGGCGCTAAACGTATTTCAACAGAATCTTGATGTTAGAGTTAATTTGGTGAAGCCGACTTTGTGAAGCATCGCGTCTATTTAGTTTGAGTTGCGCGGTCCTAACTTTGATTGCGTGCTTGGTTGAGCCGATAAGAAATTTGATAAAGTGTTTCCAGATACCATCGTGACCTTATCCTTGGTGAAGATACATAAAGCAATTCTATGATGTTCGCTAAGTGTGAAAAATGAAGTGAAAAAGAAAAGACATAGAAGAGTAGAAAGTTAGGAAGAATAAGTTGAAGATCTATGTGAAGAAACATAAATTGATTGCAATTCATTGGAACTGATCAAGACAGTAGGTCTACTCAAATAGTTCATTTACCAGATATAGTGTATATTTGTTCTACTGAAGGTTGCAGCCTTCACCATCTTAGCAGTGAGCAATTGGACAGTGAGTCCTCACCCTTAACAAGGTTATTTGTAAAAGACTCCTTTAACAGGGTCCGACCTTTAACCAGGTCTCTGTACTTCTTGCATTGTAAAGATCAACTCCTAACAGGGTTGTAAGATCTTCTAACATGGATCATTATAAACTAGTACAGTTATTTGTGGGTGCTAATTCCCACCGGGGTTTTTACCTATTTGGTTTCCCCATAACCAAAATTATTGAGTACTCTATTGTGTTATCTGAATGTGCATTTACTTTATATCAAATTACATTTAAGAAAGAGAAAATAATTAAATTGACTGATAACTAATTCACCCCCCCTCTCAGTTATCCTTGGGACTATTCCTTGATATAATCAATAAAATGACCTAAATACTTGCAAGAGGCAGGCACCCCCATTTGATGCTCCTGGTGAAGATGAAAGGATACGAGAAGAGGAATAACATGTTCGACCCATGGGTCACAACAAGCTAACGGAGAGGAGAACACATCCTGACATACTCTGTTGGTGCCCTCCTGGCATTTAAACTCAAGGTGACCAAGAGATGAGCTTCTTGATGACACAAGTGAGGAGTCATCAAGAGAAGCTATCTGCTGTAAGGAGCCAAACTTAGATCCCAGGTAGAGAGATTTAGACCATGTGGTATTAATATCTCTAAGGAGGCATATTCTTGGAGTAGATTTACAGTCATCTAAAGCCACCCAATCGTGTCACAAGAAGACGCCCAGTTTGTTGGCCATAATCTCCAAGATTTCAGGCTGGCAAAATTCCAAAGGAAGGGCCGAGAAAGAGATCCTGAGCATGAAAAATTTGATCTGGCATTTGATAGGTTGAAAGTTTGGATACCAGATTTGGGTATTAATACTCCAGCCCTTCAAAAACCATCCCTTAAAATGATGGAACTTATCTCTACTATTCTTATCTTTAAAAATAGCTATAAAAAACCCTGGCCCTTTATCTACCATAAAAGCTATATGCACACTAGCCCAATTCATAGCAGCCCAATTTGCGATTTCCAAATTTGAAAGAGTGTGATTTGAAATCTTACCAATAATTGCCCGTGCCCTTAAATCTTGAACTGTGTTTGAGAATATTGGCTCCGTGATGAGGACTCTGTGCTCATCCTAGCGCCCCCGACCTGACGTTCTTGGAGGGATTTCATTGACAACCTGTAACTTAGATGGAGCAATCAGATTGAAGGTAGCTGTCGAAATGGTCGCATCATGACTCACGACCGGTGAAATTGGTTTATCTTTAAGGGGAATAGATATTTCCATTGAATTTTTCAGATGAGAAGGAGAAATGGAGCCACAAATGTCAAACCTAAATTTCTTGTCCTGGATCCTCCTGTGCCTCTGGTTATTGAATTGTTTCCCTTGTGGCTTGCGGGATTGCTATTTTGATGAGTGCTGAGAAGTTCGGTGATTCCAAATGTCCTCCTTCCAAGCTTTATCCACCCATAATCCTTTTTGGAAAACCCATTAGGGTCGATTTTGCATGGATTCATCCACCCACTGTCCCGAACGAAAAACCCAAAAAGGAGTTTGATAGGGTTTGGACGCCTCCTTATTAAAAACCCTGTTTCTCAGATCTTGGATTGGGAAGAACCTATTAACCTCCTCATTCCAACGTTCTTTGTGAGGGATTCTACCACCACCCGCCTGAGTATTGTCTTTCTCTTTTGTTGAATCAAATGCCTGGACCCTGCTCGAAAACCTGGTTTATATCATTTATAATTTTTATAATGTTATTTCACTTTCTCTTATACTTATCTAATCCAATTTCATGTGGTTGAAAAATAAATCTAACAATTCTTTATGTTAAAATATATTTTATAATGACATGAATAGACTATTATATCATAATCATATTTAAACAATATTAAAAATAAATTTTAATATTTATTTTAAAGTAATATTTTTTTGATGAACAATGTCCTTTCTATTAAATTATAATATAAAGTACATATTAAAAAAAAAGATTGAGGGATACAAGATCATATTATGTAAATAAATGAAACTTAAATTAAATAAAAATATTTTTTCAAAGAAAAAAAATGAAGTGATATAAATTAATTAATTTTTAAATAAATAAAATTTATGAATGTCTTTTAATTTTATTCAAAATAATATATTTAAAATTAATTTACTTTTTATTTATATTTAAATAATTATGAACTTTGAATACACTTTTTTCCTATTTAAAAGTATATACATACTCAACATTATAATGTACTAGAAATATTTAATTTAATTTAAATAAGTACTAGATTAAAAAAAAAATGAAAATATAAAGTAGAAATAACAACCCTCTATACAAATGATCAATAATTTTTTTTTAAATGATTTATGAAATATATACATCTTGAATGTGTTCCTAATTCTATTCAAAGTGTTTCCCCCAATAACTACGACTCCAACCTTATAGTTATTTGAGAATTATTTGTTTTGATTTTTTCCCAATTCATCCCTCCTGCCTTCAACGTCTCCCTCAATTCATCCGTCCCTGAGCTTAGGAAACTGATCTCCTTGAGTCTTTTCAGCCGCTCTAATCCCTCTCCCACTTTATTCAACTTCTTACATCCCCATATGTACAACTTCTCAAGGCATGCCATTGCTCCTTCCTCCATTTCCGGAAACTCCTCCAATTCATAGAAGTCATAAATTGTAAAGAAGCGGAGGTGTGGAAACCCTCCCGACTTTCCAAACGCCAATTCTCTGCACCTCTCATTCCCCCCCAAACTCAAACTCACTAGACTGGGCATTTCTTGTAATTCCGGGTAATCACTGCAATGGCAATTCTCTAAAGAGAGGTACCTGAGATTTGTCAAACAACATATCCAGCTGGGCACTGCAAAGTCAGATAGTGTGAGATGTTCCAAATCTCTCATTGCACTCATGCTCTCCGGAAATTGCGGAATATCCGATTGCATTCCATCGATGTTATTTCTCACGGCCAGTCGACGCAACTTGAGCAAGGGCGCAAGGATCCCTTCTTCCATCCTTTTCAACTGCGATTCATCATCAACTTGAAACGCTATTTGCTCAATCTCCCTCATCTCCCCAACATCCTCTATCCTTAACCCCCCGTCTTCTTCCATTGACAACGACAAGAAGCTTTCTACTCGCAGTGTTCGCAAAGACCCGAGCTTCGATATTCCTTTCGGCATTCGCGCAAAGGGGCCTTCCAAATGCTGAAGACACCTCAGTTCACTTATCCATTTGGGTGCCTCTAACTCCCTGTGAGCTGACACATCAAGATAAGTGAGAGTCTTCAGAAATCTCACACAGTCTGGTACCTTCTCAATCTCTGTCTCCCTCAAATTCAAGACTTTGAGTAGTTTCATATCTCCAACACATGCAGGCAGTGTGGAAATATTTGTGTGGCTCAAATCAAGGACCCGCAAGACTCTCATACCACTAAACAACATTGTCGGAATGTTTCCTCCAATATCGCTATTGCGGGAGAGCGAGAGTGTGCGGACAAGTGTGGGAGAAATAGGGCGCATCTGCGAGATGGCTTGCTCATCAATATCTTTCTTCGCCAAAAATAGGCGACACCAGCGATCACCACTTGTATTCACAGACTGTAATTTGGAGAAGGCATCCTCAAGACCGAATGTACATTTATTTTCTCTGGATATAAGTATGGCCAGATCAAGCAATAAATCATGAATTTTACAATATTTTTCCATACTTTCATCTTCCCATACTTCAAGCAGACACAAATTGGCAAGCTGATATAAACAATCCCACGGATTCTCTCCAGCCGGAATGAACCCTTCTGCCATCCATAGATAGATGAGGTACTTGCAGTCTATTTCCTCATCCTCGGGAAAGAAGGAAAAATAAGCAAAACAAGCCTTCAGATGTGCAGCCAAGGAGTGGTAACTCAGCCTGAGAATATCCATGACAGGATCGCTAGGATTGCTTACCTTTTTCAGCTTATTCAACTTGGACTGCCAGTCACTTAACTCTACAGTGCTCGCCAGAGATGCTGCTGTGGTCTTGATGGCAAGTGGCAAATTCCCACATTCCTTCACGATGTGAAGAGCCACCTCCTTCAGGGACTCTGGCGCTCTATTTTCCAGAGAGTCTGGAAATGCATAAACACAAAACAGCTTCCAACTCTCTCCATTCGTCAAACTTTCCATCTCATAAATCTTAGCAGTAAGATTTGTAGAAACCTCTCTGCTTCTTGTGCTAACCAAAACTTTACATTGACTGTTAGCTCCAGTTGGGATACCAAGTCTAGTAGGCAAATAACCTTCTCTGGTAGCCCTCCACACATCATCTAAAACAATAAGACACCTCTTCTCTAACATAAAGCTATAGATTGACTCTGCTGCTACCTCTTCACTTACACCACCCTCCTTAATTTGCTTACTTAAATCTCTATCCAATTGGAAGGCTAAATCACTGAGCAATTTGGGGAAAGAGTAGAACTGAGAAACTGAAAGCCATGCAGATTTCTCATACCTTCCTTTTTGGGCGTCGTAGACATGCTGAAGAAGGTAAGTCTTCCCCAACCCCCCCATTCCAACCACTGCAATGACTGGAAATTGGGGGTTGTCTAGCAAACTCAACATGCTTTCAATCTTGGACTGAATCCCCACTGGTTTGGAATCGCTGGGCAGGACACTGAGTCTTGTATACTTTCTTCTCTGGGCTGTATTTGATGATTCTGCTGCTTCTACGCGAGAGACCAGAGTATGCCCTATATTGAGTTGGTTTCCATCTTCGATGACCAAGCTCATTCGGGCTTTAACCTTTTGAATTCTTCTACCCATTTGATGGCGAAGAATTATTTGATGACAATTCAAAGTACAGCACTGAGTATTAGAGGCATACATTGAATCCACGGCACATATTTGAAGTATGTCTTCTGCCTCCCAAGCAATGTCACGAACGCTCTGAAGCCATTCTTTTACAGACTCCTTTTGTGTGCTCTCCTCATCAGCTTCATTTAGAAAATAATTTATTTGCCTTATCTTGTTCTTCAAACGCTCAAAGTCTTCGGAGAAGTTCCGGACTATGCTCACCTCATCAGCCACTTGTTGAATGGCCATCTCACAAACTTTTCCAACAACACCCTCTGCAAGAATAATAGACTCCATTTTCAAATATTTTATCTACTGACTAAAATGGCAGATAGAATTGCTGAAAGGAAATCAAACATGTAAAGCTTGGCTGCAGAGTGTGAAGAATAGCTGAATGGAGATATATATAACATCAACTTGGTAGTCTGGAAGGCATCTTCCTCTTTATCTTTACTTGCAATTCCACGTTAGGATTGTATATATAAATAATATCACCTTTTATTTATTGACAGACGGCATGGAAAAGCTATTTTTTAAATTTATGGACAAAGAGAACAGCTGTAATGATAATTCATTCATTTACTTATTTTTTTATAAGCTTAGAGTCTTTCATGTGTTTCTAAATTTGAGAGTGACATAATTTGATTTTACTTATAAGACAATTGGGGAATCTATACTTAGGGGGAAGATATAGTTGGCATCTTTTTATTTTATTTATTTTTTATATTTTATTTGTAAGGAAAAGAATCTATTGTTGTCTATTTCACATATAAATATTTTAATATAATAAAAAAAATAAAAAATGTATATTCTTACTTGCAATTAGATCTAGATTCTAGAAGGAAAGAAGACTAAGCACTACAAAACAAAACAAAAAATTAAATTTTTTTTTGTCAAAGATGCTTTCTAATTTTTTATTTGAAATCAATTTACCTAATCTAATTATTCTATTAATAATATGTATTAAGAATTTAAACTTTTTATTTTTATAATTTTAAATTATTTGGAGAAAATTTGAGATGAATTTAATATTATGTGAACATTTGGTATAGAATAAGATTACATTATTGTAAACTACTATGTGAAAACTTTAACTATTCGTTGGTTGCCATCTAACGCTAGTTGTTCAACCCAAAATGACCAAATGTACAGTTTTGAGATTATGCAAAACACAATAAACTTTTACAAAAATATCAACAATTAATCTTCATGATCTGCATCCCCATTGCTATAAAATAACAAAAAAAATAGATCAAAATTCAATGCATTTTGCACATTTAGAAATTTTCTCAATTTTTTTCTATGACATTTTGTGGCAAGTATAGCAAGTGCATTCCACTAGTTTTGTGAACATTTTGGCACTTTCTATCCTTTCACACACAACTTCCACAATCTAACAAAGAAAGTCAAAATAAAAAAAGTATGAAAAATGTAACTTCTGAATTCATCTATTTTATTGAAGAATAAGATTTATGTGGTCATCTTAAATTTTTTTTTTTGTATTAAGTATAATGAGATCAAAAGGATATACATCACAATGAGGTGAGGTAGAGCCTCACAACGAGAGTATCAAAGTATCAAAGTTAACAAGTACAAAAAAGAAGCATAACAATAGCCCAAGCTAGTGAAGAATATCATCATAAGATTCAGCCTAAGTAGTCCAGCTCTGGGGCCTTTCATCCAAACAATGTTCTTTTTCTCTTGAATTTGTGCCAGCCTAAGAATCTTGTCATCAGAAGCGTTCTTGTTCTTCTTAATTTCTTGATTAATTTTCTTCACCATTTCCTCAAATGCAGCAAGGTTGTCCATAGTATTCCTCCAATCATAGCCATCCTTCATATTGAAAACAAACATAGTAGAGTGAGCCATTTGCAGAATTCTTCTCAACTTTTCCCGCTCAATCATCATGTTAATAAGCACCTGTGAGGAAATTTTAAAATGTATGAATTTACGAAAAGACTCTCTAAGGGTCCTGGGAATGTTTTGATACATGTCTTCATTTCTGATTTTCCAAATCTGCCATAAAATGTTAGAGGAAAGAATGTTCCAAAATAAATTACTATCCTTTTTCGAAACCAGGCATAAAGCTAGTGATAATCTCAAATATGTTAACATGTTTAGGATAAGATATACCAAACATAAGCCAAATTTCCTTAGCAAGAGCACAATAAGGTAAAATATGCCTGCAAGAATCAGGAATCTTACATATATTACAAAATTCAATAAAGTTATTATCTTTTCTCAAAGGAAGTCTCTCAAGCATCATAAGCCATTTAAAGCACTTGATCTTGGGATCAATCAAGCTTTTCCAAAGGATATCAAAGTATTTTTTCCATGAGCCAGCATCTAAATCAAAGTACCAAAGATTGTTCACATGCTTTATAATGGAGGCATTATGAGCAATAACTTTATAAATATTTTTAGATTTAATTTTGGACAGAACAATACCATCCGTCCACTTAAGACTGAGAAATCTATGGGAGTCCATCTAACAAGTATCAGGGATGTCACAACCAGCTCTGACAATCATATTATAAGTCTTTTTCTAAGAGTGGGGGATGTTAAATTTAGATCTGAGATCTTCCCAGGAGATAAGTCTGTCATGCTCAAAGAGGTTGATGAGCTATGAGATACCCATACTAGCCTAAGATCTAGCAGAGCATCCTTGGGAAAGGGCGAGGGGTTTTCCAGATAGGAAAAGGCTCCACAAAATTGACCTTTGATCATGGAAAGCCAGGTTAGAAAAAAAAACACTCTAACATGTTCCTAGGCCTTCCAAATGGATTTAAAAATAGCAGATCCTTGAACAAGAACCGAGAACTTTCCCCCAATAAGGTCACACAAAGGAAGATTCTTCAGAGACTTTGTATTTTTAGGGAAGTCGCGCTCAATGCTATTCCTAACTAGGACTTTCCAAGGTTCAGAACCTTCTAAAGAGTGAAAGATCCATTTGGCAGCAAGGACAATCCTTTGAATCCTAAGGTCCTTTAACTCCAGCCCCCCAAGGATCTTGTCAATATGGCATCATTCCCATTTAAAAACATGGAGCTTTGTATTGCCTTTACCATCAGACCAAAGAAAATCCTTGATGGCCTTCTGGATCTCAAGGATCTAATAATTGCTAAACATCCAGGCAAAGGAGTAATACACATTATAGGAAGAGAGGATTTTTTGGCAAACCTAAATTCTGCCAGCCAAGGAAAGAGTTCTATTATGTCATTTAGACATCTTTTTACTATTTTTTCTTTAATCCAAAACCACATATCCTTTAGAGATGGTTCAATAGAAAAAGGGATTCCAAGATATTAGACAACTTTATGAGGGCCATCCCATTGATAGTCATACTTGCAGATCCAATCAGGAGGTCGGTCCTCCCAGCCAAGGATAATAGATTTGGACTGAGAAAGGTGAGCACCAAAGATAGTACAAAAGAAACTAAGCTTGTGTAAAATTTCAAAATTTTCTTCAATGAGCTCAAAAAATAAGGCAGTGTCATCAGTAAATTGACAATTAATCAAGTCGGAGTTATTTGGTACAGAAATACCCTTGACACAAGGAGAAATAGAATTGTCTCTAACAATATATGAAACGGTATCAGAGGCAATCGCAAAAAGAGCAGGGGCAAGGGGGAACCCTTGCTAAATAGATCTGCCAAGAGTAAAAGGATCAGAAAGGGATTCATTCACAACAACTTGGCTATAAGCATCCTCAAGTAGCATTTTAACATTATTGCAAAAGTACCTAGGAAATCCAAAAGCCTCAAGCATCATGAGAAAAAATCCCTATTCAACTCTTTCATAAGATTTTTTGAAATCCAGAAGAAACATAGCCATAATTTTTTGAGATATTTTAGCCCAATTCATTATTTCCCAGCTAGTAATAAGATTTTCCAGAATGTACCTACCTTTGATGAAACCAGTCTGAGTGGAAGAGACAAATTTGGGTAGAATCTTCTCCAATCTAAGGGCTAGGATCTTAGCAATAATTTTATAAGAGACATTAAGGAGAGTAATAGGCCTCTAGTTTTTAATGAGAGTCTTATCTCCATCTTTAGGGATCAACTTGATGATACCTTTGTTAATAGAGCCTCCTAGAGAGCCATTTTCAAGGACTTCAGAATAGATGTCTTGAAGGTCATTACAGATCAAACTAACATTGGCTTTGTAGAATTCAACTGAGAGACTATCAAGCCCAGAGGCCTTGTCATCTTTTAAGGTATTGA
The DNA here is from genome assembly GCA_018584345.1 of Thuja plicata. Taxonomy (NCBI): domain Eukaryota; kingdom Viridiplantae; phylum Streptophyta; class Pinopsida; order Cupressales; family Cupressaceae; genus Thuja; species Thuja plicata. The sequence continues at coordinate 227,895 of MU225443.1, forward strand.
TGGCTTTTTGTATTTCCTCACTAGATATGGTTTTACTCAGCACTGTAGAATCCTCATTGGTAATCATGTTACGAATAAGAGACCTACATTTGTCTCTCAGAGACCTGGCTTCATCACTATCTTCAGAGGTAAAGAGATCTTGGTAAAAGTGGGAGAAACCCTTTTTAATATTCTTTGTGTCAACAATTTCATTATCATTAATAAGAATTCTATCAATAGATTCATTTGACTATTTTTGTTTAATGAGGTTAAAGAAGAATTTTGACCCCCTGTCACCAAATTGAATCCAATGGGCACGAGATCTAATGACAAATCCTCTGGTTTTGATATGTTGATGTTGTTTAAGAGAATCTTTCACTTTGGAGACTTGGTAAACAAGGTTTCTATCAGAGGGGTTAGACTGAATATTAATTTTGGCAGAGTAAAGGTCAGAGGAGAGATTTTTCTCCAAGAATCTATAATCCTTAGATTTCTTCTTCCCAATGGTTTGCAACGGATTCTGCCAAGCAATGATATTATGATTCCATAGATATCAATATGGGAAAGGGAGGCAAGGTTGTTTTTGTTGATGAGTCTAATTAATTTAATGGCAGCCAGAATGTCCTCATCCTGTAGAAGACTAGTATTAAGAATGAATTTGGGGTTTTTCTTCTTTTCCCTTTGAAGGGAGTTATTAACTCTAATACACATAGAGATAGGGTAGTGATCAAATAGGGAAGCCGACGAAACAGTAACATCATTTCCTTTTTTATCAGGGATAAAGGAAAAAAAAATCTTATTGGCAGAGAAATGATCAAGCCTCGAGTAGACCGTAGAGGGGTCATTCTGAAAATTGCACCAGGTATACCAAAGGCTGGGGTTAGAATTGCTCTCACCGAACAGAGTATCAAAAGTATTTTTATTATGTTTCATCCTATTCCATTGAATCTTTTCTAAATCTTTCCAAGTGAAAGGGAGGCCACCACTTTTGTCATCCTGGGATTCAATCATATTGAAATCCCCACCCAAAATCCAAGGAATGTTAGGAAGGGAGGAAAACCAAGCCCATAGATCAGCTCTTTATTTAAAGTCATTAGAGGCATAAATAAAATAGATGCCAATGGTTAAGCCTTGGAAGTTGATTTTAGCCCACACAACTCTATTACACAGAGAAATACCATGATCAATGATAAATTTAGACCATCTATGGTTAATGAGAATACCAACCCCTCCCCTGCCTCTGGGATGATTGGAATAAAATTTAATTGCATCTTTCCAAATATATTCAAGATTGACATCCAACATAAGGCAAGTAGCTTTAAGTTCCTACAACATGAGTATATCTATGGAATTAAAAGCATTTAAACATTGCTTAGTAATCAGTTTCCTATCCCGGGATTCAAGACCCCTAATATTATAGGAAACACAATTCATGATGAACCAAATGGGGGGGGGAACAAGTGGGGTTCATGGCACCAACAAAGGGAACCATAGGACCAGCAAGGCTATCCCCAAGTTTTTTAGTTGAAGAACTTTTGTTTTTTGAACCCTTAGGACGCCCTCTTTTTTTAGCTTTGGGAAAATCATTACAATTATCTAAATCATCATCCTCAAAATTAAGTAGAGTGGCAACCTCTAAGTGCATAGTCATATTGAGGTTGTTGGTGGAGTCAACATTTTGGGGTTTTAAAACAGACGATTTTTTTTGAGAGGAAATACAAATATCCACAAGGATAATCTCAAAAATGTAATCATCATCAACTTCTTTAAAAACCTTTTTATTTTTCCCATGCGAAGATTGAGCATTCTCGCACATCACACAAGAGACATTGGTTTGAAAAGAAAGGGGTGAATGATTTTTAGCGGAAGCGGTGGGAGGGGTTATTCCAAGGTTAATAGTAGAGGGTGCGAGAGAAGTGCCAGAAGAGTTAGCCACAACCTGTTGGGAAGATTTTCTTCTACGCTTGTTAACTTTTTTACAACTATTTGAAGACCATCCTCATTATCAACAGAGTGGGGAGTTTCAGGAGGTGGGGTTGTTTCTTGGGCAGTGGGACTATGTGGGAGAATTTGGGGAGGAGCAAGGGAAGAAAAAACATGTTCAGGTTGATGAGAGACTTTAGCTGCAAGAGATTCCACACAAGAAGTAACTGCAAAAGGAGTGGATGGCTTGGTAGAGGGTTGTCTATGACTAAAGATATGGCATTCTTTTCTTAGGTGACCTTCCCACTTACATAGAAAGCAGGCATTAAGGCAACCAAGAATCTCAATAGGGAAAGAGAAAAGATCATTGGAAATATTAACTTCTAGAGAAGCAAGGTTGTTAATGCTTGGTCTTAGAGAATAAGTGCTCTAGCATCCATATGGGGGACTAGTCAACTAGTTTTGTCTATCCTGACCACTTTTCCTAAGGGTTTTAGCAATTGAGGGAGAAATCACTAGAGAAACGAGGGTACTTTCTTAAGGACAATCCATCTAGGAGCAGACAGGGCCAAAACTTCTTCATGTATAGCTTCTGGAGTCTAGGCAAGAGTGCGGAAGGAGGTGCTTCCAACCGACCAATATTGCCTTTTCAAAACCTTAGCCTACAAATTAGGGTTAGAAAAGAAAATAACAAACAACCCTTTTTGGATCTGACTATAGAAAGAGATATGAAAACCCAATTTCAAGTTCCAGTAGTTCTGAAACCAATCATCTAAAAAATTTCTAGTAGGGCATTTATCGATTTCAACCATAGCAAAGAAAATAGCAAAGTCTTTTAATCTATTCTTTTATTTAACAATTTCACAACCATTTCAGAATTGGGAGAGATGGAGAGAGGCGACAGAGCATTCCTAGGATCCTTACTGGATTTGCATGCAGGTTCCATTCGCACCACAACACTCAAACTTTGCACCAGGGGCAACGGTGGAGGTGGGTATCACCACGGCTACAGAGAAAGAGTTAGACATATTAGGGGAAGGGGTAGGTTTATTACTTCCTATGGGTTCATTAATGGCATCTGACACAGGCTTGATGGGAGTCTGGGAGAGACCATAACAGCACCGAAGGAATGAAATTGTAAAGCTAAAACCATAAATGACAAGGGGAAATATGAAAAGATCTCACCGTTATCGCCCGCCAAGTGGGGGGACAAGTGTCCAGAGTACGCAAATCAAGGAGTAGAATGTAGAGGACAAAAAAAATGTAGAGCCTCCAAAGTTCAAAATTACATTTTCAGTCATCTTAATTTAGCTTCAATAGGATTCAAATTTTATATTTTGTTGATGACATAGGATTTATGTGGTCACTTCACTTTCTTAAATAAGCCCTTTTTTATAAATTGACATTTCAATATTTTTTGAATTATTTTATTTAATCTTAAACGTTAAATTTAATATTATTATTTTAAACTAAATTTAGTTTGAGTTTATCTAGAGATTTATAGGGATGAAGATTGCAATGATAAAAAGTATTTACACCCTTTATTTAATGATATTTTATATGGGCATTCAAAGTATTACTCTTGGTACATTTAATTTTGATTTATTTGACCTTCTCATTAATTTATTTTCTTTGTTAACCATTAAAAAATTAAATTTAACCATTATCTAGAAATTTTATAGCTCCAATTTTATTAATTCTTGAATTGTTAGGTTGAAGGTGAAGGCATATAAATGATTAAAATCAATTATGCATATGGATTGGACCCTCGACTTTAAAATTCAAAATTCTTACTAGACTCCCTATATCTCGACTCTTATACCAAATCATTCAAATTGTGTTCCTAGGTCATAAATAAAAGGACATGACACCTGAGTTATTGAGAATCTTCTAGCACTCAGAATCACTCTTGCCCCTATCATAAGACAACACTTTCTCTACCATATTTCTATGTTGTTGTATATTTTCCATCAAGATCAAAATGCAAGTTCCACACTAAGTCATTACATTTCCTTTTTACATATATGCTCAAGTTCCAAGTTCCACATTACAGGCATCATTACAACCTCATTTGCATCTACTATTTGTTGTCTTGCTATTTTTATTTAAACTATTTGATCATTACTCATTTTTTTATGAAATCTATATTAAAACCATATACCAAATGTAGAAACCTATGCTTGGAATGAACTTCATAATAAATGATAACAAGAAATATTGAATGCAAATGACAAAAAATTAATGAACGTTGGAAATCTATGAAACATATAAATATTTTCCAGCTTAACTTAGAAAATTTTATTATAAAAAATTCTTTCAGGAAAAAAAATTAGCTACAAATTTAGTGTCACTCAATGTATTGTCACAAAAAAGAATACAAATTTGATGAGTTTTTCACATGCACCTTTATCATTCTTCATGTAGACTTTAATAGTGTCAGAGAAACATTCAAAAATCATCTTCTCTAATATTTTTCATTGATCCAACAATCACTATATTGTGATGTACCCAACTGTGTGTATTATTGTAGATACTCACATACGACCCGCACAACCTTTGTACGACACACTTATACCACGTTTGATGGAATTGTTCCAAGATTGGCTTGCAATTACTCAACTAAGGTCTTAACTTGTTGTAGTCTACCTAGGATCCTAATTCTCTTCTAGAATCCCCCAAATTATTGAGTCTTCACACCCTAATACTATTCTAACTCCACACTAAGATTTAGTTTCTCTGTGCTCAATCTTGAAAGATTCCCACCATTGAAAGTACTCCTTGTCTCTATGCTTCCTTGGATGATTCCAAGCTCAAATCTTCACAAACATCTTCACAAGTGCTACAAAGGACATGTTTTCCTTCAAGAAATCCATATGACATATTTTGAATCCCATTTAAATGGGTCTTCTATTCCAAAGTGATCGAGTTCCCCCTTCACAATGCTTTTGAACCTATTCGGCCTAGTAGCCCTATCTAGAGGGTTTTTCTGGATTCTTGTCAAAAAATTCCACACAACCCTAAAAAAAACCTAGGAATCTAATACTCTTTTCCAAGACCTTAAATATTTTCAAGGTTTTATCTCCTCAAACCTTCCGTACACTACTGTCCTAAAATGTAGGCCTTTTAGGCCTATTTTCAAGCATTGACAGTGACACACTGATTTCTTGCTAGAAATATGTCAAGATGGGTTGGATAGGATATAGGCTCATAGGAAGGGATCAATTAGACCCTAAGGATCCTGGAACCACACTTGGTTTCTTTCCCTCACACACTCCTTTGAAATGGCACTTGATTCTTATTCTATTACACCCCTAACCGGACAGACCTTGTTCGCCTAGGGCATAACTTTAAAAATAGAAGATCGACTATTCAGTACCTCTCCTTTCATATTTACACTGTACATAGGCTCCCCTAAAACATTCATCCACCCTTAGGAGATTCCCACGATTAGATTTCATGGGGGAGCCATGGAAACACAAACTACTCTAGACTGGACCAACAGACTCCCAAAATCTTAATAAATTTACAAATCCTACTAAATCAACTCTACAATGCTCGAATATTGCTAAAACCTAGAATTGTAGAGCTTCTTACTATTCAAAAAACTTGCTTACATTCAATATGCCTCGGGAAATGTGTCCTTAGGAATCTTAGGATACTTCCTCCACCATTTTAAGCCACTAGCATTTATTTCTCATCTCCATCTTGAGAGGAATCCAAATGTTGTCTATGTTGCATGCAACATTGCAACAATGCCAAATGTTGTCATGACAATATTGTAGCATCTTTTACATAAATTCTTGAAACTAACTTTTGTAACTTCCACTATGCTTGGTACGAGGAATATACATCATTAAGGCATTTTACACACTTTCCCAATCCTAACTGACTCTAGGACCCATTAAGACTCATTTTCCCTACTCAAGCCAAAATTATGCATTAAAGTAAACTAACTAGACTAGGTTGGATTTGACACTAATTATCAATCCGCATAGTAACACACCTTGCAAGACCTACTAAGGTAAAAATTAAACACACAATAACTTGGCTAAGGTCATTTACAAGCCAAAACATTCTAGGGCTTAGAGGATAGCCTAGGTGCTCCTGCACCATCCTCTCTAAGAGAAAGAGTTCAATCCATCCTCAGATTGAGTAAGTCAAAGTCAATGCCCAAATTTTTGAACTCTGAATCCTTTATCCATGTTGCATCTGCATCCATTTTTCCTTTCCATTTCACTAGGTGTTCTTTGTAATCCTTCATTATAGTCTTTTTGTAAGTTATGGATTCAAGTATGCAGTCTACCATTTTGACTGGTGTAGATGGAAAATGGAGTGCTTCTACCTCTTGGATGACTTTAGTCAAGCTCTGATCTAGATCAGGTATTGGTCCTTTGTATAAGACCAAGTATATAATGTTAAAGACATGTGACAAGCCACTATTCTCTGGTAACTCCACCTTGTAAGCATTTGCTCCATATTTGGCCAATATAGTGCAGGGGCCAATTCTTCTCATCTACAACTTGTGTGGGATTCCTTTTTGTAGTCTATCCTTATTGAGGTGTACCATTACTAGATCCCCAACCTTGAATTGGACATCCATTTTTCCTTCATCCACCTTACTCTTGATTTTCTCAGTATTTTCAATCAATGTCTTCCTGACTATATCATGGACCTCTTGCATAGCATAGGCAAATTCCTCAACATATCCACTCCCTTTTACTCCATCCTTTAGTTCTCTAAGATCATAAATTCCTCTAGGGTGTAGGCCATGCACAATTTCAAAAGGACTCTTACCAGTAGTTATATTCACAGTATCATTATAGGCATATTGAGCTTGGCCTATGAGATGGTCCAATGTCTGACCATACTCCTTTGTTAATCATCTTAGGAGATTACCAAGACTCCTTTAACTACCTCCATTTGGCCATTAGTCTGAGGATGGTATGCAGATCCAAAAGATAAGTTGGTGTCCAACTTCTGCCATAGAGTCTTCCAAATATGACTCATAAACTTGGTGTCTCTATTCGACACAACGCTCAAGGGCAATCCATGTATTCTGACTACCTCTTTAAAGAAAAGAGAATCTATTTGATTGGCATCATTTGTAAGCCATCTTACTAAATCTGTCCACTATTACATTGACACTATACATTCCCTGTCTTGACTTAGGCAACCCAACTACAAAGTCCATGCTCAAGCATTTCCATTGTCTAGTTGGGATAGGAAGTGGTTGGTATAGGCCAGCATTAGAAGATGTTACCTTGGATTTATGACACGCAATACAACTCTCAACATGTTTCCTAATGTCAACATTCATCTTTGGCCAAAAGTAAAATCTCTGAACAAGTTCTTGTTTCAACTGACCCCAAAATGGCCACTCAATGCACCATTGTATTTCTCCTGAATTAAATTCTCCCTTATAGACCCTCTAGGGACACATAATTGACTTCCTTTAAATAAAAGATTACTTTTCAAAGTATATTTAGAATATTTACTATGAAATTGGTTCTTATATTCTTGGCATACCTTATAGATATCTGCAAAGTCTTCATCATCACCATATAGATCCTTGAAGTTTTCTATTCCCATGCTCTATAGTTGTATTTCTTGGATAGTCAAGGCTCTTCCACTCAAGGCATCTGCAACCTTGTTCTGCAATCCCTTCTTGTGTTTGATATTGAATGTGTATGCTTGCAGGTACTCAACCCACTTCATATGCTTATGACTGAGTTTCTCTTGGGAGTTCAAGATACTTAATGCTTGGTTGTCAGAAAAGACTATGAACTCTTTTGGAAGCAAGTAATGCCTCCACTTTCTCAGTGCCTGAACTAGAGCATACATCTCTAGGTCATAAGAAGAATATTTCTTCTTAGCTTCACTCAACTTATTCGAATGGAAAGCCACTAGTCTTCCCTCTTGGCTTAAGACAACACTAATTGCCACATTACTGGCATCACATTCTACTATAAATAACTTTTCAAAGCTTGGAAAAAACAAAATAGGTTGTGTAGCAATCTTTTTCTTTAACAATTCAAAACCATGGTTAGCTTGTTCATTCCATGCAAACTTAGTCTTCATACCTCCTTTAATAGTTTCCAACATGGGAGCACAAATTGCACTGAATTGCTTGATAAACTTTCTATAATATTGGGCCAAACCATGAAAACTCCTTACCTCTATTGTTGTCCTTGGAGTAGGCCAATTGAGAATGGCTTCCACTTTTCTTGGATCCATCTTTAGGTTACCTTGAGATAGTACAAAACCAAGATATACCAGCTCTATCTTGATGAACTCACACTTTTCTAAGTTGATCATCAACTTCTCCTCCTGCAACTTCTTAAAAACCATTTCCAAGTGTTTGAGGTGCTCTTCTCTTGTCTTACTATAGATGAGTATATCATCTAAGTAAACTACTACAAACTTTCCAATATAGTCTTTGAGGACCTCATTCATCAACCTCATGAATGTAGATGGGGCATTTGAGAGTCCAAATGGCATTACAAGCCACTCATATAGTCCTTATGTGGTTTTGAAGGTTTTTTTCCACTCATCTCCTTCATTTACCCTGATTTGATGATAGCCACTCTTTAGGTCTATCTTTGTAAAGTACCTTGCTCCTTAGCCCATTAGGTCGTATATCCTAGGGATAGGGAATCTATACCTTATTGTAATCCTATTGATTTCTCAGGAGTCTGTACATAACCTCCAAGTTCCTCCCTTTTTAGGTGCTAGGACTGTGGGAACGACACATGGGTTAATGGTTTTTCTTAGAAGGCCTTGTTCTACGAGCTCTTGGATTTGTCTAGAAATTTCTTCATTCCGTTGAGGAGTCATTTTATAGGCTTCCTTATTGGGTAGGTTAGCTCCTAGTATTAGGTCTATCTGATGGCTTACATACCTCTTAGGGGTAGGTTTGATGGTTTTCAATCACTCACTATACCTTCATACCATTTTAACATCTCTTGGACTTCTTTAGGTAGCTCTGTCCTCTTTTCTATTTTGTCTGCAACTTCCTTTGGCTTTAACACCAGTGCAAATCCAACTTCTTCTCCTTCTTCTAAAGTCTCTAAGAAATATTTTTCACTCACCATGAGAACATTAGGACTAGTTGTCTTCAATTTTGCATCTTTGTTGTCTCTTCCTCTACCCCTTCCTCTAGAGGTGCTTGAATCTTGTTTCTTCTTTAACTTGTCTTCCACCTTGATAGCAATTTGGTGGCAATTCTGAACTGTGTCTGGAGTCAAAAGACTCATCTCATCTTGAGTGGTCCATTTAAGTCCATTAAGGTATCTTTCTACCTTCACTTTCTAATCCATTTCTACTCTTGACCTCATACAAAGTCTCTGAAATTATTTAGTGTATGAGTTTACATCTAGGTCCTTCTGCCTTAGACCTTGTCTTCTTTTGTGCAGTTGGATTTCATAATCCTTAGGGATATAAGCATCTCTAACTTTTGTAACCATAGCCTTTCATAAAGCAATGGGACTTTTCCCTTCATTTTCTCTCTCATCTTGGATGAATTTCCTCCAAGTGAGTGCGAACCCTCTCAGTCTAGCTTTTTCAACTTTCACCTTTTGAGCCTCAGTGATACCATCACACTCAAAATGGTTTTCTAGTCCCTCTATCCAATCAAGGACTACCTTTGGTTCTATTTTTCTACTGAAAATAGGAACTCCTTCTAATGCTTTGCAACTCATAGCTTTTAGAGCTCTCAGGAATGGATCCTCATTAAGGACAGGGCCAGCTTCAGGGATCTCATCTTCAAGGGAAATCTCCTTGCCTTTCCCTTTAATCTTTTCCTTCACTTCATCTGCTTTCACATCAACTTCATCCACTTTTTGCTCCAATTGATTCAACCAATCTCGGAGTAGTATATTCTCCTCTTCTTGTTCATCTACCTTCTTAGCCAACTCAGCATTAGACACCATTCTTGATTCTCCAATTGATTCTTCTGGCTACAACATTAACCACAAGCCTGATCAAAAGAGGCTCTGATACCAATCTGATGGAAGTGCTCCAAGATTGGCTTGCACTTACTCAACTAATGTCTTAACTTTCCTTAGTCTACCTAGGATCCTAATTCTCTTCTATAATCCCCCAAATTATTGAGTATTCACACCCTAAGACTATTCTAACTCCACACTAAGAGCTAGTTTCTCTGTGCTCAATCTTGAAAGATTTCCACCATTGAAAGTACTCCTTGTCTCTATGCTTCCTTGGATGATTCCAAGCTCAAATCTTCAAAAACATCTTCACAAGTGCTACAAAGGACATGTTTACCTTCAATAAATCCATATGAAATCTTTTTAATCCCATTTTAATGGGTCTTCTATTCCAAAGTGATTGATTTCCCCCTTTACAATGCTTTTGAACCTATTAGGCCTAGTAGCCCTATTAGCCCTATCCAGAGGGTTTTTCTAGATTCTTGTCAAAAAATTTCATACAACCCTAAAAAAAACCTAGGAATTGGATACCTTTTTCCAAGACCTTAAATATTTTCAAGGTTTTATCTCCTCAAACCATCCGTATACTACTGTCCTGAAATGTTGGTCTTTTAGGCCTATTTTCAAGCATTGAGAGTGACACACTGATTTCTTGCTAGAAATATGTCAAGATGGATTGGATAGGATCTAGGCTTGTAGGAATGGATAAATTAGACCCTAAGGCTCCTGGAACCACACTTGGTTTCTTTCCCTCACACACTCATTTGCAATGGCACTTGATTCTTACTCTGTTACACCCCTAACCGGACAGACCTTGTTCGCCTAGGGCATAACTTTAAAAATAGCGGCTTGACTCTTCAGTACCTCTCCTTTCATATTTACACTGTAAATAGGCTCCCCTAAAACATTAATCCACCCTTAGGAGATTCCCATGGTTAGATTTCATGGGGGAGCCATGGAAACTCAAACTACTCTAGACTGGACCAACAGACTCACTAAATCTTAATCAATTTACAAATCCTACTAAATCAACTCTACAGTACTTGCACACTGAATGGAAAAGTCTTAAAAATAACTAATCAACACACATACAAAACTACTTCGATCAATTCAATCCATCTAATCACTCTGTACCTCAAAAATGCTCGAATATTGCTAAAACCCAGAATTGCAGAGCTTCTTACTATTCCAAAAACTTGCTTACATTCAATATGCCTCGGGAAATAAGTCCTCAGGAATCTTAGGATACTTCCTCCACCATTTTAAGCCACTAGAATTTATTTATCACCTCCATCTCAAGAGGAATCCAAATGTTGTCTATGTTGCATGCAACATTGCAACAATGCAAAATGTTGTCATGACAACAATGTAGCATCTTTTACATAAATGCTTGAAACTAACTTTTATGACCTCTACTATGCTTGGTACGAGGAATATACATCATTAAGGCCTTTTTAGGAACTTTCCCAATCCTAACTGACTCTAGGACCCATTAAGACTCCCGATTCAAGTTTCAAGGTAATCATCAAGGAATAGGCTAACTAGGTTGACCTATTCCCGCAAAAAAGCTTAGAAGTTTGGTCTGGTGGTCCTGATTGCAGAGAAGGTATGAGAATGAAAATAAAAATCAGGGCTAGATCATGCATAAAGAACTCAAAAGTTTGAGGACACTAAAATAGTACCTAACTGAGCATCCAATTTTAGGTGAGTACAATTTAGGATGGTACAACCTCGATGGAAGTTTATAACCTTTTCCAAAACTTCTATTAGAAGATACAAGGAAAGTTGGCAAAGGTTGCAAAATTTTTCTTCATGGCTTCCATGTGGTTACTCTAATAATAGGTTGTCAATAATAGGTAGACACTAATAGGATTACTTACAGAAATAGGCACCATAAGAGGAGAGGAATGGTTACCTCCCCTCCCAACAAAGGCCTGGCCATGGATGCCTACTTCAAAGGCAGCCACATCAGCAAAGGATAGCGCAATTTTTTGAGCATCGGTGTCAGATGCCATTGATCCCCCTCCAATCAGCTTTGAAGCATTCACCCCAAACAAAGCCAGCGGGAGGGAAACCTTAGAATTTGAGCCTGCCAAACAGGAGGCAATAGCGGCAGCAGCAACAGGAGAAGGCCCTCCCCCACCAGTGGCAATGACCATGTCAATAGAATCTAAGTGGGAAGCGGCAGCCAAGGAGACACTCAAATTTCCCCTCGGGCGGGAAACTGCAGTGGCAGTGGTATCCGCAGGAGGCATCGTTTATGATACCTGTAATTGAAACCCTGCTAGGTTGAGAAATAGAGGATGCACGATATTTTTAAGACATAAGAGGTGGGGCTGAAGCATAAATAGGAGGAATGGAAGGTTTAGAAAGGAGTTCGGGTCAAGGACAAGGAGATAGGACATCCTTAGGGTTTCTTTGTTTGCAACTTTTTTGGACTTTAAGTTTTTAGTAGGATAATAAGAGATGGTCTTGGTGAGGTTGTAATGGTTGAGGCATGCTAGAAAAAAAAGAAGTAAAGTTCAAAGATCCCAAGATTCATTAAAGGCTAATAAAGACTGTGATTAATCATGATGATTTCTCCATTATCAAAAAATTTCAGACACATATGGATGGGAGAGACAATAGCATGCATGGAAGTAAGCCAAGTAAGTCCAAGTATTACTTGGAATTGATCAAAAGTTAGGATGAAAACAAATGTGACATCTAAGAATTTCTTACCATTTCAATGGAATAGGTAATGAAATGATGGGTAAGACAAGTAACACTATTGAAAGTTTCATCATCACATCTGATTTGTCATAGGAGTCTTGAAGAAAATGTAGTGTGTAGAGATTTTCTTTAGTTGTAACATTTACCATGCAAGTGGAATTGATAAGCACTCCATGAGAGAGAATACCATTAATCTTCCCGCAATATAAAGGGGACCATCGAGAGCCTTAATAATCTCTTTAGGATCAAATGTAATGCAAGGTTTAGGTTTTAGCTTAGGTTTAGGTTTGGATTGATCAATAAGATTGAAAATGTTGTGGGCCTCAATACACATATTACCAGCATTCATAGTAGTGGGTTTATGACACTCAATAACATTGGTTGAAGAAAGGCAAGGAATGGGTAGGCTCAATTGTGTTGGTAGAATAAGAAGGTAAAAGGTTGGTATATATTTGTAAATTTTAATTGGGAGGGGCTACATAATTATTTTCTTGATCATTGAAACTCTCAAAATTTATAGCATTAGATTCAATAAGGTCTTAGACGATGGTCTTCAAAAAAAATTTTTATCAATATGATGGATGGGTTGACGATGGTATTGGCAAAAAGTTTTAGGACATTGGATTTTAGTAATGTTTTAGATGGGTCAATTAGTTTGATGGGAGGAAGTATTAAAACATTAACATTAGTCAATTTCAACATCACATTATGAAAAGATTCAGAAAGGGGTGTAAATGTATGAGGTGGTTTAAAAATAGATAACAAATGAGTCACACCTTTAGTTGTAGTTATCACTTGTGCATCAATATTGTTTGATGATTTATTGATCTTGATGAAGCATTTCGGCTTTGGAAACTTTTGAAATGGCTACGAGGCGACATCACTCTTATCAACCAGAGCCATTGGATTGGAGGTCTCAAATTGGCTCACCTAAAACTGATAATTATGAAGCACTGCACACAATTGGGTAAAGGAAGTAAATTCATAAAGCAACATATTATCTCTAATGTCTTTTTGCAAATTAGAAATCAAATACGTTGAACATCAATATTAGGCACATGATGTACGAAATTTGAGCATGCAAATATTTAAATCTAAGTTAATAAAATCAGTCATTTTTTCTTTAAAACCTGGTTTATAATGAATCAAATCAGTCAAAGAAATCTTAGGACCAATGTTATTTTGAGAATGTTGAATGAAAGCATTAGCAAGTTTTTGAAATGAGTCAATGAAAAGAGCAATACTATTGTAAGGTATTATCTCTAAATGTTTGGGTAAACAATTTAGCCATGAGTTTATGATCATGAGAGAAGTCACTACACAAGATTTGAAATGTTTTCACATGAGTCAAAGGATCACCTTTTTCAATATAGATCTCCAAGTGAGATATTTTGACGTATTGGGGGATAACACCATGAATGATATCTAAGGACAAAGGAATATCAATGTCATAAGCAGAAATATTGAATTTTGATAGAGTCATGGAGGCAATTTGTTGTTGCAAGGACAACATGATTTGGACAAGGTTATTGATGACAGGTTGAGTGGAGAGATTGGTATGGGACATGTGCAAAAGATTTGGAACATTATAGGAAATTGAATGAGCATTGGAATATGAAAATGGGACATTATGATAAGTAGGTGTGGGTGATGGTTGGGAAATACATTGAAAACTTGTGGAAGTAGGAATAATAGAATTAGGATTACTTTCAAGACTAACATGTGTAAGATTAATCTTTATGTGTCTGTGGTGGCTAATGATTTTGGCTCTGTGACTGTTGGAGCTGAATCTGATCTTTCTCCATTGGATGTTGTTGTTGGTGGGTCTATTGGTGGCTCTATGTCTACTAGAGATGAACCTTCTCTCTTTCTAGCTCAATGTTATTGTTGGTGGGTCCTTGGGCACTAGTTCGGCTGGTCCTGCTGGTGTTTTGGCTTCTACTAGCTTTGGTTTGGAAGATCCATTAACTGATAGATCTTTAGTTGGGGCTAAAGTTGGCCCTGTGTTCGATGTGTCACTGGAAGATTCTATTCCTTTATAGGGTGTTGGTTCTTCATCTTTGGATTCTTTGTTTTGGCAGGGTGAGGCTGCTAGAGTTGAACATGGGTGGGTCACTATTAAAGGAAAAAAATTTAAGAGGCCCTCTTCTTCTTTTGTCATGACGCTTCAGTCCCATAAGAAATGGATGAAACGATAATTCTTTTTCAATCCGCTGTTGATCTCTAATGACTCATTATTTGTTGCTGCTTGGGAGTGTTTTTTCTGTGTTTTCATTTAGTGTGTTTCTCTTAGGCATTTTTTTCAAGTTGGCTTGTTGTGTTACAGGAACTTTTATTTCTCTATCTTAAGTTCCTTCTGTTTACAGGGTTTCGAGGCCCCTTCAAAACCTATTTTTACCTTAATCAAAAACATGTGTAAGATTAATTTTTGAAATGGATGTAGTAATGATAGGTGGATTATATGTAGGCACATTAGGTAAGGAAGTGGAAATGGGAATAGAAGTCTCAACACTATTATTAGGATGAGAGAGACCAAGATCTTGAGCACAAATTTTGATGGATTTGAGATTGTCATCAATAAGATGGGATATATCATGCAACACATCAACACCATCCTCATCATTGTGAATCAACTTCCTCAATCCTTCTACTAAGGAGATGACTTACTTATTAGGGTGTTCTTAACCTTACCATTGCTTGAATTTATTAAAACAATGGGAGATGTTTTCGACTTAGGTAGGAGACACTCTTAAGGTTTCATCTTCATCATGAGAAGAGTGGGAAGAGGGATTGTCAACGATAGTGGGAATGTCACTAGTAGGTGTAATGGTATCATCAACATTCCTAGGGAACATAGAAGACTCAGAATCAAAGGAACCCATAAGTCTGTTGCACCTTTGGTATTTTGGTTTTTTGCTTATTGTCATTGATGTCAATATAGCCTGATGGTTCGATGTGCAAATGATGGTTAGAGGTCTCCAATAGTTAAATTCTATTAATGTCACATGGATTTTTAGTGAATCATAACCTAATTGATTTCTATATGGTTTGAATATTCACTATGCTGATTAGTGTTGAGTTTCAGAATGATTAACACTTTATATAGTTAGTTATGCTTAAAACAGTCTTAATTTTATAACTAACTGATTTCAGTCTAATCAGTTTTGCACATATTAAGTGTTAAACAAACCCCAAACTATTATACTTTTCAGAAAGGTTACAGAAGGAACTGAAATGGGTCATTTTTAGTTTCATATTGTAACATGACCATAAAGTTCAAAAGTTCTGCAGACCAAGGCAGTTTTGACAGTTATAACTGTTTTTGACTAGTTTTGGTCTAATTTCAGTTTGGGGTATGTAACAGTCTCCAAAATTTTGACTTCCTTGGTTTATAAGTAGTGGATACATTCCTCTAAAACATCCAACAGGTTTGTTTTAGAAAAAGTGCAGGACGTGAGAGATATGCGCAGTAAACCAGAAGGATAGTATGCAGTCTACAAGACAAAATTTTGAATGGTAATAATATTTATTTCAAATTTAAAATGTGTTGAATGGTTGATGATTGCAGAGTATAATCAGAGATTGAGGAAGGATTATAATACTATTTTCAGTCATTTGAATCATTCATTAATTAGATATTTTAATGGTGCATACATACACAATTGAATCATTAATGTTTTGAGGGGAAACTAGTTGTTGATTTCTCAAGAAGGTTAATAGTTTGGAGATAATTTAATCAATTTATCTTCTGGTATTAAAATGTATGATCATGCTATCAGATTAAGGGATTCATATCAGATTGTAAGTTTTTTTTTTTTGATAAAGATCATATGTAAAAGAAGACTTGTTTTGATACAAAAGAATCAGTAAGAGAGAGAGAAGAAGTGAAGTGTATCCTGCTTTATGTTTTCAACTTGGAGTTGAATTTTTTATTCATGATTTGTATTGTAACAGAGATGATCCTCTAATTTTTATCTCATTTTTTAGTTTGGAAGTTGGTGCTTCTTGTATTCTTTAAGTTGGTGCTTCAGGTGTAAGGGATTGGTGTTCCTTGAAAT
>MU225443.1:268322-278346 GCA_018584345.1 Thuja plicata
ATTTAGTCAGCACACATAAAGTTCCACAATTGAGTATTGCTCTTGGTAATTATATGGTAACAGATGATTTTTATGTAATTGATTTAGCAGATACTAATGTTGTCCTAGGAATTCAGTGGATGGAAACCTTGGATAAATATTCATAGAGTTTTAAACGTATGGAATTTTCGTTCAAAGTGGATGGTCAAAAGGTGATTCTCAGAGGAATGTCGAATGGTGGACCCAGAGTTGTCTCAGCAAAAAGGATGGAAGCCATTTTTCGTCATGGGGAGGTTGCTTGGTCAGCACAGTGTTTGATCACTTCCAAGGTAACAGGGTTTGAAACTAAGCACTATTCAGATGATTTGTTGCAGATATTAGATTCTCACAGTTTAGTTTTTAGTGATATACCTCCTGGGGTACCTCCAGATAGAGGTTTTGAGCACACAATTGAACTAGAAGAAGGGGCTAAGCCCGTAATCACTACTCCATACAGGCATCCTAAGGCATTCAAGGATGAAATAGAGAAAGCGATTAAGGAGCTATTAAATATGGGACATGTTCGACCTAGCTCGAGCCCATTTGCTTCCTCGGTCGTAATGGTTAAAAAAAAAGATGGGACTCTTCGTATGTGTATCGACTACCGGGCCCTCAATAAAAAGACTATCAAAAACAGGCATCCAATCCCCCGCATTGATGAATTATTAGATGAATTACATGGTGCTGTGTATTTTTGTAAGATTGATTTGAGATCCGGGTATCATCAAATTAAGTTAAGGGAACAAGACATACATAAAACTGCTTTTCGATGTCACTATGGTCATTATGAATTCTTAGTTATGCCTTTTGGATTGACGAATGCTCCAGCTACATTCCAGTCTTGTATGAACCATATTTTTAATAAACAGCTGCGGAAATTCTTGCTTGTTTTCTTTGATGATATTTTGATCTACAGCAAGTCTTGGGATGAACATCTAAAACATATTGACGGAATTCTAGGTATAATGGAGTCTCAATCTCTTTACGCCAAAGCTTCTAAATGTGAATTTGGTATGACAAAAATTTTATATTTGGGACATATGATCAATGCTCAAGGTGTGCAGGTGCATCAGGAAAAAATCAGGGCTATTCTGGATTGGCCGCCTCCACGGACTCTTTCTGATTTACGAGGGTTCTTTGGCCTATGCAGTTATTACAGGAGATTTGTTAGGGGGTTTTCACAGCTTGGAGCACCACTGACAGATCTCACCAAACAGGGGGCATTTCGATGGACTGCAGAATCACAACAGGTTTTTGACAAACTCAAGGAGGTAATGAGCTCGTCCCGTCCTTGCATTACCAGATTTTGATCAGCCCTTTGTCTTAGAATGTGATGCTTCGGGTAAAGGAATTGGAGCCGTGTTAATGCAAAATAAACATCCAATAGTGTTTGAAAGCAGGAAACTCACTAGTACTGAAAAACTGTATTCCATATATGACAAAGAAATGTTAGCTATCATGCATGCATTGGCTAAATTCAGACAATACCTCGTTGGATCCAGATTTGTGGTTAAAACTGATCATAATAGCTTGAAGTATTTTCTTAGTCAACGAGATTTGAATGACAGGCAACAAAAGTGGATTAGTAAAATTCAAGCTTATGATTTTGAAATTGAATATGTTAAAGGTAAGAATAATGTGGTGGTTGATGCTTTGTCTAGGAAACCGGAGATAAATGCTTTAAGTGTGGTGTCAGCTGATTGGAAATCGTTGTTATTAGTTGAATATGCTAAGAATTCATTTGCTTGTGATTTATTGGATGGAAATATTCAAGATAGATACAAAGTGCTGAATGATATTATTTACTACAAAGACAGAATCTTTCTAGTGCCTGCTTCTAAATTAAAACTCAGAATTTTGCAAACAATTCATGACTTACCCTTAGCGGGACATCCAGGTTATGTTAAAACTTACCGGCAAATTCGTGAAAGATTCACTTGGAAAGGGCTTAAAGATGATGTTCTGCAATATGTCAAGGAATGCATAACATGTCAACAGAATAAAGTGGAACACTCTTACCCAGCCAGGCTATTACTACCATTACCTATTCCGGAACAGAAATGGGAGAGCATTTCAATGGACTTCATCACAGGTTTACCTCGGGCTCAAGGTAAAGATTGTATTTTTGTTGTGGTGGATAGACTTACGAAATTTGCCCATTTTTTTGCTATCACTACAGAGTTCACAGCTCTTCAAGTCGCTGAATTGTTCTTTAAGGAAATATTCCATTTACATGGGTTACCGAGGAATATCATCAGTGACCAAGACAACAGATTTTTGAGTAACTTTTGGGAAAAATTATTCAGGTTGACAGGTACTACCTTGCATCACAGTACAAGTTACCATCCACAGACTGACGGTCAAACCGAAATAGTCAACAAATGGATAGAAGGTTACCTTCATAATTATGTTTCAGGGCACCAAAAAGCTTGGGTGCACTGGCTACATCTGGGAGAGTATTGTTATAATACTACTTTTCATACTTCTATACGTATGGCTCCATTTAAGGCATTATATGGATATGATGCTTTAGCCTTTGTTGATCTTGCTTTTGATAAAAGTAATGTGCCTAAATCACGTGTAATGTTCCCTAATTAAATACGGAATAAATCCAGAATAAATTGAATGATTTAATTATTTAATATTAAAGAGCAGTGAGTTTAATATTAATTAATTAACATTCATTAATAAAGCAATATTAACATTAAGTGTTAATATATGCGATGGTTAGTTATATTCTACCAGAATTTCTACGGGAATTCCAATTCTTAAATTGGAAGCCGAGAAGAGGGTAAGGCAGACTTAAAAACATATTGGTGATAGTTTTTGGAAAAGTCGACAAACATTTCCTTTCGTCAGACATTGTTCCTGGCCTAGTGGAAATCAATTTGGACGGAGAAGGGGAGTAGTCTCCTTGCGTGGAAATACATGACAGAGGGTGAATAAACGCGTGGAGTTCTCAGGGAAGTGGCGTCGGTTCCTACATCTGGCACCAGCGGTCAGGAGTAAGAGAGTGCGGGCTCCACAGATCACTATAACCTTCGAAAGGTGGTGGCGGCAGAAGCCTTGATGCGGGTCGCTGAGTTCCATTTGGGACTATAACAAAAATTGAAAGGAATTATTGAACCCGAGCAATATTATCAACACGTGGGCTGAGGAATGAATACGGTCGAGTCTGGGACCTGACAGTAACATCTGGACCATTGGATGCGTGGATCTCCCAATATTGATGTTGCCGCAGAGGAATCAGAAATGGACGGGAGTCATTGAACGCGTGGAGTAAGACATATACCGCACGCAGCACCAGTTATGTTTCACACATCAAACATTTCGGACAATACCATTGTCTACTTGCAGCCGTGGCTTACACAGGAAGTAGCAGCACGAGTTTTGAACATACCCAGCGAATAAGGTGCATACATATTTTCTTATTTACATTGAACCCACAAATATTACTGTTATTATCTGACTGTTGGGAACATATGTATGAATTTTAAGATGATACATTAATCCGTGTAATAGCCAATTGAATAATTCAAGTGTGAATTTAACGAAATTGCAAAGGGATTTTGGCATGGAAATGAAGAATGTGTTCAGTTGTATTCCAGTAATCTTGCACTTTTGTATTTAGAACTAGTATTAGTAAACTGGAATTTTACATCACGTGATTGGATTCAGGAAAGCCAGGATATCTTGAAAACTCTTAAGGAAAATTTACACCGCGCCCAGAATCAACAGAAACTGTATGCCGATAAACAGAGTGGACCAGAGTTTTGAGGTTGGTGATTTAGTCTATCTCAAATTATAGCCCTACCGCCAGTCTTCTTTCAAGCGTAGTGGGGCTGAGAAATTGAAGCCTCGCTTTTATGGACCTTATCCGATTGTTCGCCGAATTGGCCAGGTTGCATATGAATTGGCTTTACCAGTAGGTAGTCGGATACACAACGTGTTTCATGTCTCTTGCCTTAAGCAGGCTTTGGGTCAACAGGTGTCCGTTTCCGAGGATTTACCGCCTTTGACTGATGAGGGGAAATTGGAGATGATTCCGGAAGAGATTGTGGAAACTCGAGACCGACATTTGCGTAACAGGACTATCCGGGAATATCTCATCAAATGGAAGCACTTGCCATTCGAAGACGCCACTTGGGAAAATGAGCAGATCCTCAGCCATCCAAATTTACAGTTGCTTGTGGGCAAGCAACATGGGGCAGGGGAGACTTGTCGTGTCCCTAAATAGTCATCAATTGACTATGTAATTAATAAGGAGTTGAATTATTTAATATTATTTATAGCTAAGTTAATTATATTAAATAATTTATATTTCAACTTTACTGAATAAGTGGTTCCTCATGAAGACAGTTCCCTTACGGGATTCAACCAACTATGGTTGGCAATAAAATAGGTGGGGATTACCGTAGAAGATATGCGAAGATTTGTGATAGTTTTTGAGAAAGACGACAAACATTTCCTTTCGTCAGACATTGTTTCTGGCCTATTGGAATCCAATTTGGACGTATTAAGGAGGGAGAAGGGAAGTAGCCTCCTTGCGTGGAAGTGAATGTCAGAGGGTGAATAAGTATTAACGCGTGGAATACCCAGGGAAGTGGCGTCGGTTCCTACATCTGGCACCAACGGTCAGGAGTAAGGGAGTGTGGGCTCCACATTACAGATCACTATAGACTTACGAAAGGTGGTGGTGGCAGACAAGCATTGACGCAGGTTGCTGAGTTCCGTTTGGAACTATATTTAAATTCGAAAAGAATTATTGAACCCGAATGCTACTACTATCACGTGGGCTGAGGAGTAAATACGGATGAGTCTGGGACCCGAGAGTAACGTCTGGACTTGTTACGTGGAGGAAGCCATTGGATGCGTGGGTCATCCAATACCTATGCTGCCGCAGAGGAATTGAAAGTGGGAGGAAGTCATCGAACGCATGGAGTAAGACATACACAGCACGCAGCACATGTTATGTTTCAAACAACAAACATAAAGGGTAACATCACTGTCCACTTGTAGCCGTGGCCTACACAGGAGGTAGCAGCACGGGCTTTGTAACAAACACAGTGAATAAGGTGCATACAGATTTTCCTTATTACACTAAATCCACAAACATTTCTGTTATTATCATCTGACTGCTAGAAGGGAACATTTGTATGGATTTTAAAATGATACATTAATCTGGGCAGTAGACAATTGAATAATTCAGTCGTAAATTTAAAGAAATTGAAAAGGGATTTTGCATGGAAATGAAATATGTGTTCAGTTGTATTTCAGTAATCTTGCATTCTTGTATTCAGAAATAGTATTAGTAAACTGGAATTTTACAACATCCCATTACTCTGTTCAACAAGATGACAAAATCTCCATATTCTTCCTTGAAGTTGGATCTAAGAAGTTTCTTTGGTAATCTCCATATACTTCACCAACTCCTTAGCTACTTGTGATAATCTTTTATGAGTGCCTCCTTGTAAGATTCTAACAATGTACATTGTGAAGGTGTTATTTAGGGTAACATTCATACATTTTGAATTGTCTTTCTCCATTCCCAACTTATTGATCACGTGTTTATCATCTATATCTATAACATCTCGCCAACATGTAGACAATGTATGGACTCGTATTAAATGATCGAGAACGTTCTAAGTTCCTTAATTGGTTATCTAGTTTGTCACTGATTATCTCGGCCCGATTGATCATCTTTACACCAGATGCTTTTTCCAAAACAAAGTAGAACACCCATGGCTCAAAGCAAGAAGCTTGAGGACATCCCATTACTCTGTTCAACAAGATGACAAAATCTCCATATTCTTCCTTGAAGTTGGATCTAAGAAGTTTCTTTGGATCCATGTATTACTAATAATATCCATACAAGAGTCAGGACCATTGTTGTACATCTTCAAAGCTTCCTCCTTTGTCTTGTAGATTGTAGAATTGTAAATAGGAATATTGAATGGCTCTATAATAGCCTCCTCTAAAAGATAAGTCGATACTCTACCATCAAGGGCTATCACTTGCCTTTCCTCTGGATCATAGCGTCTAGCACATTCCAGCATCAATTTGGTGCATTACACTGCATGGGGAAAAGTGGCACTTGCATCTCACCATCCTCCTTGCAAACTTAGATGAATTATATCTATGCATTTGTTCCCTGAATTCATCCATATTGATGTGTCCAAGGTTGGTGTCTCTGACCTTCCATTTTGAAACAATCTTGGACTTCGGAAGCATTCCCTTGAAATCATACTTCATTTGAGCTTATCAAGATTGTCTCGAAACTCCTCCGGTCTTAGCACCCAACATCTGCCCTACAAAACCATGTATTACAATTAGGAAAAGATCCTTTTAGGTTAATTTCAAAATGCCTTGTAAGAAAATGATCATTTAAAACATTGCATTTATACTTTTCATTTCAAAAGAACTTACATCAAACAATTGCAAAGCATATTCAGATTTTCAGCAAAAAAAATCATAAATTTTAACCTCCAAGAAAATAAAATCTTTCTCATCCTTGTCACAGTTTATGTATTTTATCTCTTTTACACAAAATCAATTCTTTACAAAGTCTGATTCTCTTTCCAGCTTGCTGGAAATTGCCTTAAAACTCTTTTAAAATGCTTGATTTTGTGATGCAATTTGCTCTTAATTAGGGCATAAATTGCCTGTGTATCTGATTAAATTCACTTCCCATTTTCTGGAAATATTTGTTTATTTCTGATTTTCTTTGGTGAATTCACCTTAATCTGCCCTAAATTTGCACTTTCCTCAGGAAAAATCGACCTAGATCTTCTGGGAAAAATTGTCTATTTCTGATTTTAATCGGTGAAAACTGCCCTTCAGTCTGATTTATTTCACCTTAATCAACAAGAAATTTTTCCTCAAATCAGTTTGTAAGTCACCTTCAATTGCTTGGAATTTCGTTTTTTTTTCCTTTTTAAATCTTCTTTGCTCCACAAGTTCGCACCTTAGCTCTGCTCCTGAATTTTGCTTGAAATGGTATGCCTTGGATGATGGAGAAGTGAGGGATTTTGATCTTTCATATATAGCACTCACTCTTGGGATTATAATTTGTTTTGAGGGTGGCCCCCTATGCTTTTTTTGCATTTAAATTATATAATTTCCTTTATTAAGTCATCCTTCTTCCTTAATATCCTTTTGCATTTTAAATTTCATTTACACCTCTTATAGGGTGATCAAGCTTGAGTTTGCAACTTCCTTGGAGGACCGACCTAATTGGCATTTTTTTTTTCTTTGAATTTTAAACTTTCATTCCATTCCCCTAGTAGGCTACCTTTTTTCACTTTGAATTTGAAAATTTGCATTTGTCTTCTAAGGGCAGAATTTCAACTCTCAGCTGGATTTTCAAGGCAGGTTTTCACATTTTAGCAGGACTCTAGGGCAATTTTTCACAATTTAGCCTGACTCTAGGGCGTATTTTCGCATTGTAGCCAGACTCTCAAGGGGAAAATTGATCTTTAGTTGGAATTCTATCTTTCTTAGCTGGATTTCATGCTTTCATAGCCGAATTTTTCAATGGAAATGCAACTTTTAGCTGGAATCTTTGAAGGAAATTTGATTTTTAGCTGGACTAGTGTGTCTTTAAGCTGGAATGCCTTAATTTTGAGCTGGATTGTGAAGATTTTGAGCTGAAATTCCATCTCAAACAAGGATTTTTATTTTCCACTAAATTTTTTTATTTTTACTGGGAATTCCCTTCTTGGTTAAGGATTTTCACGTTCAGCTTTGGAATTCCTTATTTCCACTAAGGATTTTCTCAAATTCCTTATCTCACTTATGGATTTTCCTGTTTATATTTCATTTTTCTTCCAAGCATTATATCATTGTTTTTCACATTGCACCTTCATAAATTCATCCTTTACTCTTTATCTTGAAAACATTTTGCAATTATTTTACAACTTTGCACTTTGTGAAATCTTTCAAAATTTTGCCTCTTAACCCAACCCTTTGCATTTTTTCATGGATCCAAGACCTGAGTAAGTGACTTGATCACACCCCTTAAGACTCAAACTCGAAGGCCAAAACCACTATCAAACCAACTAACCCTAAACAAAACAACTAGACTACTAAGGAAAAAGAAGGGGTCCCCATGTGCAATGGACCGATGTGTGAAAAGGTCACGACAAAACCCTTCAAAGATATCAACAACTCTTCACAAGAACAACTTGGCTACCCTAAGGCAAAAAGATAGACCTGATCTGTTCTTTTCACAAATTCATGAATATGCTGCTTGATCCCTTCATTCTCTTCAAATGAAAGATGGTATAGAGAAACATTAAAAAGAGGTGACCCTGGAACCGAATCAATAGCATGTTTTACTATGCACTACATTGGTAGTCCAATAGGTAACTAAAATATATACTTGTGATTCTTTGCCATGGTGCTCAGATTCCTTTGTTTTGCTAAGGGATTTGTGTTGGGACGCCTATCCTACATTCTAGTTTACCATTAAAGCACAGATTTCTTTCTAGAACTGATCAGCATTCTAGTATTTTCACTACTCAGCATTGATGACGGAACTATTATAAAGGACTGTTTATATTGGTTACAATCTAAGATGAAATTTTCTTAATAGATTACAGGAGGGTAGAACATACTTTTGCTGACCGAGTAAAAAAATAAAATCAGATTACTCCAATGTTGCAGCATATCTGAATAGGTTTAGATTTAGTATACCAGAGAACAATAATTAGTGACACTTCTCAAATCCTGGACCAAACAATCAAATAGTGTATGACTACAGTCCATGGACGAGGCATCATTGGTAGGGTCAATCTTCAAACCATCTCCAAAAAAGTCAAGTCATTCTCAATACAGCTATCAACAACAAAGTGTATAGGTTGTCCATTGACCCAAATTTAAGATGGAACAGTCTTTTTGCTTCTTCTAGATTTGAATTAGAAGCTGAGACAACATTGGTGATTACTACAATGGTGTCAGGTTCACAGTCCTTGATTCAATTGCTAGTCAAAGAAAGCTATTCTTGTAGGACTCTTGGATGTTCAAATCAGTAAGTTAAATTATGAAGTAGAAAAGTCTTGACCTTGCCGAGTTTGGGATAATTACTCAACCCCTATTCATAAAACCTCCTGAAAGGACAAAAAAATGAGTCTAAAATACGAATGTCCAATCAATAACACAGACTTATCCAATGTGTAAATAAAATGTAGTTTGCAAAATAATATAACTAGGTGATGAGCTTTGGGGTTTTAACTTAATGAGAAGTTTCAGTGAAGTTGCCCTTTGGGGTTTTCAAATCAATGAGTATACGAGCAAACAAATCACAACTCAACATAGTACCTACTAGAAGTAAGGGTTGTAAAATAAAGAAGACAGTACCTAAAGGCTAAAACCATCTCTATACCTTTCTAGCCAAGACCGTTTAAAACAATAGACGGGTGTCGTGCTTCTAATCCTCATCTTAATATTTGTTAGGCTCGCCATTGCTTTAAACGCAAAGAGATACCCATGTTGTTATGCAAACATTGGGTCAACCACATCGGTCCTTGCAATACAAGTGAAGCCAAAATAGAAATCAATTTTCAGATTTTTGTCCTTCATATCTAAGGATGAGAAAAAACTTATTCAATATTATGAACCTTACTCTTAATTATATTGTAGAGAGTTATTGACAAAGAACATATCCTAGTACAAATTTGCAACTTGATATAATATCAGAGTTGCGCAGCAGGAGATAATTACATCACAAGGAAGATCTAAGGAGTACAAATTGTAAGAACCCCTTGTGGCTCTAACTTTGACAAACGCTGAACTGTGGTTTAATTCTGGATGTTTGACAATTTGTCAAACATTTTGCAGGCAAGCTCTGATACCACTGTAATAACCCTTCGCAGGCTCTACCCGCTGTGCCATTTGAGTTGTTTTATTTTTGTTTAATATTCTGATTTTTTTGTGTTTTCAAGGGGTTTTGACAAAGCAAATACAATAATTGAAACTAATCTATCTGAACTAAAACTCAAATCTGATT
>MU225443.1:280883-305945 GCA_018584345.1 Thuja plicata
TGTTATTTTGTTTAAAATTATTAATAAAACAAGTGCTTGCACAATAATCAGATACTTTATTAAACCAAAGTCTCTGACTAAACATATGGCTTTATGAGGAAATTGTTTTGAAAGATATTCCCCTTTCAATCACTAACTCTATTCATCTATTGCTGCTTAATTTTATGACAGATCGGTTATTAAAGGAAAACTAACAAATATATTCAGGCCATTATCTTCCATTAAGTCTAAAGCAAGAAAGCACCAAATGAGAACAGAATTATTAGGATCCTTCTCTCAAATAATTTAAGCATTTTATTGAGAATTTTCTCCGGTGTTGCTTGAACTCTATGCTTCGTATTCTATGATTATTCAGCAGTGGATTTTCTCTCCTGTTTTTACATCTATTAATGGTAAAGGTTCATGTTCTGGCTTTTATATTTTTGCACTAACCCCCTGATTTCACAATATTAGTGAACCATTAGAATGGAGGATGGTTGTCTTTTATTTCTAATGCAGGACAGGGAAAGGAAGACTTGCACACCAAAATCATCATTGTATGAAGACAATAACTTTACGAATATGTATCTCGTTTAAAGGAACGTTTGGTGATCTATGATGAATAGCTTTCAACCAGGGGAATGCCCCTGTGTAATAATGTAATATAAGAACTTCTTCCCATCATAAGAAATTGTAGTATAGTGACTAAAAATATAAACAGGGGTATGCCCCGAAGTTTTTGTATGGATAGGACTAAGGTCCTGGGCAAGACTGGAGGTTTTCTTCCCCGTTCTTTCCTACCAGTGCTCGTTTGAACGGAGGACATGTAAATTTGAATTTTTAAATATAATCAAGGCTTCGGCCGTTCATTGATCAAAAAAAATAAATATTAATATCTCCATTATTACTCATCATTTTTGCACTCCGTCTGAACTGGGAGCTGACATAATGAATCTGCATATGACCATACCCCTTTACTAGAAATAGCAGGGGTCCATCTCTGACTTACTATAAATAGTAAGTACTGCATACGGAGTCCTGGAGACCTCAAACGAAAGCCAAATCTGCAAAACTTTGACCACTGAAGAAGATGCATCCCTCAAAGTACGCTCTAACCAACCTCATTAGCCTACGAGGGACAAAATAATAGGCTAATCCATCAAACTCTGATGCTCATAAAAATGGGGACATTACACAAATCTCCAAGGGTTGATTTTGGGATCCTCACATTGAAAAGATCTGGTTAACGGAATTAAAACTATAATTGCTTGAGGACAAGCAATCCTCGGAAACGTAGACTTGCATTCCCCTGCTAAACTAAGGTTAGCATCCCTTAATGAAAACAGATCGCAGCCTTTATAAGATCAGATCATCGTCTTTATCAATTAAACCTAGGAAATGAAAAAATAAAAAATATAATAGCATTCGCTTGTAGGAGGCCAACCCAGATTAAAGGAATTAGTATAATGGCAATGACTGACCTAGGTAAGAAGGAATATAATCATCAATTTATCAGTGATTAATTAAAAAGAAAACAAGCAGTGCTTTATCAAGGGGTGTGTCCCTTGCGACATGAAGAGGCATGACTCCCACCTCAATTTAAGATATAAAATGAGGAGATCAAGTTATTTGAGAGGCATCTATGAAGGATTGTTCAGACAAGAGAGTTCTGAAATATAATTGCATGCAGAAAATAAAAGTCATTTGTATTTAGCTGAATAATTGGTGTGCAATCTGATTTAGTCTATCATTCACTATGAAACATGTTATGAATCTTGTTTTATGTCTTTAATTAATTTGTGAATCCGTCAAGGATTTAGTATTCTTAATTATTCAATGATTTTAATACAGCAATCTTATTAGAGGCTGGCAAGGAGACCTAATAGGGAGAGGCAGGAATATGAGTCCCCTCAATTAAGTGGATGCTCATTGAGTTGGTTACTTGTGGGCCCCCTTTGTGTTGGTTGCCCTTGCACCAAAGGGTCAGATTGAATTGGTTGCATGTTCAACATTCTTGGGCTTAATTGTGGATTGATAGTCTCCCAACATCCTATGGTGTTTTCCCCTCAAGTTTCTAACATGGCTGAAGCTATAGTGTGCATGTTTACAAATAGGAATCTTCATTATCATTTTGTTTAATGATTAATTGATAAATCTCCTAAATTCAGCTGCTATTGTGTAATTTAGTGAGAGAATTCTCTTGTAAATAAGCTGTATTTTTGGATTTGTTATTATTTTGTGCAAAATTAGTTATACATCCCAATAGGGGACATTACAGTCTTGGCCCTACTTTCCCCACTTCACACATTCTCAACTCTCCCTATCAACCCCACTTGGCTAGAAAAGGCAGCTTACAGGTCTGATAAATTTTGCAGACATACCCAGCACTGGAAAATGGCCTGAAATAGGAGGCTTCCATCATTACATCAACTTCCTTATAACCTTGTTTGTTCTGCATATAACTCGCTGAAAATTCTTTCCACAGACTAGATGCCATATAAGATGAAGGCAAAACACTAATAACCTAGGCGTTTCTACCTAGGATCATCACACCATCTTCCCAGGAGCATGTACAGCAAGGAAAATCCTACAATACGACCTCCAAATCAGAATATTCTTGCAATATTTGACTTGTAGGGCCAGCAAGCAATTAGAATGGCACTCAAAATGAATAGAAAAGATCTTTAACCCAAACACCTGTAAGAAATGGTATGGCCAATTCTGAAACTGGTACAGAGAGCTTTGAATCCTTTGGAAAATATTCAAACACGCACAAAAACTCTAAAAATCAACACTGAAAAAACACCAAAAAATCTGCATGTCAAAAAATACTTCAAAAATCTTCAAATTAAACTCTGAAACTAGAAATCTGTTGAAGCACAGCCTGATTCCCAAATAGAATAAATCAAACTAGCTAGGGATTGTCTTCCAAATTGGAAACCAGTGATCCCAATCAGAAGTGTTCCATGGGGACGCATCCTCCCCCTAAACCCTAGCATTCCCGGAACGGGGACTTCCTCGGGACGTGGGGACATCGTTCCCAAGTTCCCAGCCATGTCGCCCATCATCCGCCGTTCATCGCTAGGATGCGGTGACGTCCCAGAGTCCCCAGGACGTCGAAGGGGACGCTTGAGCATCCCGGGGATGTCTGGGCATCCCCATCGGCGGACACTTTTTTGCATGTGTTTTTTAAAAAAACATATTTTTTAATTGTTTTTTTGGTTCTATTCAAACCCTAAGTGGATGTGGGGACCATCTAAGGCCTTCCAAGCCTACAAAAGGACCTCAAAGATTCATTTTAATTCACATTGTCATTTCTAATTGTTTGCTATAGCAAGAAGAAGGGTGAAGAGCTGAGAAAAGAGTGATTGGAGGAATGGAAGGACTGATTGCAAGTAAAAGATGTTGATTTTATCTAGTCGGCTGTAGCTATGTTGACTTTAGCTAGTCGGCTCTAGCTATGCTTATTTATTTTATATATTTAATTTAAAATAAATCTATCCTATATCGTAAATAGGGCTGAGCCCTATTTAAAATCTCTATGAGAATGGATGCCATTTTTGGCATAGTTATATTTATCTCTCCTTAAGTGCCGACTCAAGGAGGACCCAAATTCAAATCATTTTTTGGGCACTAGATCCAAGACAAAAGGTGGGATGACTTGGGCAAATTAAGGTGAAGTTGCCAAGTATAAATGGAAGGAGAAAATCGTATTTGAAAGACATCTCATACTGAAAATGCTATGCGATTTTACTGCCTAAAAGGAACGAAGTCTACCTCTGCAATTTATGTGCGATTTATCTTTGCTGCTGCAGTTTGCATATCTCTGTCATATCTCATTGGTCCTTTTAGATGTTCCAGCTATATGACTTCAAAGTGGTGAAGCTCTGATTCATATTTGAAGACTGCGAATTGTTCTACAGTTCAGTCCAGTTCAGTCCAGATCACTACAATCATTGATTTCTTCTCCTACACATTCAGATCAGAATACAGAAAATATCTGCATGTGGACAGCAATATATTTTCAGTTTGTCAAGCTCTGAGATCATCTCCAGCATAGGATCTTGGTTGATTATCACCACTTCTAGTTGTAAGTTTGAACTTTAATATTTTATCATTTTTGTTGCTGGGTTTTTCACCTCCACAAGGGAGGTTTTCCCAGGGTAGATCTTGTGTTGTGTTATTGTTTTGTGTATCCTTATTGTTCATTTAAATTTGCTTATCAATTCTAAGATTAAAATTATTGGACTCAAATCTAATTAATTCAAATTATTAGATTTGATAATTAAACTTAACAAAAGAGGAGTGAGAAAATGAGGAGAAAGATTTGTCACCTTGTAGGAGAGATTTTTCAAGCACAAGGTAGGGTTTTTAACTGATTTTTTATTTTATTTTCTGATTTTCAATGTTATTTCATGACTTGTTTTATTTTGTAAATTCATTTAGATTATGTTTTACGATTTGAAATTTGTTAAAAAATTTAAAATATAGAGTTTTAATTTTTTAATTTTAAAGTAGGGTCTAGGCTGAAACTATGTGCTTATTGAATTTTTTTTATTTTGTGAAATGCAATGTCCAAATGAGCTCCCATAGTCCTGATATGAGTGAGAATGTGTGATGACCCCCTTTTTAGCCGGTACTGGCAGTGGCTTGGTCAGCTCATCATCATGACCCTCGTGAGCTGATGCCTGGGTTTGAGGGTTCCAGTGGCAGACTTACTATTTTTAGTAAGTCTGGACTTACTATTTTTAGTAAGTCAGTTTAGCCAGTTTCCCTTTCTAGCAGGGCAGTATCAACAGTGATCAGTTTTCCAGACAATGTCTAGTTTGTACAGTTCCTTGATTGGGGACTTACTATTTATAGTAAGTCTAATTTTGGCAGTTGTTATTTTTGGCAGTTTGGTTACAGGCCATGGGATCAGTCGCTTCAGCAGGATATAAAGAGTTCATTGTCAGAATCCTACTTGATAATTAATGGTGTTAATTAATAACGACATGTTATTAATTAATAAAAGGTTATATTATTATTATAATAATATTACTTTATTATTATAATGATTTAAGAAGTTGATATTATAAGGAATGGTTAACTGACGATAGTTTTTGGATACTATTGCATCTGAGGTGTTATAAATACAAGCTCATTTGTGCAGCCAAGGTTCAAATATTGTTTATTGAAAATTGTTCTTGGGAATTGTTCCTAATCATCTAAGCCCTAGCTGAAGGGTCAAATTAGTTTCTCAAAGACTGATTCTTCTTGAGCTAATCTCTGATTGATCGTTGTTGTATGATCAATTCGTCTTCAATCGATTGCTGTTGTATAATCGATTTCAATTCTTCCTTTGTACTGTCTTGCTTGTGATTGGAGGAAGAAATCAATTCTGAAATTGAGAAGGGTTTGGATCGCATGCTGGAGAATTGTAAATTCTTATTGCTGGGTACCGAATTAAATATAGCTGGACTGCATCCAATAACAGCTGTAGAGAGAAGCCCTTTCACGCAGCACATGTCATACACGCGGGTGTACTGGCAAGCAGTCAGCGCGAGTAACACTTCTCCACTGGAATCGCGTGGGAAGCTAGGCTGGTAGTGCGGGCACATATATACTGGGCGCAGCTTGCAGAAAAGTCAGCGGCAGCAATTGGAGCTGTAGCCAACAATCACGCCATAGTGAGTGGTGTTAGGCATTTGGGACTGCTGCCGCGTGAGGAAAGAACAAACAGGGGCGAACATCTATGAGGTGCCTTTAATATTGCGCCTTAATTGCTATGTATAAAACAATTAATTGTTTGGTTCAGTTTGCTAGTATAAAATTCATGGTTCGATTTATGGCGTTGAAATAAGCATTATCCAAAACTAGGATGCAGTGATAAATCTGTTATTGAAATACAACTTTCGTTTAAGCATTGGCTTATAATTTTTGCGATTACATACATGCTGGTTACAATATTGGCAAATGAGTTCATGCCCAAAATTCTAAAATATTAAAGTATGATTGTTTAAATGTAAAGATTCACATATATGAATAGTTGTGATTGTTGAGACCAAAAGAAATTATATATATATGCTTTCCAAATCCATTTGCAAATCAGTAGAGGAATGTCATAATATCAAACAAAGCAGTCGAAATTATCTACAAGTCAGATTAAGTCCAGTGCCAGTTTGCCTGCCAACTGTTTGACAAAATGTCAAACATATGTTTTGATTGGTAATTGATTAAAAATTAGATGGTTTAAAGATGAGGCCAAGTCAGGCTCATTACAGTGGTATCAGAGTTATTTTCTTGCCATCCTGTGGGGCAGGGAGATATTTATGAATGCAGACTTGCTGTTATATTTAGAGTGATTAGCACTCTCGAAATGGCCAGGTACAGGAGGCTTAGCTCCGGAAGCCGGCACAGTAGTGCAGGAAATAATAATAAAATAAATACATTAATGGAGAGTATGGAGAGACTTAGGCTTCATCAATAGAGGATGGCGGAAAGGCTGTCAGACCCAGAGATAGTGGATAGGGCAGCAAGATATATGGTTTATGCCTTCAGTAGACCAGCATCGAGGCCGCAGGGTAGGAGGCTTGAGTTTTCCCCAACAGGTGTTCGAGATGTAGATCCACCAATATATAATACAACACCTACTCATGGACCTGATGATAGACACTCCACACATAGACAGGTGGACGTGTCAGCACCAGTGGTAGACAGCAGTGTTGAGCTTCAACAGGTTAAGGCTTTCCGAGTAGTTTCTATAGTTGGTGCAGATACAGTTGATACAGTAGTTGCCTCTAATAGTCCTGATTCTCTCGAGGAGGGACTTGTTATCGGAGATTTATATGTCAGCTGTCATAGTGTAGCTTCAGAGCGAGAGGCAGCACCCCTCTCAGGTGGGATAGGCGAGAGCATGGAGCTACCATGTTGTGGTGTTGATGATTCGGTGATACAGCAGGAGACGATGACTGCAGTAGATGTCAGTACCACACTAGATTGTATTATCGAGTCAGATAGTGACTCCAGTTCTGATTGCCAGGAGAATAGTTTTGTGATCAATGTTGAGGGAGTTGCGGATAGTGGGAGTGTTGTAGCATTGGAGTTTACGACAGAGGACTCTGGATCACCAGAGGAGGATACCATTTTTGAGGACTGCCTTGAGGAGATGGAGTCCAATCTGGATAGCGGCAGTCCCGAGATGGGGTTAGTACAGGAGATGCCAGTGCTCTCTGTATTGAGGAGTTGAGCATGGAGTCCGCGTGTGATACTACTAGTGTTGAGTTTGAGACAGTAGACACAGACTCATGCCAGCATGATCCAGACTTAGTGGTTAGTATGGAGTCAGATGAGGTGCAGTCTGGGACACCTGAGGAGATAGAGCCTTTGCTAGTATCTTGGGTTGCTTCAGATACTTCCTATATGACTCCTAAGGATGAATCCACCAGTAGTGAGCCATGTCTGTATCAGACCCTGGGAGAGGACTCCGAGTTGTTGGAAAGTGTAGATTGGTCCCAGGATCTAGATAACTCAGAGGATACAGAGGACGGGACAACTGGCAGTGTTGAGGAGGTGGACTCTATAGAAGCTTCCTCATGTACAGCGGGGTTTGATAGAGATATGTCAGATGGCAGTACTCCATTGGAGGATTTGAGTTCAGTTGTCAGTTCACAAAGCTCAGTTGGCAGTTCACTAGGGAATAGTATCTCGGAGAGGAGTACGTTGAGTACCACTTCTGTTTGCAGTATGGACAGCATGTCAGAGGTGTTGCATAGGAGACCGACTATTCAGAGTCATCATGTGACTAGTCAGTTGAGAGTCAGTGAGCGTGATATTGTCACTGCATTTGAGCATTTTGATGTTGCACAGCAGCTGCTAGCTGCTCACGGATGGGGTTCTCCTATGGATGAGGAGCATGGTAGTTGTTACTTGTCCCTCACAGAGATTCATTCATTATGGGAGGCTATCAAGATTTTGAGACAAGATTATTTTCATTTGGTAGCTGACCGAGATCACCTAGTTGAGTGGGGGAGTACAACATATGAGGAACTTTTGGATAGAGAGGAGGCGAGTGAGCTTACTCAGGAGCTCATGACGACTTCTGAGGTTTTAGAGACCACTCAGTTGGCTCTCCGAGAGTCACAGGCTCAGTTAGCTAAGGTGACGGTGGAACTGGAGTAGCTTCAGTCTACACCAGTACCAGATCTAGTGCAGCTACATATTGTGGTGTTTGGTGATCTAATGATGTCCATGGTTGGAGATGTGGGATGTGATGATGTGACTAACACATCTGTCCAAGATACGGGGGCAGTAGGTACAGAGGAGGCGAGAGCATCAATAGGGACGAGCTCTCACGGTGATTTGCTTCCGGCTACGAGAAGCGAATCTATTACCACGTTACATACAGCTGATGACAGTAGATAGTTGGCAGTGCCACATTTGCGGGAGGATCAGCTGTGGGTTGCAGGGAAGCATGTTAATGCTTCCACTTATAATTTTTACTGCACAGAGTCATTCTTGGATCACCTTCTGGAGAGTTCAGAATTTCGTGAGGGATCTTACCGAGCTTCTGAGGGTGTTCTCATCCGAGGTACTGGCATGATCCGGCATTTGGTGAGAGAGATTGTAGGTACATTGACTACAATGCTCCCTCACAGAGATTTTGAGGTTGGGTTTGTTGAGAGGGTCACCTAGGACCCTGTCCAACCGGTTTTGCAGAATTCAAGATTGGAGCAGTCTTTGGATTCACGACTGGGGAATGATGAGCCTCTAATAGGGAGCGGAGCTTTTTACCGACACTATACAGTGAGGAGCGCTCATCAGTTTTCATTTGACCCACATGTTGATGAATTTTTGGCACATAGGTGTGGGTTGGCTCCTAGTCCTTATCATCTGTTTTGGGATTGGTTCTCGCCATCAGCAGTTGATGGGAGTTTTGGCTGTAAGTCAGTACCAGGTGACTTGCAGAGTTATGTTGGCTGCAGGGATTATACAGTGTGTGGATATCCGAGGCCAGGTACAGCTTTGTTTAGGCGTATTCATCACTATTGTGCGGATGGTCTACACACTCAATACAGGTCAATTGGGTGTGCAGGGGGAGTTCAGGGTGTATGTGATCTTAGTCTCCCATACATCTTGGTTTTTGATGATCCTGAAGCTCACTTCTTTCGGGATCCGGGCAGAGACAGATTCAGTACAGGAGTTTGGGTAAATGGTTGTTTTGGGTCTCTATACAGAGTTATCCGGTTAGTATTTTGGGGGATGCTACATAAGCTTACAGTTTATGTCGGGAGCATGATTTACCTTTTTTTGTGGGATCTAGGTGGATTGTGATGTACAATTTCTTAGGGATTGCTTGAGGACAAGCAATCTTGGGGAGGGCGGACTGTGATGACCCCCTTTTTAGCCGGTACTAGCAGTGGCTTGGTCAGCTCATCATCATGACCCTCGTGAGCTAATGCCTGGGTTTGAGGGTTCCAATGGTAGACTTACTATTTTTAGTAAGTCTGGACTTACTATTTTTAGTAAGTCAGTTTAGTCAGTTTCCCTTTCTGGCAGGGCAGTATCAATAGTGATCTATTTTCCAGACAATGTTTAGTTTGTACAATTCCTTGATTGGGGACTTACTATTTATAGTAAGTCTAATTTTAGCAGTTGTTATTTTTGGCAGTTCAGTTACGGGCCATGGGATCAGTCGCTTCAGCAGGATATACAGAGTTCATCGTCAGAATCACACTTGATAATTAATGGTGTTAATTAATAACGACATGTTATTAATTAATAAAAGGTTATATTATTATTATAATAATATTACTTTATTATTATAATGATTTAAGAAGTTGATATTATAGGGAATGGTTAACTGACGATAGTTTTTGGAAACTATTGCATTTGAGGTGTTATAAATACAAGCTCATTTGTGGAGCCAAGGATCGAATATTGTTTATTGAAAATTGTTCTTGGGAATTGTTCCTAATCATCTGAGCCCTAGCTGAAGGGTCAAATTAGTTTCTCGAAGACTGATTCTGCTAGAGCTAATCTCTGATTGATCGCTGTTGTATGATCAATTCGTCTTCAATCGATTGTTGTTGTATAATCGATTTCAATTCTTCCTTTGTACTGTCTTGCTTGTGATTGGAGGAAGAAATCAATTCTGAAATTGAGAAGGGTTTGGATCGCATGCTGGAGAATTGTAAATTCTTATTGTTGGGTACCGAATTAAATATAGCTGGGCTGCATCCAATAACAGCTACAGAGAGAGGCCCTTTCACACAGCACATGTCATACACGCGGGTGGACTGGCAAGCAGTCAGCGCGGGTAACACTTCTCCACTGGAATCGCGTGGGAAGCCAAGCTGGTAGCGCGGGCACCATATATACTGGGCACTGCTTGCAGAGAAGTCAGTGACAGCAATTGGAGCTGTAGCCAACAATCACGCCATAGTGAGTGGCGTTAGGCATTTGGGACTGCTGCCGCGTGAGGAAAGAACAAACAGGGGCGAACATCTATGAGGTGCCTTTAATATTGTGCCTTAATTGCTATGTATAAAACAATTAATTGTTTGGTTCAGTTTGCTAGTATAAAATTCATGGTTAGATTTATGGCATTGAAATAAGCATTATCCAGAACTAGGATGCAGTGATAAATCTATTATTGAAATACAACTTTCGTTTAAGCATTGACTTATAATTTTTGCAATTACATACATGTTGGTTACAATATTGGCAAATGAGTTCATGCCCAGAATTCTGAAATATTAAAGTATGATTGTTTAAATGTAAAGATTCACATATATTTGTAGTTGTGATTGTTGAGACGAAAAGAAATTATATATATATGCTTTCCAAATCCATTTGCAAATCAGTGGAGGAACGTCATAATATCAAACAAAGCAGTCAAAATTATCTACAAGTCAGATTAAGTCCAGTGCCAGTTTGCCTGCCAACTATTTGACAAAATGTCAAACATATGTTTTGCTTGGTAATTGATTGAAAATTAGATGGTTTAAAGATGAGGCCAAGTCAGGCTCATTACAGGATGAGATGAAAATTCATTCTCATAGTGCAGGCCAATCAAAATATGAACCTGAGCATGAGGATGAGCCCAATGAGGGGGGTGAGCACGAGCCAAATTCGAAAGGGAAAACTAGTTCCATGGCTAGTGCACCACGTGCTACTGATTGCCCCTCCTAGCTTTTGGCAGAGTGGGTTGTGGGTCCTTATGATCCCAAATCTCCTCTCAGACAGTTTGCAACAAGTATAGCAGCCCTAATGCCAATAGGTGGTGGCACGAGGAAATGGAAATGCAACATTTGTGGTACAAAATGGTTTGGGAGCATCACTAGAGTTTATGCACACTTCCTCTTTTGGCCAAGAAAAGGTGTGGGAGCATGTGAGTTTTTTAAGAAGGCTAAAAAATTGCATTACAAAATTGAGTTCAACAAGCTTTGAAGATGACATCGGAGTTGCAATGCCTACTACCTTGTCTGGTAGGCAACATATTCAGACTATTCAGCATATTCAAGGGCAAAAAATGCAGGGGCAACCACATATTTCTACTCATACATTGCATTAGAGAGAAGGAACAATGTCAGGGTCAGTCTCAGGACCTTCATCCACTCATAGTGCTATGGCTGAATCACAACAGGGCAAGGGGAAATGCAAGATACAAAGTAACCCCTTAGCTGATTTGTTCAATGTGCACCTGAGGGATTGGATAGATGATTCCATTGGCAAGTTCTTTTCCAATGGCATACCATTCATGTTGCCCGATCTCCTTATTATAAGGAGATGATGTCAAAGGTGGCGAAGGGAGGAGCATCATATGTGTCACTAGGTGAACACAAATTGAGGGCCACGAACTTAAATAACAACTATGCCAAGATCAATGCATTGATGGAGACGATGAGGGCATGTTAGGAGTCTGGATGTAGCATAGTTATGGATGGGTGGACGAACATTAGGCATCGTCCACTCATCAATATCATAGTTACATGCTCAGAGGGCTAATTCCTTCTCAAGGTTGTTGATTGTTCAGGGCATCGAAAAGATGTTGATTTTCAGTTTGGCATTGTTCGGACAATTATTGAGGAGATTGGGCCACAAAATGTGGTCCAAGTAGTGACGAATGCAACACATGTGTGTAGAGCTGTAAGGAAGTTTATTTAGGCATCATACAAACATATTTGGTGGACTCCATGTTGTGTGTATGCCATGAACAATGCACTCAAGGACATGGGGAAGATTGAGTGGATTAGAGGAGTGGTCAGTGATGCGAGAGATGTGCAGATGTTTATCTGCAACCATCACACTTCACATGCACTCTTCGGGAGCTTCGTGAAAAATTTCTTGAAACTAGTTGAGACCAGATATGCATCTTATTTCATTCTTTTGGGGAGAACGCTTGAGTTGCAAGATCCACTACAACTCATGGTTATGATGCAAGATTGGAATCAGTGGGATGTACCAGGACAGAGCAAGGGAGGAGGGTGAAGGAGATAGTGAAAAGATGCATTTTGGAGTGATGCAAAATACATAGTTTCTATCATTAGTCCAATTTTCTAGGTCATCAGATATGGTGATGGGGATGCACCTATCCTTGGAGAGGTGTATGAGTGCACCAATTCTATGCTTGGCCAGATGAGGGAAGTTGTGTGAGAGGAGGATCCCACTTTAGCATTCTACAATGAGCAAATTCGGCCTATTACTCAGTGCAAATGGGACAGCCTGAACACTCCCTTGCACATGGCTTCTTATGCATTGAATCCAAAGTGGTACATGCCTAGGCCTGGTAGAATTACACCAATTTAGGATGATGAGGTGAAGGAAGGGTTCTTCGGGTGCATTGATAGGATGTATGATGCTGAAACTACTAGCCAGATTTGAACTGAGTGCACGAAATTTTCCACCCTTAGGGGTTATAAGGTTGCGGCAAAGACAGATATAAGAAATATGGCATAGGAGGACCCAATTTTGTGGTGGACTTTTCATGGCCTGAAATCAACGACTACCACACTAGTCATTTGTTTGCTATCTTAGGTTTCTAGTTCTTCAGCTATTAAGAGGAACTAATCTACTTATAGCTTCATCCACTCTCTTGAGAGGAACAAACTTACCTCTAGGAGAGCAGAGAAGCTAGTGGTTGTACATAGTGCCTTGTGTATCACTGATCACAAGACACGGCTGTACAAGGAGAGCCCAACAGTGCGATGGGATGTAGAGCCAGAGGATCCATCATAGATTGATGAGGATGAGGATGGAGCAGCTTCAGATGTAGGGTTGGTTGATGTTCCTTTGGTGGATCTTGACCTTGAGGAGTCCAATAGTTCCAGTGATGAGGAATTTTCCTTGAGGCCAACCTCCCGAGGGATGATTAAAGGCCTCCCTTCACTACATTTTGACATTTTGTACTTGTTTTGATACCATGCTACTCATTGTAATCATCTTTATGACATTTTTGATATAATAGAAATCTTCCATTTGTCAATTTGACAATTTAAAATTTTATTTAGTATTGAGTATCCTAATTTGTAATTCGATATTCACAACTTCAATGTTCATTGTTCAAAGTTCAAGTATTTACTATTTAGTACTTGGCATTTGCAATTTTTTTGTTTTACTTCTTAATCGTCTTATACATCTTTTCATAACTAGCATTTTAAGTACCATATGTATAG
Source organism: Thuja plicata (assembly GCA_018584345.1). Classification (NCBI taxonomy): domain Eukaryota; kingdom Viridiplantae; phylum Streptophyta; class Pinopsida; order Cupressales; family Cupressaceae; genus Thuja; species Thuja plicata. The sequence goes on from MU225443.1 coordinate 294,518, forward strand.
TATATATTATATACACCCCCCCCATTGCCCCTCTTGTCGTTGTCCCCAAATTGACCCTTTGTCCCCATGTCCCGGAAACCCGTCCCCCCATCCCCAATGGTGGTGTAACTATACATAGTTACCCAATCCATCGGGGATGGCAGGACGACAGGACGTAGGAACGGGTTTCCAAGACGGGGGAACAAAGGGCCTCAATTTGGTGACGGCAGGGGGATGGCGATGAGCGAGCAGCATTGTATATACTATACACTATACATATGGTACTTAAAATGCTAGTTATGAAAAGATGTATGAGACTATTAAGAAGTAAAATACTAAATAGAAAAAGTGCAAATGTCAAATACTAAATATTTAAACATTAAACAATGAACATTGAAGTTTTGAAGATTTAATATTGAATTACAAATTAAAATTTAGAATACTAAATAAAATTTTCAAATAGGTGAACGGAAGGTTTATATTATATAAAAAATATCATAAAGATCATGACAATGAGTAGCATGATATCAAAACAAGTACAAAATGTTAAAATGTAGTGAAGGGAGGCCTCTAATCATCCCTCAAGGCAAACTCCTCATCACTGGATCTCAGTAAAGTGGGTATAAAAACATCAACTTGATTTGATGCAATTTCCCCATCAATTTCTTTTCTTTTTAAATTTGAAAGCGGGGATCTGGGGGCAATAGCCCCTAGTGGGGTCAAGGGGCAATGCCCTTTGTAGAGTCTAGGGGCAGTGGCCCCCACCGCCAAGCACATTTTCCCTCTTGCGCGGCCTTTGGATTCTTCATTTTTGAAGCATTTTTCTCCCAAAATTGATGTGTTTGAACTCCCTTGGAAATGCAACATTTTTAATGTTTTTTGTAAATCGAATGGAACCCAAAAATTAAATTAAAAAACATGCGATTTTTTAAAACCTTTTTAAAATTTGTCAATTGTCGGGGAATGCCCAAACAACCCCAGAATGGTCGAGGGACGTCTGTGCATCCCCCTCACCACATTCCGGTGGCGAATGGGCGGAGAACAGTGTAACACGGGCCTTGGGGGACCAGGGACGGTAGGACGACTTTCCGACAGGGGGACAAGGGGATCCAATTCGGGGACGCCAAGGGGACGGCGGCGGGGGGGGAGGGGGTGGTGTTGTATATACTATATACTATACATATAGTACTTGAAATGCTAGTTATNGGGGGGGGGGGAGGGGGTGGTGTTGTATATACTATATACTATACATATAGTACTTGAAATGCTAGTTATGAAAAGATGTATAACAGTATAAGAAGTAAAATAATAAACTTGCAAATGCCAAATACTAAATACAGTATACTTGAACATTGAACAATGAAGAATGGAACATTTCATATTGAATTACAAATTAAAAATTAGAATACTAAATAAAAATTGTCAAAGGGAATGGAAGATTTCTATTATATCAAAAATATCATAAAGATAATTACAATGCATAGCTTGATATCAAAACAAGTACAAAATTTCAAAATGTAGTGAAGGGAGGCCTCTAATCATCCCTTGAGGAAAACTCCTCGTCATGGAACTGTTGGACTCCTTGCAATCAAGATCCGCCAAACGAACACCAACCACCCCCGCATCTGGAGTTGCTACATCCTCATCCTCGTCAATTTGTGTTGGCTCCTATGGCTCTACATCCCATTATGATGCTAGGCTCTCCTTGTACACGCGTCTTGTGGTTAATGATACGCAAGGCACTATGTACAACCACTAGCTTCTCTTCTCTCCTAGAGGTAAGTATGTTCCTCTTAGGAGATTGGATGAAGCTATAAGTAGACCAGTTCCTCTCTGTAGTTGAAAAACTAGAAACCTGAGATAGCAGACGAATGGTTGATGTGGTAATCTTTTCTTTTGTACTCCATGACAATTCCACCACAAAATTGGGTCCTCCTGTGCCATAATTTTTAGATCCATCTTTGCCTCATTTGAAAACCCCTTAAGAGTGGAAAATTTCATCCATTTAGTGTGAATTTGGCTAGTAGTATGATCATCATACTTCCTATCAATGCACCTAAAGAATCCTGCCTTCACCTCCATCATCCTGAATCGGTGTAACTCTACCATGCCTAGGCATGTACCACTTCAGATTCAATGCATAAGCAACCATGTGCAAGGGAGTGTTCAACCTGTCTCATCTACGCTGAATGATTGGCCAAATGTGCTCATTGTAGAATGCTAAAGTGGGGTCTTTCTCTTGTACAACAACCCTCATCTGGTTAAGCATAGAATCGATGCACTCATACACCTCTCCAAGGGTAGGCGCATCCCCATCGCCATATCTGATCACCTAGAAAACCAGAGTAATGATAGAGACAATGTATTTTGCATCACCTTCAAAATTGATCACTCTTCACTATCTCCTTCACCCTCCTCCCCTGCTCTATCTTGGCCTCAACCCACCGATTCCACTCAATCGTCATAGCCATGAGTTGCATTGCCTCTTACAACTCAAGCATTCTCTCCAAGAGAATGTAATAGGATGCATATTTGGTCTCAACTAGTTTCAAGAACTCCTCCTTCATGAAGGTCCTGAAGAGTACATATGAAGTGTGGTGGTTGCAAATAAACATCTGCACATCTCTTGCATCGCTGACCACTACTCTAATCTGGTCAATCTTCCCCATGTCCTTGAGTGCATTGTCCATGCATGCACGCAACATGGAGTCCACCAAATATGTTTGTAGGCTACCTCAATAAGCTTCCTTGCAGCTCTACACACATGTGTTGCATCTGTCACTACTTGGACCACATTTGTGGCCCAACCTCCTCAATAGCCTCCCTAAGGACTTCACACTAGAAATCAGCATCTTTTCAATGCCCTGAACAATCAACTACCCTAAGAAAGTATGGGTCCTCTAAAAATGTAACCATGATGTTGATGAGTGGACGACACCTAATGTTCGTCCACCCATCCATAACTATGTTGCATCCAGATTGTATCCAACATTTGTTCATTTGCTCCATCAAAACATTGATCTTGGCATAGTTGTTATCCAAGATTGTGGTCCTCAATTTGTGCTCCCCTGGTGGCACATATGATGGTTCCCCCTTTTCCACCATCGACATCATCTCCTTATCATAAGGAGATCAAGCTACATGCAATGGGATGCCATTGGCAAAGAAGAACTTGCCAATGGAATCATTTATCTAGTCCTTCAGCTGCACATTGAACAAATCAGCTATGGGGTTACTTCCTACCTTGTGTTTCCCCTTGGCGTTGCCCTCTCTTGCTGCACTCTAAGTGGATGAAGGTCCTAAGGCTGACCCTAACATCGTTCCTGCTCCTGATGCAATGTACGACTAGAAACATGTTATCGCCCCTGCACCTATTGAATTGTTTGATGTTGCCTAGCAGACAAAGTAGCATGCATTGCAATTGCACTGTCTTCAAGAACACCCGAGAGCTTGTTGAACTCAATTCGGTACTTGATATTTTTAGGGTCTTGCAAAAATTTACATGGATTCACACCATGTCCTTTCCAAAAGAGGAAGTGTGCATTAACTCTAGTGATGCTCCCAAACCATCCCATACCACAAATGTTGCATTTCCATTTTCTTGTGCCACCACTTGATGGGTTTGGGATTGTTGTTCTTGTTGCAAATTGTCTAAGAGGGGACTTGGGATCATAAGGACACCTAGAATTCTCTGCCAAAAGCTGGGAGGGGCAATCTATAGAAGTTGGTCCAGTAGCCATAGAACTAGTTTGGACTTCTGGATCAGCCCCATGGTCACTCTCCTTAGGCTCAATCTCATATTCTGATTGACTTGCACCCTTACACTGAATTTCCATCTCATCTCTAGTCATATCATGACTATGAGAGCTCATTGTGACACTAAATTTCACAAAATGAAAATAAACTCATAAGCAACTAGTTTCAGCCTACTTTAAAAATTAAAAATTTAGAGCTCTAAATTTTATTTTATTAATTGATTTTAACAAATTTTAAAGTTTAAAATAAAATTTAAAATTTATGAATCTTGAGGGCAAAATGAAGAATCATTCTTCATTCTTCCCCAATATTCATCATAAATTAAAATTCTTATTTAGAATATGAAACTTAAACAACAAAAATTTAAAAAGAAAACTTTAATACATTCAACATTTGAACAACAAAAATGAAAAAACATTATAAAAAAAATTACAATGAACAATGAACATTCAGCATTTTAAAACAATTTGAAATTTAAAAATAAAAATAAAAAAATAAAACAAAAATCTACGTTATGCTTGATGAAGCTCTTCAAGGAAGGTGTAGAATCTTCGTCCTCTTCTTCTTCTTGCTCCTCTTTCACTTGCACTCACTCCTTTCACTCCTTCAATCACTCCTCTCCTTTTCACTCTTCTCTATCTACCATAGCAAACAATGAGAAATGCAAATGTGAGAAAAAATGAAGCTTGGAGGGGCTTATGTAGGCTTGGAGTAGCCATGATGGGATCCACCTCCATTTAGGGTTCAAATGCAACCCAAATTACAATTTAAAAACATAATATTTTTTAAAAAATTGCCTTTTTAAGTGGCTGCCGATGAGGGATGTGCAGAAGTCCCTGGGACAATCGAGGGAGGCTTGGATGTCTCCTAGCCGTCCTAAGGACTTCTGCACTTCTCGGTAGTGTCCCAGCGGTGTTTGGGTGGTGCAAAGGAAGTGGTGGGGGGACACCCCATCCCCATCCCCCTGTCCTCGGGACGTCCTCGTACCAGAAACTTGCGGGTTTGGGGGAACGCATCCCTGTGTTTCACTAGCAAAGAGTGGGCGGTGGTGGGAAACTCACGAATGCCATCCCCATGTCCTGAGAACGAGGGGGTTTAGGATCAGGTACGTGTCCCTTGGTTTAACTGCTTTTATATCTTTTGGAGGGAAAAGAGCAATTTAACATTATGAATGAATTTCATGTGTAAGTCTCTGTCACATTCCCCTAGGCATCCATTTTTGAGTGTACATAAAATAACTTTATAAAAATATAACACATAAGTAGATAATATAAAATTAAGTATCAGAACTTAAGTGTATATTTAAATAATCCCATCTTAGTTGCAAAAAGCACTGCTGAAGCTTGGGAATCCAAATATGATCATGCCAAGATGTAACTGAAGTTGAGGGATGATGACAAGGCCCAACTTGAATAATTACTAAAACTTGGTATTCTCTCCAAGAAGTTTGGAGAACACCCCAAGGGTCCAAAAACACTTATGAAGGTGTTACTGCAATCCTCAATGCCAAAAATGGAAACCAAGAAATGTTGAGCCTATGCTCTCAAAGAGTTGAGGAATCCTTTTACCAATATCAATAATCTTACTGGGACTTAGGAAACAGGCTAACAGTGACCTTTGTGTGGGAGCAGAAGATTTGAGCAGCTAAAGGAAAGAGGTATAGAAGAGAAATACACAATGCAATAGAAAAATAAAAATGGGATGAGCTCAAATGGTAAATTATTGGGGTTTGATAGTGATGACCATGTTTAAATCCTTAGGAGATATGTTACATGCTTCAATGCACAAAATGTTTGATTTAATAAAATACCACATCCAATTATGAGTAAGGCATACCCAATGAATGAGGCTAGGCACAACTTCTAGGTGAATTTAATGGAAGATATACCCCTCCAACATGGCATCTGAGACAATGGACATCCCTCAAGGGGAATTACTGATAAAAGACAATAGAGAATCTGCTAGTGAGAGAAAAGAGAAGAAAAAGAGTTGCATGCCTAAAACTGCTGAGGCTATTGTAAGTGTGAGTGGTTTACAAAGTGTATTAGCAAAAAGGTTATTTGTACCTCCATTTGAAAATTTTGTGCAAGCAACTTAAAATCCAGTAGTGTTCATTGGAAATATAATGTTTGTGTAGAAGTGGCAAAGCTGAGTGTAAAACTTTGGACGACTTGTAAATCTGTTCTTCAATTGTTGGAAGTTAGAAAAGAAATAGATACTTTGGTGAGCCTGAACCAAGAGATCAAAAATTTTCAAATGAGGCAAGAAATTAAAAGGAATTGTTTAAGCTAGCCGGTCCACTCTGCTAAGTTTAAGGAGCACCCATCTCAACTAGATCGAAAGTTGTTGCAGGAAAATAAATCTAAACATACTGAAGAATTTAGGGAGATGAGTTTTTATGTTAATGGAAAACTTTTGGGATATGCTTGCCTCCCATTACGGTAGGTATTCTGTAGTATACGTAGAAGAGCATGGTTTTATTTTAAAATGGTAGTTTAGAACTCAATTTTTAACCTAAATAAGCTGAATATTCTTGAAGAATACTCTGTTTGATGGACTGTCTGATCTAAAATAGTCTTTTTTCTATTTCTTTCTATTAGGAATAAAGCGTAGCCATTTCCTATCGCTTGCATTGTTTGTAATTCAACCTCATTCATAAGCAATCCTAACAAGTACCAAGTGCTTGAATTGGACAATACAGAGCAAAAAAGAAAAAGGACGATTGTGCACCAACTAATTGATTATTTAAACAGAATAAACCAGATGGAGACTTGAACAAACAATTCAACATATTCAACAAAGACATTATTTTTAAGTACCTGTCACTAACACACTTTTCTTGTGTCAAACACTTAATCATAAGGCTTTCCACAACTGCATTCTGCTTATCAAGGCCTTGACGACCAGCGAGCTCAATCAATCTATGACTGTCCAGTGTATTTCCTCTGCAAGAATAGACAAGCCACAGTTCTAATGAAAATCCCACTTCACTTGTCAATTGAAAGGTAACTTGGTTCAAATAAAAATGTACTTAAAGGGAATATATGCAAGTCAGTCTCCTTAAGCAATGTAAATACACATTTCACACAGTTAACTCATCATCTTTAGCATTAGGGCTTTATAGTGTGTGCACTGTAAAGTGTAAAAGACTTAAATAGCAATTGAAACCAGGTTTGTTTGTTATAACTTATAAACTGCAATCTAACAACGACTAGGCTAAATTGGCTACATAGACCAATATTTAGTGTTGAATTATATTCCAGATTGAAAATAAATATACTCACATTTTACCACCACTCCCGAAGTGGAAACCAAGTTTTTGGAAAGCCTGATGTATAATTTCCCACGTGAGTATCACATTTTCATGATGGAAACTAAATCTCCAACATCTTACAATGACAGGACTTCCTAATCAAAATTACCTGGTATGTGTTATCAACCAGACTGTGAGTACTCTGTCCAAATTTCTTTCTGAGATACTCAAACTTGTCGACTCCTTCCTTGGGAAGGTTGGGGTCCAACATGAAAGGATGCCATTGCACCTGTTGCTCAACAACAAAAATATATTTAATTTCATGAGTTTAATAGCAGATGAGCATTGATGATACCAGTTTTCGACAATCTATTATGCTTCTTGCAGTTGTTTCTGGATTCGGTTGTGTTTGTAATTTTTGCATCAAGATTTCCAATCACACTCTGTGATCTATCATCAGAATGTTAGATAGCTTAAGGATTAGAATAATGGATCACAGAGTGTGTTTTGAAACATTGATGTAAAAAATACAAACACAACCGAATCCAGAAACAGATGAGCAGCTACTCCATACAAAGGTCAGTTTAATCAGCAAGTATGTTAATCCAAGAACAGCCCGACAGTTGACCTTTGTTATAATTAAAATTGAACATTGATCTGATAAATAAATTGCAAATTCAGTTCTGTTTTCTGCCATATCTTATAGAATGTTCATGTACATCAGATTTAATTTTATCTGCGATAGTTTTTGAATAATTGAAAAAATCACAAAATTCAAAATTTTTTTTTTACTTAGTGGCAAATTATTCAAAAGAATTTCTTCATGTTTATGTACTAAATGCCTAAAACTTTCTTATATTAGCTAAAGTGTACATACATTATTACTATTAGTGTTTCCTTAGTTTTTCTCTAATATTCGCCTATTATGCTTAGATTACTCATTTTGTGAAATTGAAAGATTTTTCTAGCCTATTGTTCTACATTTGCAAAATGTATAATCTCTCTTTTAAAATTGTCATAATCAAAGATCCTATTAGATTTCAGTATTTCATCTTATGGACATCTTCTTGTCAGACAGGTCATGATGTTTCACAATTTCATTCCCTTCCTTTGGGTGATCCCTGAGTGACTCCATTGGATTTTCCTTGCTTAAGTGGTCTCTAAGTTAATGTGGCTTGGGGAATGTGAAGTAGCCAGGGAATTGGTGATCATTCAACTAATGTGGCTTGATGAATGAAGCATAATGAGGAGTTGAATTCAAGGACCTGTGAGATATGAATGAGGTACCTGGCTCGTTAGCTTAAGATAAATACTTTTAAGAAATACTAACCATAACCCTACCCCTTCAGATTGGACAAGAGATGCATTTGAAGGAGGAGATACCCCCAAATAACAAAAAGGTAATAATTGACTGAAAAGATAATGAGAGATGAATTTTCTTGAAATATTCATTTCTCCCACTTCACATGGAAAGAACTGTAATTTGCAGGAGCTAAAATTAAGAGCTCTAACAATATAATTTCCATGAAGTAGATAACTAAAGGTGTACATGAATGTGCATAAGATCTCTTCTAGTTTTAACTGTCCTTTTATTCATCTTTCTAAACTTATTCTTCAATGTGCCAAAGACCTTTATTTATTAGGGCAATTTGTAATGAATTCTCATCTCTGATCTCTGATCAGTAGATCCTTGTCCATGTGATAAATAATTTTTTGTAACTCAATTTGAATGAATAAAGATTCAATTGTGTTTAGTGCTGCTACAATTTGACTTTGTGTTTTTCAATTTCTTCATTTGGTATCAGAGCCGAGTCGATCATGTCTACTGGGTTGAATCACTGAAGAGGTGAAAATCACCATTTGCAAAAAGAAAATAGATCACAAACAATGAATTAGATTGCTGCGTCAAATCAAGTAGCTAATTAACAAAAGTATTTAAGTCTTTGGTTGAAAGGAGTAGCCCATTTCAGCATATGAAGGTAAAAACGGGCCACTGTTTGCATAAGAAGTTAATCAAAGTATGTTATCAACCAGTCGAAAGAAATCACAGGTCTAAATCAAAATTTGTCAAAGACGAAAGAGAGCCGTTGTATGTAGAAAGTAGCACCAAGTAAGCTTTCAGTTTGGATTACATGTGAAAAGAAGAGTTCACAGTCCAGCAAAAAAACAGAGAAATCGCTGCCAGAGTAAAGTTGCCAAGGAATTGCTCAAATATTTGGCAAGCCAACGAAGACAAATCTACTGTCAATGCAGAAGCCACCTCCAAAAAGGTGAAGGTGACCCTCAAAGGAGCAGATCGATGTTAAACAGAAGATCTGACATAATCTATCAAATTTGAAGCCACCTTCAGAAAGGTGAAGCCCTTGATTTGTGAGGAAGTCAAATCAAAGCCTTAGAAAAGGCCATAATGTTTCTGTCAAAAAGAATTGAAGCACTCTATATGAGGAGGGAAAAGATAGACCCATGGAGGAGCTGCAGTGAATAAATTGTCAAACAGAGATCGCCACAGTGCATCACAGTTGGAGAGAAGACCGTTGAAGTGGAAAGAAATTATCAGTATTTTGTGTTGAATCAACTAGTGGTTGAAATTAAGAGGGAGATTGTTGGAATATTTTCTCCCATTTCACATGGGAAGAACTGTAGTTTGCAGGAGCTAAAAATAAGAGGTCTAAAAATATAATTTGCATGAAACAGATAATTACAGTTGTGCATGAACATGCATGGAATCTCTTCCATATTTAGCTATTCTTCAATGTGCCCAAGACCTCTATTTATTGAGGCAATTTGCAATGAATTTCATCTCTAATCTCTGATCAGTTGATGCTTGTTCATGTGATCATGAAGCTTTTGTAATTCAAATTAAACGAATAAAGATTCAATTGTGTGATTTGTGCTGCCGCAATTTGCCTCTATTTTTTTTTTGTTATTTCTTCAAATTTGACTAAACAGAGGGACAATAGGTATATTGGTATCTCCCTAATGGATGAGGGGTAAATCAAAGGGAAGAGATACCCCTCACAAAGAGCAAGTGGAAAACTAGACAAAAGAGACACCCCTCCCATGGTGCAAGAGAAAGGATACCCATCCCTACAGAACAGAGGTGAATTTCTGTAAGAGATCTATGGATAAATTTGACTCCTAAAAGATCCCTCCTCAACAGTTTAGCTGACAAAGAGTGAATTTGTCAAAGGAATGGTCCTCGACTCCTTGGTGGTGGAAAACTAGAGAAATATTATTCATATGTTTTTGATGTTTTCTGAATTAGACCGCATTATCAAATTTTTATTAATATTTCGGATTATATTCCATGATAAACTAGTTCACTTATCCTGATGATGGATCATGTAGTATGATCTAAAACACTGATTGAGAAAAAAATGATAACGCAGTCAAATTCAAAAACCATTGAACAATTTATCATACACTGGAAGCTTCAGACATTTAAGTATCCATATTGTGAAAAAAAAGGTACACTCCTTACCGGGAAAGTACATTCACCCATTACTTAAACATCGTATGACCTTAAAAAATGCCCAATTTCAAGAAAAACAGAATCATATTAAAAGTAGGTATATTCATACCTCAAAATTATATAGTTCCTTAGTCTCGTCCATAGCTTTCTCCAAACATTTCTTCCCAACAAAGCACCATGGACAGATAGTATCAGACACCACATCAACTCTGATCAGACTTTTCTGCCCAGATGAAGAACTCATTTTTCCTCCTATGAAAATATCCATAACAATCATTAAACATGTCCACTGACTATGAAGATTGAAAATCTAGATAAAAGGCTTCACCTGTAATCTGAAGAACCCAATTGAAGATTGTCAAAATGCCAATAAAATCAGTTGAAATGTCAAGAGCTCAAACCGAAACTCAATATACACCCAATGAAATGAATTATATACGAATTCAATTCTTTTGACGCATTCACTAAAGCAGTTCCAATTTCGGAACGTGTAATGTGCAGATTCATTCCAGAGCATTCGAGAGTATGGAGTCAATATACACAGTCCCAGTCAACAAACTTACAGGAAATTTGAGCTAGGGGAGGGACGCCAATTACTGTTGAATAAAATTTTTAATTAATTGAAAATTAAAAAGTAGTATTTTTTTATTTATTTTTAAATAAATCAATAATTCTAATCTTTTATAAACAAAATTGTTAAAAATGAGGAAAACAAATGATGAGCTCTCCTAAACTTGCGAATTCCAAAATTTCCAACTCCATCTTCGATTCTGGCGGGGGAATTAGCGATGGCGGCCAAAACAGTGGCGGGGTCTCCAATAACACGATCGCAGGCATTAACAGCGTACACGAAGGTTATTCTGACAATGGCGTCGCCTCTATGCCAGGTGTGTTTGTTCCTAACCTCCCTGCCTCTAGGCTCATTAATGGCATTACTTCCTCGGCAGAAGCCGTACCCACTCCTCCTC
>MU225443.1:349369-370690 GCA_018584345.1 Thuja plicata
AAATATAGACTATGAATCAAATCAGGAAGCATGCACATCAAACTATCACTTTGAAGAAGTTCTATTGGTTTATCCGAGGGACTAATTGTAAAATGATAATGAAACTATTACACATGTGAAAGAAAAATGACTTATCTTTATTGATTTTGAAAAAATAGTACATCCAGGTCCATGTTTATACTTGTTGATTAAAAACTATCCAAATATGTGAAATTGTATTATTGTTGTATTCCTCTCTTTACATTTTATATTATGTATATATGTGTGTGTGTGTGTGTGTGTGTGTGTGTGTGTGTGTGTTTGAGTGGCTTTCACACCTCTTTAAAGTGAAAAGACAACCCTTATTACAAAATATTTTGAAAAAACACTAAACTAACTAAAAAATAACTACCTAACTTTTGGATTTGGCTTTGGTCAAAAATACAAAACACATCGTGAAAAGCTAAGATTTGTTTTGGAGATAGGAAATTTGATTTCCCGAACTGGCTCAGTTTTAGATTTTTAAAATTAAACCATCTTCAGCCTCTGTCGACATCAGCTTTGTAGAAGGTTGAAATTCCAGCATTTTCTGAAGGCTTCGATTAGTTAGTTCAATTTATTTGTGTCATAAAGCTTCCTTCCTTTAATTTTTTTAGTATGGATAAAATTTATTCTTGATAATGGATTGGGACTTCTAAATTCTCAAAATTTAGGGTACCACCATGATGAATGAACCAACTCTGATAATCTTCTCTGTACATCTTTCTTCACATTTCGTATCATTCACACTTGGCGTATCACAATTGAACTACAAACTAGAAGGTCATGTCGGCTCTTAGAAAAACTTCATCAATATCTTAGTTGGCTTAAATAAGCACACAAATAGTATTAAGTCTGTGCAAGTCAATGCTGAACAAACGCGACGCTTCACTGAGTCGACCTCGCCAAATTAACCATAACTTTGCGATCATCTTGAAACACGTTTGGCGCCTTTGGATTTGTATCATCAACTCATAACTAAACATGAATATACACACGCATATCCTAAAGATAGGCACAACTCATGTAACATGTTATATATGTCAGCCCTAAATAGTTATACTTCCAGAACTGTAACTGCTAATAACAGAATTGCATAACTTTACTGAAACATCATATCTGGGTCTGCATGTATGAACATAACATAATAAACATGTCAACAACATGTATCTATCCACACAAGTCTTCATGTCATCATTCAGATAAGTTCATACAGAATTACTATTGTGTATTATATGTTGTCATCAATGACAAACATATAATCAATCAAATGCTCTGAATCAAATCTCCAACAGTAATCAGGTCCGAACATTTGCATTCTAGTCTTAATCTAATTTGCTTTTCCTTTACAGAATGATAAATTAAATCCTATTTTCTCTATTTCCTCTACTTCTTGGACTACTATCTCTAGAAAATCAGGTCTTAGGGGTTGGAAAAATGCTAACCTTTCAAACAAACTTGTTCTAACTGACCACTTTGTATAGTAAGGGTTCAAAATTGTAACAAAATTGTTTACCTCAACCTGCAAGCCTAGAAAATTACCATAGGATCATATACAACATCAAATCTATATTTTATTACCTTTATTCTATGTTGCAAAATTTGCATCAATACTCCCAAAATGACACTATTATGCTCCTTGATTGCCTACTCTGTTTCCACTGCAACATACTCTATTTTCTCTGTTTGGATCTCAGTATCCATTACCTCTTTAGGCTCAGCTAGGGCAGCCTCAGGCATATCCATTATTTTTTGTGTCAATTCATTTATCAATTTCTCTTGTGTATTGATCTTGATAAGACACAACTCTCTGTCCTTAATAATATTTGTTTCACCAACTAATTTGTTGAATCTCTCAGACAATTGAGTAGTCTTAGCCTCATTTAATTATGCAAAATGTGTGAGCACTTGAGAGATCTCTAAGTCACCTATGTTTTGGACACACCAAATGATCTTGTCCCCTTCCATTTTTTCATGTATATTCAGCACAGATGGTTTTTGATCTTTTGGAGCTAAGCTCCACATCGCTAATGCTTGGGATTTTGGATTGTATTCAAATCCTTTAATCATTTCACCAACTTGGACTTCTGATGAAAATTTAACATCAGGGTGCTTCCTTATTTGGTCTATTATGATGGCTGAGGATAAATCCCATCCTTCTACCAATAATATGTCACTAGATTTTACCAGTTGTCTGGCCTCTTCAGGAGTTAGCTATTCTAATTCTGGATCATATTCCTGTAATTCCTACAAAGCCTCCTTTGTTACTAGGTCACAACCTGTCAATTGTAGCTTTGTACCAACCTTCTATTTTTTGTTCCAAATAAGAAAGTCTTTGAATTCCTTAGTTTTAATGAAATTGTCATCACTTAAAAATTGTTGCTGATGTATCACTCTTTCATCTGTGCAAGTTCGAAGAGGCAATTCAATTTCCTCTTCATTATCCTTTAGTAGATTTTTTCCTTGCCTTATTTTCTTTCTAAGCTCATGATCATAAGGCCTATCTCCTTTGATAAGGGCAGCAATTATGTCCTTTTTCTTCTCTTTCTTCTTCTCATGAGATGGTTCCCTTGTTTCAACCTTTTGCCTTTTTGGTGGGGGCTCATTTGTAACCTCTTCCTCAGGGACTTGTGTTAGGTTAATTACATTTTCTCCTTGTTCTCCCTCTACCTCTTCTGTTGGTTGTCCTATAATCAATGGTTGATCCATTGGAGGGGGGATAGGTACTAAGTACCCTCCTTCACTGTCCTCTTAATACTCTGATGAGGAGTTCTCTTCCTGTCTTTTATCTTTCACCACAAGTAAATCTTCCAATTGTTCACATAACAAATTGTGGGATTCAATCATGGCATCAAGCCTTTTAAAATAAGGTAATCTTGAAAAGAAACCTCCAAAAGAGAACCCCTTCCTCTTTACCTGTCTCTCTAAATCCTTTAATTCATTGAATTTAATTGCTCTTTGATTGATCTCCTCATCATCCATCATGTTTCTGATGAGGTCCTCTTCCTCGCATTTCTCATGCTCTTTGTTATAGGGAATGGTAGGAGTCAAGAGCTTCTTAGCACTTAATATAAACCCCTCTGTGTCTACAAATATACACAGGGCAAAATTCATTATGTAGTGGCTTATCCACTCATTCACTGGATCCATTGCCTTCTTGCCAATTGTAAAGTTAAATATCCTGAATTGTCTTGGGGTAAATGTACCCTTTCTATGAGGAGATAAGTGTTCCCTGTCTGTCAAAATTAGTTTCCTGATAAATTCTATTGCTGCAATTATGGGTAGCACATAGAATGGGATAATGTGGGGTGGGTGAGTGCAACCATACACCCTTATCAAAGTATAATTATTCTCATAGAAGAAGTCTCCCCAATTATGATCTCCTGGCCATTTGTCTACACATTGGCATGGTCTCAATAGCTGAAGTACCTTCACTGGAAGTCTGGTCTTATTCACACCTAAACACTGTAGTATTGGATAAACTATCCAATTCTCAAAGGCACAAAACTCTTGCTCCCTAGAAGTATAATTCCACACACTTAGCAAAAACTGAATGGGGTTGGCTTGGCCCCGATGAAACCTTTGAGGCCTCAAACATTGATAGTTCATAACAGGAAAGTTGTAGTACAAGATCAAATGCATTAAAATTGAGTAATGCATGAATCTAGGATTATCCTTCTTTTTCTGTATATCAATAAAACCCTGGTGCATTTGATCTATGATATACTGAATATAATCATAATTGGAAGTGGTATAAAGGATTTGCATATCTAGGACCATCATAAGGATGTCTGAGGTGATTCTTTCTGGTCCTCCATCCTTTCCTAACACTCTGCATAGTGCATATGATATATACTTCATATAGAATTTTAGGTCCTTGTAGTAATATGGGGTAGTCCCTGGGATGGGTGCTATGTATTTCTTCATTTTCTTTGGCACATGATGTTCCTTGATCAATTTGGCTGCAATGCCAGACTCTCTCGTATACCTATTCTCTAAGCTCTTCAAGTTTATCTTAGTAGTCATGGGATAATACACATTGAAAGCTTTCATAAATGAGTTCCTGTCTAGGGTTACTAAGGGCTTTCCATCGACCTTTTTGATGGTCTTAGTGAGAATATCATACCTACTAGCCAATTCTAAAATAAAATCAACTCTACAAAGATACCAGGAACTATTAACCTAGCTAGTCCATAGGTCCATGGGTTTGAAATTGGCATAGGTTCATCACTATTATTAAAAAAGTAATTGAATAACGAATAGCCATAAGAACTTGGGGTTTTGGCATCTCTAATACATGATAAATCATCTATAAGAGTGTCGACATTTACCTTTCTATTTTGGCTTGAACCTGGTAGCAATGTGAGGAATTTATCTGAATAATTTCTCTTTCCTTTCATATCATCTTCAACATCACCACTTCTCCCACTAGTTGAAGCTACACTCAGTGCTTGACTCATTTTTCTTTCTATTCTGCTCACACCTTTCTTCTTACCGATATTGGAACAAATCTCCTATAAACCCTCACCACCAGCTATGAATCACTCAATTCCTTCTGAAACCACTGATTATCACTTAAAGTCACTTATTATTATGGACTGAAATCTTGCTTGTTTCACTCTTTGAAATCTGGTAACTCTATTTTTTGCATACACTGATTACTTAGCACAATTTGCTTTGAAAACAATAAAGCTCTTGGTGAAATAAAAAAATTAATGACAACCTCTATTTATCTCAGAATCATCAATGCGTAAATCATTCATTTGCAAATTCAGTCACTTCTAGCTTCAATTCCTCGTGCTCTAAAATTAATTTTCTTTCTAGCCGTAGCCATTGAAAGTGACAGGAAACCGAATTTGAATGATTGTCTATTCTTAAAAACCTTTATTATATTTGACACAATATCAAAATCAAATCTGATTAACTATCATGAATACGACTCTGCTAATTTTTCCACCGTGGCATTTACCTCTTATTTCCCATTGGCTGGCAACTGTACCTCTTGGTGCTGAAGAAAAGTCATAATCTTAACTCTGGTTCCCTTCTAGCAACCTTGCAACTGTGTTGTCTCTCTATTGCTGAAAATTTTCTTTAACTATGGTTTCTTCATGAGGCATAGCAACTAAAGCCTTACTAACTCTTTTAAAACCCTTGGTTTCCATTTGGAGACTTGGCGACCATGCCTTTATCTCCTTATCGCTGAATAATTTAGCACTTATATGAATTATTTGGAGACAACCTGACTGCCATTGATCTTCCTTCATCTGCATCTAACGGTTCTTGCCAAGTCTCGTGATTCTCAATGAAACCCTAATATATCATGAGACAATACGATTACAATCATTAAGTTGCCAGATATTATTTAGAGACTACGCAACTATACCTTTATAACTATTGCATATCTTTGAACACGTGTCTCAATATAACCTTTGTCTCTTAATCTCTAAATAACCTTTGACTTTTCAAACTTCATTAGCGACTTAACGCTAGCCATTGGATTTCCTTTTGATCTAATGGTTGTCGCTAGATCTCATGATCTTTAACTTAACTCATACTTTCTTTGGAGACTATGCGACAACATAAATATTAATACTCAACCTTAACTTTAGTTCAGCTCAGGAGACTTCATGACTGTACAAACTCAGTGTCGCTAGATAGGGTTAATCCAGAGACTTCCTAACCACCGTAAGATTAAACTTTAGATCAAAAGTTGTCACTGGGTCTCATTTTTTTTGTCTTAACTCACATTTTATTCGGAGACAAAGCAACTACAATGAAACTTTAACCCTTAACTCAATACATAACCCAGATCACTTTTTGAGACAACGCGATTGAGAAAATTTGAAGTCACCATAAAAATTCACCAACTATGATTTCATCTAGAGATCTCCCGACCATCGTTGGATTATCTTTAAATCAAATGGTTTTCGCCAAGTCTCATAAGAACTAGAAGCATATTCTTTTCTTATGAAGACAACCCGACTAAGAAGAAATCACTAAGTCTCTAAAAGATAAAGCATATTCTGATTTTATAAAGAGACTTCGCCACCAAAGGTAATGTCATGAAATAAACACATGCTTTAAGTGATCGAATTTCTTAAAAAAGTAACGATAGAATAGAACATTTTTTATAGAATTAGGGATTTTTCAAATTTTTGAACAGAGATGACCTAGGGCTTAGGGTTTTTGACATTTCTTGCTAGGTTTATGGCTCAAATCATCATTTGCAAAGGGATTTTGACTATTTAGGATAAAAAAATTTATTCTTAAGCATAGGAAAGACTGGGGATTTCAAAAATTTTTACTGGGCAAACTCAAAAATTGGAAATACAACCAACAGTACATTTTATTCTTATTTAGAAATTAAATCTAAGTTTTGTGTCCTTATGTCATACTATTATGTATTTTTCTTTCTTTTGCATAATTAAGATTTACAAATAATGAAATTTTCCCTTTTTTTTTGGTCGGTATGAAATTTTCCCTTTGGAATCCCTTGTATGAACTACTAAAATAGTGGAATATACTATATTGTATTTTTTTAAAAATTTTCTCAAGCATTTTTTTGTCTGTATATTTGTTTTTACAATAATATTGGAGTATTAATGACATTTTCTACAATTCATAGTTTAATGTATCTCTTGATTTCTGAATTAGACTGTGTATTCAATTTTTCCATTGACATTTTGGATCACACTTCGTGATCCATCATTGGGATACCAGAGTTTGGGATAGTTAATATAAAATATTTACATAATTTTGTTTTAAGATTTGAATATCAATTTTTTAAAGTGTAAAGAAACATATTATCAGCCTATTTTGATGCTTTTAAGGTTTCTCTTAAATGTTCATAACATTTATCTCACAAATCTTTCTAATTGTCATTTATTGTGAATTTATATATCTCACCTTACAAAAATATTTAATATCACATTTTTAGTGATGACAAAGTATGGTATTTAACATTAAGTAAAAAATTGGTGTCATTGTCAATTTAGATATTCTTCCTTAATTTTTGTTAGATTGTGACATATGATTTACAATAATTATGGTGTCTTGTTGATTGATGCAATGGTCAAATGTTGCAATTTCAAATCTTCGCCTAAAACAATTGTCATTTAAGCTACACCATTATCACTCACATTGGGGTATTGTTGAAGATCTTTGAGATCCCTCATCAAACCTTAAGAAAATATTAAAAAAAAATATTCCATGAGAATTTTTTTATGTAAATATTATCATAGTTTATGTTGTAGTCAATATCTCTTGAGACAATTATTTTTCAATATAGTTATGCTTGTTTTGTAGTCATAACAATAATGACAAGGGGTGGATTGTAATGCGGTGAATGTATTTAAAAAAAATCTTCAATAGAAATTTTACTAATCAAATTGTGATTTTTTATTTGCATCAACATTTTAGATGTATAATATTTTATGTTTTTTGTTCTCAAATATACATACGCATACATACATATAAATTTTATCAATAAGCGCTCCCAAAGGGGCTAACTCCCACTTTATTCATTTAAGGAAATATTAAAACAACTTGATAGAGAAGGTGGTGTTAACGGTTTGTTGCTATCTAAATGTAGTAGACAATTTAGATCTTACCATGACGACGATATATTGGAGATTATTTCAGCCTTGTTGCCATCAATTATTGCATTTTCCAAAAGATCTGTAGCTTTATCGGCTTCTTGGTACACATGATTTGTCGAGAAGAAATCAAATTCAACCAACTTATTTTGAATATGTTCCATCTTGTAAAGACTGCATTTTCTACAACATGTACCACATAAGCAAATAACGGAAAACATGAAAGGTCGTTTGAACCAGTCAAGAGTTAAATATCCATATTGACAAGTCAAAGAATCTCATTATTTAATTCATCATGACAAAATACAAGGATATTGTCAAATAAATGTGAAAAAATACATGATAACATATTAAAAGAAGAGGTGTCGACCATAACTATCGAATACACCATTAGTACATCACTACAAGTTAAAACTAGTCCAAAGTATATTAAAGAAATTAATGCCGACCTACTTGTCATGCATAGAGTACATAATATACATCAATGGAGTCACAAATTTTCATCATTTATTGCCATAGACCTTAAAGGTTAAACCATGAAAGCATGATAGAAGAAACCAAACTATGCATTCTTTGTCTCCTTAAGCCATCACAATCTATCCATCTGCAATACTCGAGACGAGAGTGTGGTCTAGCTCCCCTGGGGCTCAATCTAACACGTAGAGTGCATCGACCCTATCCAAGAAGCCTAACAACTTGGAATTGGTAGATTGAATGGATCTGGTGCAATAATGTAACTAACTACAAATCACATATGAAAATAGTTAAAAATTCAATTTTTCCAACTACGCGTAGAAACTCTTAATTGGGTGTTGAAAGTAGTTAATTTGGAGTCCAAGCGCAACTCGAACTTGTTGCAAATAACAAGGCCTCTACATTTTCTATGTCATGTTTGATTTTCTCTCAAAATCAAGGATATATAAATGGTAATGCGGGGCATTCAGTGAAGGAAGAACCTGATTTCCAAGGTTTAAATGATTTTGTATTGAGATGAGACAACTTACGCTTCTCCTAAATTGTTCAACAAGCTAATTCTAGTGTTCAGTCTGTCTTACATTATAGTGACCATACACAAAGCTGGAACATATAAGTGATCTTGATTGAGTTAAAATCTAACCCATGGTTAGGATTTAATGCCAAAAGGAGGAATTCAACAATTGTACTAGTGATGAGGATTCATATTCCTGATATAGCTAAGAAAAAATGCCCCAAAATGTTCATGTGAAATAGATATATAATATGGAATTCTTGTTGGATTTTCCTGTTTTTCTTTTGTAGTGCATTATCAACCTCTGCTTTTGTTCCTCTCTTGAATTTCCTATAATCAAGGATTGCCTTCAAATTGCTAATGAGTGGATCCACATATCTATCTATGACCTGCATTTTCAAATTTACAAATTCAGTAAAAACATTTTAGCCTTCAAAGTAAATTTCAAGCCATGAATTCAAAAATTTTTAGTCATGATATACTTAATATTGTGTTAAGCAAATCTCATCAAGATCTCCGAACGTCTCCTCCCCAATTGAAAGTGTTTTCCCAAGTCAAAGGAAACTAGAAAAATCCCTATGGTCTTTTCCTCCCTCCACAATATCCTTGTGAGCATAAACTCCATCAAATATTTTCAAAGTTAGCATCAAGTGGGTAGGCCATTTCAAGCTTGGACAAATAATATTCTCTCCTTGCTCTTTCTCTGAAATGAACTATAAGAAATGACAAACACTATATGACTAAAATGTCATTGAAGTATTTCTATTGTTTTTTTATGGGTAAGAGGCCATAGGCAATAATTTTTATTAAATATATAAAATTATTACAACTTCATTCAGTGTGGTGCTATTGTTGTAAAACTATGTTCTACATTAATATACTTGATCACTTTGCTTACAGAAAACATAATTCCTTTATAATTGAAAACATACCTTAATGGTTTCATCCTCTGAAATATTCATGAATCATGGATGCACAATCATCCAAGGTTTGAAATCTCTTTTTGCAAGTTCCTTTGCTTTCCTTGCATTCTCTTGTTCACTTTGTGAAATGAAATCCTATTTCACATAATAAGGATCCTTAACCTCTTTATCCTTATCCTCTTCACCCTAAAATTTATCACTCCTCAACGCACTCACTTTGCAAGTCAATTCAACTAGGTACTTTGCTTTCTGCATAGATTTCACCTGACAGGTAAGGATGTTTCCTTCTACAATATTTTCTACCGGATCTATATCTATAACATCAGAAAGTTCACCCTTCAATATTATTCTTGTCAAGTCTGATTGTTGATCACAAATTACATGATTATTTAGGACTCTACGGGTTATTGCTTGGACAATTTTTCCCACTGACAAGGTCTCTTCATTTTCTCCAGCCATCAGATAAAATTCCTCATCCTAGGATGGCTCTTCATAGGGGTATTGGATAAATAGCCAACTAAAAAGTCAAATATATAAAGGCATTTGGAAAAAAAAACTAAGTGTCCCTCTTGGTAAGATACACATTTTAGTTTGTTGTTTAGACATTTCTTGGCAATGTCTAAACATCAAAATAAAATATGTACCTTACCAAGGGGATATTTAGTTGGCTATTTAACTAATACCCTCTTTAGATGGTGATTGAAAATCCTTAAATCCATGTAACAATTCACTCTTTATGTCAGCAAGGGTTTCCCACTTTTTATTGGATTTATGTTGTTCCACACTTCTAGCATATTCATCAATATCAGTGACCATTAATAAATGGGTATATTTTTGGACACGTTCAACAACAATTTCTTGTGTTTCCTCATCCATATCATCTATATCCTGTCTGGAATCTTCACAATATATGTCCTCAACCATTTTCTTGGCTAGTTCATATGACTCTAGATGAATTCTAGTATTATCCAATGAATGCATAACATGGTTCCCAGAAGTTGTTTGTCAAGTCCCTTTAACCCTTAAAAAACCAAAAACATTTACAAAGATAATTCTCTGTGACTGTAAACCCTTCTAGCTCTCAAAATAGCCTTTTTTTTTTATGGAAATAGTTCATGTGAAATAGATATATAATATGGAATTCTTGTTGGATTTTCGCATTTTTCCTTTTATAGTGCATCATCAACCTCTTCTTTTGTTCCTCTCCTAAATTTCATGTAATCAAGGATTTCCTTCAAATTGCTAATGAGTGGATCCACATATCTATCTATGACTTGCATTTTCAAATTAACAAACCTAGTAAAATATTCAAGCCTTCAAAGTAAATTTCAAGCCACGAATTAAAAAATTCTAAGTCATGATATACTTAATATTGTATCTGTAGAGGTAAGAACCAAGGTTCAAATCCCCATGGGGTCTCTCTCTACCATGTCAACAATTGAGAGCCATTACCTTGACCCTTGGTGAATGAGTGGGGCTTTTTTCCTGTAGAGCTTACAACCAAGGTTCGTAATTCTTTTGGGTATGACCCTTTTGTGAAATGGTGGGTCTTCTTTCCCATAGAGCCAACAACCAAGGTTCAAATCCCTACAGGGCCTCTCTCTATTGTGTCAACAATTGAGAGCCCTTACCTTGACCCTTGGTGAATGAGTGGGGCTTCTTTCCTGTAGAGATTACTACCAAGGCTCATAATTAAAGTTTTGGGTATGACCCTTTGGTGAAATGGTGGGGCTTCTTTCCTATAGATCCAACAACCAAGGTTCAAATCCCCACAGTGTCACTCTCTACCATGTCAACAATTGAGATCCCGTACCTTGACCCTTGGTGAATGAGTGGGGCTTCTTGCCTTTAGAGCTTATAACCAAGGTTCATATTTAAATTTTTAGGGTATGACCCTTTAGTGAAATGGCAAGGCTTCTTTCCTGTAGAGCCAAAAACCAAGGTTCAATTCCCCACGGGGTCGCTCTCTACCTTTTCAGCAATTGAGAGCCCTTACCTTGACCCTTGGTGAATGAGTGGGGCTTCTTTCCTGTAGAGCTCACAACCAAGGTTCATAATTAAAGTTTAATGGGTATGAACCTTTGGTGAAATAGTGGTGCTTCTTTCTTTTAGATCCAATAACCAAGGTTCAAATCCCCATGGGGTTTCTCTCTACCATGTCAACAATTAAGAGCCCTTACCTTGACCCTTGGTGATTCAGTGGGGATTCTTTCCTGTAGAACTTACAACCAAGGTTCCTAATTAAAGCTTTTGGGTATGACCCTTTGGTGAAATGGTGGGGCTTCTTTCCTTTAGAGAAAAAAACCAAGGTTCAAATCCCCACGGGGTTTCTCTCTACTGTGTCAACAATTGAGATCCCTTACCTTGACCCTTGGTGAATTAGTGGGGCTTATTGCCTATAGAGATTGCAACCAAGGTTCATAATTAAAGTTTGGGTATGACCCTTTGCTAAAATGGTGGGGATTATTTTCTGTAGAGTCAAAAACCAAGGTTCAAATCCCCATGGGGTCTCTCTCTACCGTGTCAACAATTGAGAGCCATTACCTTGACCCTTGGTGAATGAGTAGGGATTCTTTCCTGTAGAGATTACAACCAAGGTTCATAATTAAAGTTTTTGGGTATGACCCTTTGGTGAAATGGTAGGGCTTCTTGCCTATAGATCCAACAACCAAGGTTCAAATCCCCACAGGGTCACTCTCTACCGTGTCAACAATTGAGAGCCCTTACCTTGACCCATGGTGAATGAGTGGGGCTTCTTGCCTTTAGAGCTTATAACCAAGGTTCATATTTAAAGTTTCAGGGTATGACCCTTTAGTGAAATGGCATGGCTTATTTCCTGTAGAGCCAAAAACCAAGGTTCAAATCCCCACAAGGTTTCTCTCTACCATGTCAACAATTGAGAGCCCTTACCTTGACCCTTGGTGAATGAGCGGGGCTTCTTTCCTGAAGAGCTCACAACCAAGGTTCATAATTAAAATTTAATGGGTGGGTATGACCCTTTGGTTAAATAGTGGGGCTTCTTGCTTGTAGATCCAATAACCAAGGTTCAAATCCCCATGGGGTTTCTCTCTACCATGTCAAAAATTAAGAGTCCTTACCTTGACCCTTGGTGAATGAGTGGGGCTTCTTGCCTGTAGAACTTACAAAAAAGATTCATAATTAAAGCTTTTGGGTATGACCCTTTGGTGAAATGGTGAGGCTTCTTTCCTTTAGAGAAAACAACCAAGGTTCAAATCCCCATAGGGTCACTCTCTACCATATCAACAATTGAGAGCCCTTACCTTGACCCTTGGTGAATGAGTGGGGCTTCTTGCCTATAGAGCTTACAACCAAGGTCCATAATTAAAGTTCAAGTATGACCCTTTGCTGAAATGGTGGGGCTTCTTTCCTATAGATTCAACAACCAAGGTTCAAATCCCCATGGGGTCTCTCTCTACCATGTCAACAATTGAGAGACATTACCTTGACCCTTGGTGAATGAGTAGGGATTGTTTCCTGTAGAGCTTACAACCAAGGTTCATAATTAAAGTTTTTGGGTATGACCCTTTGGTGAAATAGTGTGGCTTCTTTCCTATATATCCAACAACCAAGGTTCAAATTCCCATAGGGTCTCTCTCTACCATGTCAAAAATTGAGAGCCCTTAGCTTGACCCTTGGTGAATGAGTGGGGATTCTTGCTTGTAGAGCTTACAACCAAGGTTCATAATTAAAGTTTTTGGGTATGGCCCTTTGCTGAAATGGTGGAGCTTCTTTCCTATAGAGCCAACAACCAAGGTTAAAATCCCCATGAGGTCTCTCTCTACCGTGTCAATAATTGAGAGCCCTTACCTTGACCCTTGGTGAATGAGTGGGGCTTCTTTCCTATAGATCTTACAACCAAGGTTAATAATTCTTTTGGGTATGACCTTTGGTGAAATGGTGGGGCTTCTTGCATGTAGATCCAACAACCAAGGTTCAAATCCCCATG
The DNA here is from genome assembly GCA_018584345.1 of Thuja plicata. NCBI lineage: Eukaryota > Viridiplantae > Streptophyta > Pinopsida > Cupressales > Cupressaceae > Thuja > Thuja plicata. The sequence goes on from MU225443.1 coordinate 362,861, forward strand.
GGGTCGCTCTCTATTATGTCAACAATTGAGAGCCCTTACCCTAACCCTTGGTGAGTGAGTGGGGCTTCTTTCCTGTAGAGACACCAGGGGTTCATAATTAAAGTTGGGTATGACCCTTTGGTGACTGGTGGGGACTATTTCCTCTAGATCCAACAACCAAGGTTCAAATCCCCATGGAGTTTCTCTATAGCATGTCAATAATTGAGAGCCCTTACCTTGACCCTTGGTGAATTGGTGGGGCTTCTTACTCGTAGAGCTTACAACCAAGGTTCATAATTAATGTTTTTTGGGTATGCCCCTTTGGTTAAATGGTGGGGCTTCTTGCCTGTAGATCCAACAACCAAGGTTCAAATCCCCATGTGGCCTCTCTCTACCATGTCAATATTTGAGAGCCCTTACCTTGCCCCTTGGTGAATGAGTACCGAGGCTTCTTTCCTGTAGAGCTTACAACCAAGGTTCATAATTAAAGTTAGGGGTATGACCCTTTGGTGAAATAGTGGGGCTTCTTTCCCATAGATCCAAAAACCAAGGTTCAAATCCCCATGGGGTCACTCTCTACCATGTCAATAATTGAGATCCCTTACCTTAACCCTTGGTGAATGAGTGGGGCTTCTTGCATGTAGTTCTTACAACCAAGGTTTATAATTAAAGTTTGGGTATGACCCTTTGGTGAAATGGTGTGGCTTCTTTCCTGTAGAGCCAACAACCAAATTTCAAATCCCCACGGGTTTTTTCTCTACCGTGTCAACAATTGAGAGCCTTACCTTGACCCTTGGTGAATGAGTGGGGCTTCTTTCTATTAGAGCTTACAATCAAGGTTCACAATTAAAGTTTTGGGTATGACCCTTTGGTAAAATGGTGGGGCTTCTTGCCTGTAGAGCCAACAACCAAGGTTCAAATCCCCATGGGGTCACTCTCTACCGTGTCAACAATTGAGAACCCTTACCTTGACCCTTGGTGAATGAGTGGAGCTTCTTTCCTGTAGAGCTTACAACCAAGGTTCATAATTAAAGTCTCTTTTATAGGCAAAAAAATGGCTCTGTGATCTTTTGCAAAATATACGATCAATTTTTGGATTGATAGAGGGTGGAGGGAACTCTCTATGTTCAGAAAAAAAAAATAATGTCTCTCAACCTGCATTTTAGGTTTTTTTTGGGAATTACAATCCTTTTGATGTTACTGCTCCTGCATATTTTTCTAATCAGAGAGTTTTTTTCCCTAGATCTTCTTCCTTCTGTCAATTCAGTCGACCCACTGAAACCTTCTTTGCTAATGATCAATGGAAAGAGCAGGTTAGAAAGGAGGAATTTTCTCCTCTTAGTCTGTTTTTCCTTCCTCCAATTCTGATTCTTTTAAGGATAACCCTAATCCATGGATAAAGGTTCAAGCCGAGAATCAACAATGAGCTAGGGCTTCCTAGAATTCAAACTTGCATCCTCAGTTTATAGAGTTGTTTGAATCTCTTCCCACAACAAATAGATTCAATTCACTTTGAACTTGGGGGCTAGAGTAGATGGATTTTAATAGGTGGGATACTGGTTCTATCCCTTCTTCTCTGAATGAGATCTATTCCCCTCCTTATCGCATGCTTAATACATGTAATCCCTCACACTCAGAGTCTCTTAAAGTGGATCCAGTTATCTTTAATGCCCATGACGGTATGGTAGAGAAATCTCAAGAATTGTGTAAATCTATTGGGATCTTTATAAGATGGAACGGGTATGGGGTTTCATCTACTAAAATTGTAGATTCATTGATGGATAAATTCTCCAACCAAGTAAGTACTGCATTACTATTAGATGAATTTATTTTTTTGGGCTGTAAAAATACAGAATTAAGAAGAAAAATTCTTAATGGTGAATGCCCTAGTTTTAGAGGAATTAACTTTTCAGTCTTAGATTGGTCTCCTCTTTTTACACCTAGAAATTTGATAGAATTCTATGTGGAAAGGGTGGTTCTACTTTCGGTCCTCCCCGTCAAACTTTTTAATGAAGAATACGTTAGAAAAATAGGTAACATGATAGGAAAATTTGGAGGCTCTATAGATAAAAAATTCCCCAATAAAATACTATTATCATAGTCTGAATGAGCATAAATATCAAAATCCTTAAAAACATTTTAATCAAAAGTAGTAATTATGCCTTAAAAATTACTACCTATTCTCCTAACTAAAATTATTGAAGTCGAGGATGAACATTCAAAACCTTATATTTCACAAGATATGCCAAAACCAATTGCATTGAGGGATGCTTTATCTTTTGGGCACATAGTCAACAAAAAACCTAGGTTGAAAGCTTATTTTCTTGATAATATAGGGGGTTTTGTTATTAAGGAAATTGAGGACTCTATTCTGACTATTATGGAAGAAGGGGAAATTAGGGAGATCTGGAACCCTTCTAAGACTTTAAAATTCCAAGGTAAAACAACTTCAAAATTAGATGAGCTAAATATGACATTTATCATAGCAAAAGTAAAGCCAATAATGATTGTAAGGAAGACATAGTAGTAGAAGATTATAAGCAATCCCTAAAGCTTATCCTGACGCAGGCAGAGGAAATGAGTAGAGCAGTTAGTCAAGAATTAGATAACATTAATAAGGATTTGATGGAAAATGTTGGGTTAGATCATTTGGTCTGAGCTGGGATTTTCACAGAGGTATAATCAAATGAATTAGGAACAAAAAGTGATTCTCTTCTCACAAGTAACCATGTGCAAAATAAATTAGGAGGGATAGATTTGGAAAAATTGAGGGATAGCGAGAAGAAAACCCAGATTGAAATGATGGTAAGGAATAGTTTGAACAACACAGATTTTTTGGACATTGAATGGAAGGAATTAGATCTTGTAAATAAGGAGGAAACTAATAATAAAGAAGGCTCTCCAATTATTCACAACATCACAGAGATCTCAGAAATTGAGGCCATTAATAAATTTCTAGGTATATATATACAAATTTTGAATGGTGAAGAGGAAAAATGGGCAGAAAACAAAGATATTGTAGTTAAGATCTTAGAAACTATGGAAAAAGATGACCTAGAAGCAGATAAGGAAAATTATTTACATAGTAGGTCTAGTAAGCCTAAAAGATTAGGATTAAGTATGAACGAAAAAAGAAAAGAAACTCTAAACCGTGCCAAACAAACCAAATCAAGAGGTAGGAAATCTTTAAAGGAACATAGAAATAGAGAGGGTCAGGCAATAGGTCAAGTTAAAATTACAACGCTTCTGGATGCAGGGAAGGGGAAGTTCCTTCCCACTCAATCATGAAGGTTATATCGTAGAATGTTAGGGGCCTTAATGCCCCTAACAAACAATGCATGCTTAAAAGGAAAATAAGGGTATTTAACACAGATATAGTTATTATACATGAAACTAAGTTAGATGAGGATGGATATAATACTCTTAAAAGGAAATTAGGAATGTGGGAGATCATGGGAGCTCCATCGTTTGGAGCATCGGGTGGGGTTGCAATATTATGGAATCCAAAACATTGTGTTTTTGATCCTTTAAGTATCAATAATAATTGGATTGGTGGAAGAATTAAAAGTACAAATAGTAAGTTAAGTTACCTTCTAATAAATGTATATGGCCCTAAATTTCTTCATGAGAAAAGGATTGTGTGGAATGATATAGATAATTTAATTAATATGCATGCTAATGAAAATATTATCATGGGAGGAGATTTCAATTCTATTTTAGATGAACATGAAAAAATAGGAGGATCTAAGAAGATATCCCAAACGACAATGGAATTCAAAAACTGTCTTGATAATATGAATGCTATAGAAATAATAATAGAAAATGGAGCTTACACCTGGTCTAATAGGAGGGTAGATGTGAATCTAATCTCTAAAAAACTGGATAGGTTTTTCTTCATAGGAAATTTAGTAAACTTTGACTTTGATATGTAGCCCAATATTCTACCAACCTTTGGCTTGGATCACTATCATGTTTCCTTGAATTTATTAGAACCAAATTAACCAAAGAAAAACCCTTTTAAGTTTGATAACATGTGGATGATGGATGAAAAATGTTTTAAAAATATAGAAAGTTGGTGGAAGAAATCTAGCTTTAAAGGCTCTTAAATGTACGTTATAATGTTAAAATTGAAATTAATCAAAAGAAAATTAATTAACTGGAATAAAGAAATCTTTCAGGATATTTTTGAAAAAAATAGAAGCATAAAATAATATTAAGATTTTGAATGAGGAAGTGTTTGTCAATGGAATGAATGAAGTATCCTTTAACAAAGAAAAAGAGGTCCTTAAGAGTTATGAGGAGATTTTGGCAAAGGAGGAAACCTTTAGGAAACAAAGATCAAGGGAAAGTTGGCTAGCCAAAGATGACATCAATACAATTTTTTTCCACAAAAGTACAAAAGTAAGGAGAAACATAAATAGAGTAATTAAAATCAAGAAACCGAATGGGGAGATAGTAGAAAACCCAGAGGATATTTCTAGGGAAGCAATAAACTACTTTAAAAATATCTTAAACAATGCAAAGGGATCAAATAAGGAAGCTCAATATGATTTCCTTAGCAATATCCCTAAGATTGTATCACAAAGCCAAAATAAAATTCTAAATGCAAGATTTACAAAAGATGAGGAGGAGAAAGCCTTTAAAAACCTCAATCTTGATAAATCTCTTGGGTTGGATGGCTTCCCCGCCTTCTTTAAAACAATTTGGCCTTTTATTGGTACAAAGATAGTAGAAGTGCTAGAAGGCATGAAAAATTTAGGTTAAAAGAAATTAACAATACCTTTATAACATTAATCGCCAAAAAATTAAATCCGGAAAGCTTTGAAGACTTTAGATCTATGTCTCTATGCAACACAATTTATAAGCCACTAACCAAAAATTTGGCTAATAGAATTAGGAATCTTCTTCCAAAACTAATCTTTGAAGAGAAAACAAGTTTTGTACCTAGTAGATCCATTTTAGATGGGGCTATTATAGTACAGGAAGCTATTCACACTGTTAAAAACAATAAAAAACCAAGTATGTTAGTAAAATTGGATATAAGGAAGGCATATGATGAAGTGGATTGGTGATTCTTATGTAAGTACTTGGAGGATTTTGGCTTTTCCAAAATTTGGATAAACTTGATCTTTAAATGTATTTCAAGTCCAAAAATGTCAATTTTGATAAATGGCTCCCCGGTAGGTTTTTTTGACATTTCCTAAGGACTGAGGTAGGGTGACCCTCTTTCCCCATTTCTTTTTATTTTAATGGCGGAAGATTTAGGAAGATCTATGACTGTGGCGTGGAGAATTGGACTTTTAAAAGGTATTAGGATTACATTAGAACTAGAACCGTGCACTCATCAGCAGTTTGTGGATGATAATCTACTCTTTGGTGAAGCCAATATTAAAGAATCTAGGACCTTTCTCACCATCCTTAGTAAATATTTTGTATCCTCACGTCAGAAAATAAATAAATAAAAATAAGAGATCTTCTTTAACACAAGTAAAGATATTGAAGGAGCAATCTGCAGGATACTAAACTTCAAAGTAGAATCCCTCCCTTGTAAGTACTTAGGACTCCCACTAGTTTAAGGCAAGATATCTACCAATCTATGGAATACTGTTCTTAACAATGTAGATAAGAAAATAGAATCTTGGAAAGGAAGATGGTTAACCAGTGCAGGAAAAGCATTGTTGATCAAGTTTGTTTTATTAGCTATCTTGATATATCAAATGATGTGTCTTAATCTACCTGAAGGTATAAAGAATATAATAATATTAAAACTAAGAAAATGTTTCTAGAAAATCTCAGAAGATAATAATAGAATGGCCTTGATTGCATGCCAATCAATATGTAAAAGAAAGAAGATGGGGGACTTGGTATCAAAGACATAAAAAAACAAAATATAGCTTTAGGAGCAAAACTAGTATGGAAAATGATAAAGATCCGAAATCTATATGGGTAAAAATAATGAGATTTAAATACCTAGATGGAAGGGAAGATCTTAATATTTGCAGACATATCTCCCTTTCGAAAGGTTCCAAAATTTGGAATTTTATTAGTGAATGTAGTAATCTTATTTTGGAAGGCATCACATGGGATATTAAGGATGAAGGAAAGACATTATTTTGGGATGACTCGTGGGGAACTTTCTCTCCATTAAGAACAAAGATAAATGATGATAGAACTATAAACCAAATAATATCCATAAGGAGAAAGTATGCTAAGGATTATATTGAGTTCCCTTTCAGGGACCAGAATCTGGGCTGGAAATGGAAATCTTTTGATTATCTAGGTCTACACAGAGATATTGCTACTAAATTACCAGAGACTATGCTTGTGAGATCAATTAATCCTAGAAAGGGACCTGAAAATATTATTTGGGAAAATTCCAATAATGGTGAGTATAATTCTAAGGATGGGAATGTTATCCTTCAAAACAATCCCCAGACACATCAGATCTACCTATTGATTTATGTTGGAATAAGGATTTTATGCCAAAAGTAGGGATGTTTGTATGGGCAGCTTTATAGAAGATAATTTTGACTACGGAATGGTTTAGGAAAATATGATACCATGGACGGTCTAGATGTCCTCTATGTGAAGTAGACAGTGAAAGTGTGGATCACTTATGTTGGGTGTAACTTCTCCCATCAATGTTGGAAATGGTTATCATAAAAGTTAAGATGGACTTGAACATTCCAAAATGACATTGTGGAGGTTTTTAAAATTTGGCCAACATTTAAAAGGAATGATATGTATAGTAAACTATGGAAGATTTCTCCCTCTATGTTAATTTGGGAAATCTTGAAGGAAAGAAATCAACATATCTTCAAAGAATCTAAATTAAGTTTGGATCAATTCTTGAACAAAGTAGAAGCAAGCATAGTAGAAATGGTCAACTGTAGGAATATTATTGGTAGAAAAATGTGAATTTTTTAGCAAGGATGATGTTGGAATTATATTGAGATGATGTACTGAGAGGGGAAGGGTGAATCAGTACCTCTAAAACTTTTCTTGGTTATCCCATTAACCCTTAATCATCAGTTTGTAAATTATCTTATCTAATTGTTCATCTTTCTTTATGTATATGAAATCATATCATAATTTCTTTTAGTATGTAGCCATAACAGAAACATTAATGAAAATAGATAACACATAACACAAGATATGATATCGCAGAAAACTCTTGCTAGGAAGTAAAAACTGCAGTGGGGATTGTTACCTACAAGACTTCACTATTTGCAGATAAGAAGGGGCCGATTAAGGCTTACAATTGGTCACTTCTGATGACCTACCCTATTAGGAGTATTACAGTGGAGACCTATTAAGATCTACTTCATTTGAAGCTTTAGCAACACTGTTAAGTGTGCACTATGTTAAGAGATTTGTAAAGAACGGTTAAGTCCACCTTCTACAAAAGGATTTTAGATGTGATGCACTTGTTAGAATGAAACTACATAAGTCTTTGATCTGATGATGAATACAATCTTTAATTGCTAATAACAGATCCTATAAAGCTTCATACATATTAGTAACCATCCTTCTATGATTGAATAATACCTTTATATGCTCATCGGTAGCCTCTATGTGTTCTTGACAATTGATGTGTTCTATTTATGAACTTTGCATGAATTATGCCTTCTGATCCTTAGATGCTCTTCATGGCTATCATCAACAATGAATTTATTAACTCACAATTGAGTTGAACATCTATTTATACTAGATTTAGGCTCAAGTCTTGATTCATGCATCGCAAGTTAACTCTAGATCCAAGGTTTACAACTTGACCTTGATCTTTAGTTAGATATGTTTTAGATCCGTTAGGATGCATTAAAACATTTACATAAAGCTTTCTTGACCCTC
>MU225443.1:370740-404405 GCA_018584345.1 Thuja plicata
GCAAGTTAACTCTAGATCCAAGGTTTACAACTTGACCTTGATCTTTAGTTAGATATGTTTTAGATCCGTTAGGATGCATTAAAACATTTACATAAAGCTTTCTTGACCCTCAAGTTATGATTTAAAAAAAATAAAAACTCTATAAATAGAATTACATTGTTTTATCTATCGTGTGAAAATCAGATCCACAATTTTTGGGTTCTCTAACTGACTCTCAGTTCTGATGGTTAGTTTTCTTGATCGTCGGTGTTCCTTTCTTGAATTGTCATCGGGTATGCCTTTTCTATTCCTATCAGGTTAGTTCTCAAAACTATGTCACCGGTGATGCTTGTGGTCGCCGGTGATGCTTGTCACTTTTATACTTAGCATATTTCATTACCTCTGTGTTCTATCGTGTATGCTTGCTATTCGTCGGTAATGCTTGTAATCTGTCGATGATTCTTGTAGTCTGGCAGTAATACTTTAGTCTGTCGGTGATCTCTATCAATATTTTTCACTACGTGTATTAATGGAAAAATAATGTCATCAATCTCCCCCTTTGATGTTAGTATCAAAAACATGATATGTGCACCATACTGAGTGTATTAGTATGTACACATGTGTATACTCCTTCCTTAGTCATTTGAATGACTCCCCCTATGTATATGCCAGTAAGTGTAAGTAATTATATATACATATCCTTATGTACTTTTCTTTTTCTCATTTTTTTGTGTCTTCTGATATATATATATATTGTACATATCTATATATATTTCCTTTCCTCCTTTTTTGATTCTAAAGGCAAAGGTACTTACATTTTGTCAAAAAGGTGGGAATGTGAGGACTTGATCTCCTCCATCATCTTTTCCCATTTCTCCTTCAACATTTCTAGAGCCATGTGCTCCAGTGAAATCCTTACATGTATATCATAGATGTTGTCTACTACAGACATCTCAGGGGTTGCTATAAGATTTCTTGCATCAGAAATATGCTGCTGTAAAATAGTGAGATTAGGCAGAATGCGTGCCTGCAGTTTGGTAATCTCACCTCTGATTTGTGTTTCAGCATCCTATATTTCTTTCCTTAGCCTGTTCCCCTCTATGACCATGCCATGATGTGCCTTTATACTGTCGGCATGTGAGGTTAGTCTTTGTGCACTGGTTGTGACATTTGAATCTATCTCTGTTAGTTTGTCACTTTTTTCTTTTGAAAATTTATCAAGTGTGCACATATTTTGAACTAAGGTGATTGCTTCAGCAACCATTGGATCTAATTCATTAGTGAGTTTAGAGAGCTTTACCTTGTTCAATGCCACTTCTTGGCTGATTTTATCAATTAACTTGTACTGATATTTCTTCTCTGCTTGTTCTTCCATAGCCCACTCTGCATCTATACTTTGCTCTGTGATGGCGTCGGTAAGAACAATAATTTGTTCATTTACTGTAGTATTTGCTTCAAGTTTAACTTCAGGAACAAGTTATTGGAGTATCTCTTTTACTTTATCAAGTGCCATTTTTTCCCTGTGTTCTTGTATCATTTTCTTTTGTATGGCTTTTCTCTGACATAGTACTCCAAACTCTTGAAGTTTATCACTGTCCAAAGTGGTTATATCCCAGTTTGGAACTTCAATTATTTCATCTAGTGTGATAGCCAAGATGTATTTCTTTACTATTTTCTTCTTCTTCTTCTTTGGCTAGGTGGCTGATTTATGTACCACCATCTGTAAAGCGTGAGATTGAGTTGATTTTGTAGGTGAGGGTCAGGAAGATGAGGCATCCTTGTGTATCTATTCTGAGTCCACCAGCTGGTTCAGTGAAGATGTCTCCTCATGTGCCTTGGGTGTATCAACCGATATGTTTTCTTTGAGTTTTGTCCCTTCATCCTACTTGACTCCTTCACTTTTCTCTTTTTCCTCAACCTCTCTCAATGTATCATCAGCTTTGTCATCTGCCTCTTTGTTTTGATCTTTTGATACATCTTGCTGCTCATCGGTTGCATCCTTCATTTTTGTATCTGTATCCTTGGGAGTGTTAGATGCAACTTTGTTTTCATCTGTACCCATATCCTTGGGTATATTATCATCTTTCTGAGATGATTTATCCTGACTAGACTAAATATCAATAGCGTCTATTAATATATTCATGTTTGTCGGCGTATTGACTATTGTAGTGTCAATAGTTGTGTCCTGTCTGTCGGTATTGCCCTTTGCAACATTTATGTTTTCATCTTTTTGAATTTCTTTTGCAAGGTCTTGTCCTTTAATGGTATTGACAATGTTTTCTAACCATGATTCATCATTTATATCAACATCTAAGTTACCTTTTATTGATAATTCTTCTTTGGTAACTTCTTCATCCTCTAAGCTGATGTGGATGGGGCTTGCTGGTACTTGATCATTTTCACCATCCTTTGGCCAGTCTTCATCTATAATGTCAGCCTATTTTTGGCCTTTGATCTATACCTCTTCACTGTCTAACTCAACTGTTGAGTTATCTATTTTAGTGATAGGTTCCTTTTCATGACTACTCTCCTCATTAGGGTTGAGTATCTCACTCCATATCTTATGTGTATCTTGTTCAAGCTCTATAAGCTTCTCTTTAAGAAATTTATAAGCTCTCAACTTGGGTGAGAAGCTTTTTACATATTTCTCCATGACTTCATTGATTTCTTCTCTCGTTGATTCAGGAGGTATAAGAGAAACTAGTACTCTTTCTCTTATCCTTTTCTCCTCATGGAGTGCAAAAGTAAATCTAGAAGAAATCCTATCTAATAGTTCTTGTGGAACATCACGGTTAGTGAAGTGTAGTGGGACATAATAGTGTCTACACATCTTAGCAATAAGTGCATCTTCAATCTTATTCAATTCTACAGTATCCCATCTTAACCATTTCCTAATCTTAGGATGTGCAATAGATGTAGCTTCAGAAATGCTCTTACATATTTCATCAATGTCCTCAGTGGGTGATGTTACCTTTGTTGTTTCCTTAGCTTGTTTCATAGTGTCAAGTTCATCCATAGCTAAATCCTCTAAGTCCTCACCAGTCTGAACATATTTCCTCCTTTTGGCAGGTGCCCTAGCTGGTTGTTTTTCCTTTTGTGTGTCAGGTTTCCTCTTATACACCTTCCCTTTCACCATGGGAGAAGGAATTGCATCCTTTGCAGTTTGACTTCTTGTTATAGACTTCTTAGGTGGAGGAGGAGGTGGTGAATCAGACTTCTCTTCCTCTGATTCTTGTTGCTCTATTGTATCACCGATGGGAAGTTGATCCTCGGTGATTTCCTCCTTACCCTATTTTTCCTCCTCACCTTCTTCTTCTTCTCCTTCAGAAGATATTTTCAAGTTCTTTTTCAGATTCTTCACCATTCTTTTTGACTATTTTACAGCCTTCTTGATAACAAGATTTTTTTTAATCTTTAGTTTGGCTTCCTCATAGGTACCAAATCTCAATTGTTTGTTGTCTACTGGTTCATTTAATAGTGCCTTGATGCACTCATTGGCTACTCCTATTTTGATTTCATAATCCAATTTTGAAAGCCATGATTTTCTTGGAATTATTGCTTATATGTAGGTGAAATCAGTATCAACCACGAAACATATTTCTTCACGGTGTTCCTCTATCAGATTCTCAGGAATCCTAGTTCTTGCTCGTAGCATTTCCTTTATGGTCTTGAAATACTCATGCATAACATTATCAAAATCTGTTCCTAGTGATTCTATGAATTCACCTATCTGAATGGTTATGGATCTACTTGTGTCATGTGTAACTTTTCCAATGGAAGGAAAGTATTCTTCAAAATAAAAGAATATGCACATTATGACGAAACCAAACTTACAAGTGTTTGTCCTTGAAGACCTTATTGTGCACATGTTCTCTGAAGACCTTATTGTGCACATGTTCTCCTCAAATTGATGTAGTAGGATCTCTGCCAGATCCATCTTCTTCCCCTGTTTGATAATCTTGGATGCTTTGCTCATAGCAGTACTAGATATGTTGTTCATTTGGCTTGCTTGGAAGATCTTGTATCCAACAACACATGCTCCAAACTTCAGTTCTATGTCGGTAATGGTGTTGACCTTTAGTGCCCTTTTATCTGATTTTGCACCAGTTAGTCTTTCAACTTCTGCTAGAGATGGATGCTTGTGAGCCTGTGGTTTATTGGTTGTAGGATAACTAGTAACCGCATGAATAACATCATTTGTTATTGTTTTTGACTTGTTTAGCCATAGAGTATTGTCATGAACTCTGCTAAGAACAATTTTTATCCATTCAGTTTTGAAAACCTTGGGAAAATGCAGTGCATTTGTGAGTCCCTTTACTTCCAAGTGTTTATGCTCTTCTTTGATATTTCTAGCATCATCACATAGTTCCCTATAGGCATTATCTAGGTCTAGATCTCCTATCTCTGAGATCTTGTAGTGAATGTAGGACCTTACATCATCTACCAGTAAAACCCTAGGTGGGATTTGGAAGAATGCTCCAGAATCGTCAGGTTGTGAAGCTATTTCAGGGTGTAACTTGCATTTAGGTTCAACACACGCACCTCTACTGACAAGCTTGAAGGGTTTCTTCTTATCCTCCTTAATTTTCTCTACCCTAGAAGTTGATGCCATCTTGTTTGAAATTTAGGGCTTTTCGTAAATCAAAATAGTACAATCAGTGAGTATGATTACTTACGGATTCTCTGTGACTGCCTGTGAATGTGAATGCTTTGTGTCACAATGATTTCTGTTGGGTCACTTCCAAATCTACTCTTAAATTGCTCTGGTCTACTCTACTCTGATAGAAAATCGCAGGTGAAAAAATGAGTTTACCCGTCAGGCTTTTATAACCTTTTTGTACCCTAAGTTTTCATTAATTCTTACCAACTCATCGATTTATGAAGAATGATTCATCAGTAAAGACATTCATAACATCTCTGGTGTTTGTGCCAAGTGTCAGGGTAGCTAGTGGTTTTGGAGACTTCACCGATGATTGTGGGTGAGGTTGCGAAGATAGCTTTTGTTGATTCAACATTCACCGATATCCGTCGATTTACACTTAGCTTATGTAATGACCGATACATTAAGGTAAGTAATGCTAACTTTTCTGTGTGTGTTCACTGATGCAAATTGTGCCCAATAACCGATGGTTTCTTTTCAATAGTTTAGCACATAACAATACATTGCATCTTTATTCATGCCTATATTACAATATGAACTATGTATAATGGAACCGATGTATAATGTAACTTGTCATAATGCAGTTCCATACTTACTTGTGCAATCTAGTTGGATGTAGTGATGTCACTAGATCTATTGGATGAGGTGGCACCATTTGTATTGCTTGTTCTAGCACCTTCAGTGTTTGTGGCTTTTACCCACATCTTGTTTCTCATTCTCTTGATGTCATCAATGGTATTTCCATTAGGATGTGTATTTGTGTCTGTCAGTCGGTCTTTGTAATCTTTTATCACATGTCCAACCTTATGACAATGTAAACATGCCATACCTAGATTGGTCCAAACTCTTGACCTTCTGGTCCACTTTCTCATACAGTTGGCAAAAATATGACCATACCTTCCACATGTTGTGCAATTTACCCATGTGTTATAGTCCCAAACATATGAGTTACCTACTCTTGCTGGTTTGTAGCTTTTATCAGTTTCCTTTGGTGTCCATGCCTTGTTGTTCTTCTTCTAGCATCCTTATGTGTATGCCCATTCATCTTGCATGTAGGACAGTACTTTTCCATATAGGTTTATCTCTTTGGATTTGTCACTTTAGATCCGCACTCATGTGCCTTGTGTCCTTTCTTTTGACATTTATAACAGTTACCAATAAAAGTAGATTGTGCTTGAGAAATACCTTTCATTTTGCTTATGCAGATGTTTGAGGTGTGGCCTAGTTTTCCATAGTGATTGCATGACAACTTCTTGGATCTTTGGGTTGTGAAATCATTCCTCTGATCTAGTTGATTAGAAGATTCACCATTCTTGTTGTACCCTAATCCTGTGTAGTTGTTGACTCTCCTTTGTCCATCAATAAAATCATCCATCCTTTTGTTGCTATCCTCAGCCTTTTTAATTAATTCATTGTGTTGATTCTAGACTTTGATTTCATGCTTCAATTTTTCATTCTCTTCTCTTAGCTCACCAATGATCTGTATTCTTTCAATGAGTTTTGTATTTAATCTGTTTGCTTCTTGACTCATAAGAATAATCTGGTTGGTGAACTCATGGTGATGCTCAGTGAGTCTTTGAATCTATGATTCTTTTTCTTGTAGATTCTTTGTAATTTTCCTCCTATCATCAATGGCTAGTGTTCTTTCATTTTTAGCTTTTCTTGCATCATTCATGACATAAATCATTTTCACCATTTGAGTCTCCTGACCAATTTGTAGCATCTTGATTTGATCTATCAGATGTAGATTGACCTCTTGTAGATTTGTAATTTCTTCTACTGATGCGTCTGAAACTTTGCTCATTGACGATTCCATTGTTTCAAAGTAATCTATTATTTCCAATTCTTTGTAGTCTTTCTCATTCAGCCTAGTTGCCATAATCTTTCTTTCATCAAGAAATTTTATCAGTTTTATTCTCACCTCCTTATACTGCTCATAGTTTATTTGCATTTGTAACTTCTCATTCTCAATAGTCATGTCCAGTCTGAACTTGTCCATTGCTCTAATCTTTTCTCTCAAGTCTTTAAGCTTTTCAAGAGAGAGACTTAGCTCTGATACCAATTGTTGGAATTATATTGAGATGATGTACTAAGAGGGGAGGGGTGAATCAGTACCTCTAAAACTTTTCTTGGTTAGCCCATTAACCCTTAATCATCAGTTTGTAAATTATCTTATCTAACTGTTCATCTTTCTTTATGTATATCCAATCATATCATAAGTTCTTTTAGTATGTAACCATAGCAGAAACATTCATGAAAATAGATAACACATAACACAAGATATGATATCGCAGAAAACTCTTGTTAGGAAGTAAAAACTATGGTGGGGATTGTTACCCACAAGACTTCACTATCTGTAAATAAGAAGGGGCTGGTTAAGGCTTATAATTGGTCACTTCTGATGACCTACCCTGTTAGGAGTATCACAGTGGAGACCTATTAAGATCTACTTCGTTTGAAGCTTTAGCAACACTGTTAAGTGTGCACTATGTTAAGAGATTTGTAAAGAACGGTTAAGTCCACCTTCTACAAAAGGATTTTAGATGTGATGAACTTGTTAGAATGCAACTACATAAGTATTTGGTCTAATGATGAAAGCAATCTTTAATTTCTGATAACAGATCATATAAAGCTTCATACATATTAGTAATCATCTTTCCATGATTGAATAATACCTTTATTTTCTCGTCGATAGTCTCTGTGTGTTCTTGACAACTGATGTGTTCTATTTCTAAACTTTGTATAAATTTTGCCTTCTTCTCCTTAGATGCTCTTCGTGGTTATCATCAACAATGAATTTATTAACTCACGACTGAGTTGAACATCTATTTATACTAGATTTAGGCTCAATTCTTGATTCATGCATCGCAAGTTAACTCTAGATCCAAGGTTTACAACTTGACCTTGATCTTTAGTTAGATATGTTTTAGATCCATTAGGATGCATTAAAACATTTACATAAAGCTTGCTTGACCCTCAAGTTATGATTTAAAACAAATAAAAACTCTATAAATAGAATTACATTATTTTATCCGTCGTGTGAAAATCAGATCCACAATTTGTGGGTTTTCTAACTGACTGTCGGTTCTGATAGTCGGTTTTCTTGATCGTCGGTGTTCATTTCTTGAACTTGTCGTTGGGTATGCCTTTTCTATTCCTGTCAGGTTAGTTCTCAAAACTGTGTAGCCGGTGATGCTTGTGGTCGCCGGTGATGCTTGTCACTTTTATACTTAGCATATTTCATGACCTTTATGTTCTGTCAGATATGCTCGTTGTTCACCAGTAATGCTTGTAATTTGTTGGTGATGCTTGTAATCTACCGATGATGCTTGTAGTCTTCCGGTGATCTCTATCAATGTTTTTCAATAAGTGTACTAATGGAAAAATAACGTCATCAAATGATGCTATCCAAAAAAAGTGGTTTGGTTTAAAGATCCCTTCTATTTTTGGAAACAAGAAAATGGAAAATGAGGATAAATGTGTGAAGTGCATTTGGAAACCTCGTATTTTTGGCTGGTACAAACTTAGCTTTGATGGTGCTTCTAGGGGTAATCCTAGTAAGGAAGGAGCTAGTTGTTGTATTCACAACTGGGAAGGATCCATGATCACTAGAAAATCTATTTATCTAGGGATAGAATCTAATAACAGAGTAGAACTCTCCGCTCTTATAGAAGGCTTTTTATTATGTAAGAATCTAAAACTAGATAACATAGAAATTGAAGGGACACATCTTTGGTTATTAACGTAGTAAGAAATGGTAATACACCCAATTGGTACTTTAACGACCTAGTAGAAAGGGCTATGGAGATACTTAAAACATTCAATCACTATACCTTGAACCATATATACAGAGAAGGTAACAAAGATGTGGATGCCCTAGCTAATGAAGGGGATGACATAATATCATAGGAAACTAAAGTTTAAAGTATCTCAGAAGACAGTTTCTAGAAATGGTAGAAAATAATGATCCTCTCCATTAGATAGAGATTAGATTACAAAATTTTCAAATTAAAGTAAAATTCAAGAACTAATTTAAGAGACTCTAAAACAATTATCTATAATTTATCATCAAGATTTAGGCAGGTCTTTGCACAAAATATATGGTCAGAATCTAGAAGATATCATCTTAGGTATCCAATTAGGTCTTCTGATGATGGCTATGTTAGCGGATTGATGTATTCATAATAAAAATAAACAATATCTTTTGTAAGAGGAAACCTTCTAACAAATATTAGTTTCATATAAGCTTGCACCTACTATGCTCTAATTCAAGTAACAATAATCTAATGAATAGGCTTAGAAATATCTTAAGATAAATTTAGCAGACATAATAGTTCCCATGAAAACTGATCAACAATAGTGTAAAAAAAGAGGTTTAAGTTCATGAGGACATTCAGGACAAATTACAATAGCAGATTATAAATTAAAATTTTCATCACTTTAACTTTAAGGACAGATAATAGCAATACTCCTTAATATATAGGTAAACCAGAAATATCTATCTTCTAAGGTATCTCCAGAACTCGGAATTTTTTTGGTAGATAGAATCAAGAAGATATATATATATATATATATATATATATATATATAAGTAAATTCGAGTAGCCATTTTAAAACTAAATTATCGAAGAATAGGCAAGAAGATAGAGATTGGCTTGATGAGCATTGTCGCTAGCTAATATTAAAGCTCATTCCTTAATTAAATCGCTTTGGTAAAAAATTCTACTTTTTTCTTTGTGAAAATTAGTCAATTTCTCCAAAGCTGAATCATTAATTAGGGGAGGTAAGGATAATGGTATTAATAATATGATCAATAGGATTAGGAGAATATACCCTCTATAAGAATAATATCTTATAGGAATGCTTTTTCATCTTATCTAACATTCATCTTAGCATACACCTCTGACACTTTATCATATAGGACATTAATTTTAGATCAACAGAATGGGTTGGATTCATTAAGTAAGCCACTAGAATTTGATAAACATTTTTATAATGTTTAAATCTAATAAAATGATGTGTGTGTGTGTGTGTGTGTGTAAGGAAACTTAGGTGCGAAAACAACTTCCTACACTAATCTCTAAAGGAAAGTATTGTGTAAATTCTTTTAAATCCTTACAATTTTAGATTCGTTAACTAATTTAACAAAGATATTGCAACCATATACCATGCATACAAAAAATAGAGAATGACACAATTATTTACCTTGGGGAAAACCTTTCGGTAAAAAACCCCAGCACTCCAAAACCTGCACAATGTATTATCTTCAACACAATGGTTACAACACACTTGCAATGCAAGTTCTTTCAGGAGAAAATTGACACACACAGACAAATCCAGTAGCTCCAAATTATACCAACAATACACTCTTTTCATATCATTTCCTGTAACCCTAAAAAATGCTTATATCATTGCATGTCTTCACCTGTCATTGAAATCTCCTAGAAATAGAGCTTACGTGTCATAGGAATCCGTCATAACCATTTCAGCCATGATCTCCTTACACATAATTCAATATGCCAACACATCAAGTGGAGTGACACATCAACATGCCAACTAGACATGTACACTCACACTTAATTACATTATTTGCAAGAAATACATTTTACAAAACAAATAATAAGAATAGGAATTATCCAAGGTTGAGACACCTTATTCCTAACACTATATATATATAGGCCTCAATAAAGAATCACCTAACTTAGAAAATTCTAGATTTATGGCGATATTTTCAATGATTAGATAGCAATCCTCCTTAACGTGTCCATGTCATCATTAATTAAATGAGAGAATTTTTATATCACATCCACGAAATGAGAAAGGACCATAAACGAAACATATCATTTAATGATTAGTAACTACACACAAATTGAAAGACTATTATTAAATAGATCTAATTAGCAGCTATGTCGACTAGCTCAAAGTTCTTTTTTTCATTCCAAGTAAGTAAAATAGTAGCAATGGAAACCAATGTGATAACATTCAGTAAGAAGGAGAAAAGGGAGATGACATTTCATGGATTCTCTAGCCAGAAAGGTGGAACAAGATCCTGACAATTTCAGATAATTTAACACACAGGGCAATTGAGATAATCTTCGATGAAGAAGGCCTGGATTTCAAATTCACATTCAGGACTAATGGCTCCACTGTAGTCTCTTTCATATGTTATCTTCTTCTGGAAAAGGTTCCTAAGACAACCACTATTCAATTATGTAGGGATGTCTTTATAGACAAGATTCTCCTCGGCTTGGAAGAAGCAATTTACAGTATAGATAAAGACATGAAGATTCCTTTGCCTGAGGAGTATATGAAAGAGAAATTGGTAGCCTTGTAGGATGAGATGATTTAAATAAGTGTCCTATTATTACCCTTAAGAACAAGATTGTTTTTAAAGCTAGATGGAAGGAGGTGGAGAGAAATATGGATTTTCTACTGAAATGGTACAAAGTAATACCATCCTATGACACCATATGGTTTGAATAATATATGAAGGCTGAAGGATATGTAGTTCGAGACTCATTCAAAGGTATATCCCTAGACAAAATCCACATGTTTGCACCAAAAATCATCAAAAATAGATGGAAGAAGAAGGTGAGAAACTCGACCAAAGGGAATGATCTTATGGGGATGGACATAAACGAAGAGGACTTCTCAGACAAGGACCTAGTTATTCTCAATAAAGAATAGGGGAAATGTAGAAAAATATAATAGCTCCCAAGGGTATAGAAATATATAGTCCCCATTTTGTAATAAGGGGGTAACAGACTGTAGCTCAGAAATAATATTATAGATTTCATAGATAGCCACTGGGCATAGATAGTTTTTGTTGGAATTGAACACAACAACTTATCTTGACAATTTTTGTGATTAATATTTTCAGACTTTAAAGAACATATGAGAAATATAGTTTATAAGATTATCCTTATGAATAAAATTTCCTACCATATGAATACCTAGATTGACTTCCAAGTAATTTAATTTGTATTAAGGTAGATTACTTCGTTAGAATGATTTGTCTCATAATTGATTCCTTTCTTAGCTGAAAAATGGTTACATCTTTTTCAATATTTCCTAGCGAGTATGAATTTTAGAATTAGTAACATTCTATTATATTTTCTATGGATTGTCCAAAATTTTTATTTGGGACTAATTTAATTTCTGTTAGCCACGTCAAATGATAGGACTTTAAGGAAGGAAGCTTTTTGTGCAAGTTAGCACTTAATGCTTGCCTTCACTTAGAAATTTTATTTTAGTCTATGGAAGGGATCAATTCAAACATATATAATTTTATTTATTAAATTTTTATCTCTAAGAATAGATGCTTAGTGGTTAATTAAGAAAATTCATTTTATCTCTTAACAAAGGTAATTTTATGGTTTCCCCTTATTACATTTTGGAAAAGATCTTAGGATTATATTTTGTAGGCTTATAGATTGTTCTCTAATGCTCCCTTCCCAAGGATAGGAAGTTCAAAAGACAGGCTTCAAGGCAAAGGAATAGGTAGTGGAATAGGCAATTTAAGCGTTATTTAATTACACCTGAGTGTAATCTTCCTCTGCCCTCTGTTTCCCCATTCCTTCTCTATTCCACTATGTCTACCCCTATTAAGTTAAAGGGCACTAAGCTGCATATTGCCTTTGATGGAGAAATCACAATTAACAAATTAAAATATGTCATGCTAAACACCCATTCTTTAATCCTTAGATCCATCTATCAGATTATTCATAGGGATTTCTTAACCAATGAGGATCGTTATAGGGCCAATTCTGATATCCCAATGATCACTAATACATTTAACCCTAATTTCTGACCAAGCATTAAAATAGTTTTTCTTGGTCAGATTATAGAAGGAAAAA
Source organism: Thuja plicata (assembly GCA_018584345.1). Classification (NCBI taxonomy): domain Eukaryota; kingdom Viridiplantae; phylum Streptophyta; class Pinopsida; order Cupressales; family Cupressaceae; genus Thuja; species Thuja plicata. The sequence goes on from MU225443.1 coordinate 383,236, forward strand.
TTTGATTTTTTTTAATCAATTCTCGTGTTGGTCGTAATTACAACTAACTTCATATGTGGTCATAATTCTGACCAACACGAGCATAACTTTAAAATTTTTTTTAACTTCATTTCATTATGTTATGCTACACAATGAAGAGTTGAATGAGGGAACACAGAGTAACCAGCAGAGGGCATAACACGTTGTGAAGAGTTGAAGGAGGGCATGCAGAGTAACCAGTAGATGGCATAACACAACAACTCCAAGATTTCTAAATCACTCTTATTCTCAGGTACCCATCAATTCTTCTGGTCCACATGCTTTTTATTAGAATTCTAGTTTCTATCTAAACCTTAGTTTTGAATAAACTGAATGATTTTGATATCTTCTTGGCACATTTTGTAAGTTTGTTCATGCATTCTTTTCTAGACCAATTTGATGATGGTAGATTAGGGTTAATTCCTCATGATTGATGGTGCAGGAGCACCTAGGCAAACTCCCAATGCTGAGTCAATTTTGTCTTGTAACTGACTCTAGCCAATTTAGTGATTTTACTTTTGACCTTAGAAGGTATTGCAATGTGTGTGACTAGATGGATTAGTAGTTAGTACTAAATCCAATCTATTTTAGGTTAGTTTGATTTCTATGTTTTTAATCCTTAGGATAGGCCTAAAATGGGAAATATGGTCTAAATGTGTCCTAGACCTAAGAAAAGTGTGAAAGATGCCTAAAAAGGCCTTAATTATGTTAATCCATCAAGTTATATGGGTTGAGGTCCTAAAAGTTAGTTGGCATCATAAATGAAAAAGATGCTCAAAAGTTGTCATGACAACATTTGCAACATTTTGCAAATGTTGCATGCAACTCGACAACTTTAGATTCAATTCATTCTAGGAGTGGGAAATCAATACCAAAGGCCTAAAAACATGTGAGAGGCATCTTAAGATACTGTGTGTCTCATTTTAATTTTAAGAGGTAGAGGGTATTGTAAGCAAGTTTTTGAAGTGAATGAAAGCAGTTTTCTGGTTTGATAGTACAGTCGACTTGTTTTTATGTTAATGGTGTTTTAATGGATTGAAAGGTTGAATCTAGTGTTGGATCCATGAAGTAGAAGTAGATACAAGAACTTTTAATTCAATGATAAATTAGATTAGAGTTGATTTGATAGTCTTAGGAAATTGTTTAGGATTTAGAGTGTTTACTGGTCCAGTCTAGGTAGATTTTGGTTTCATGGCTCCCCCATAGAATCCAACCATGGGAAACTACAAAAGGTGGATGAATATGTTAGGGGAGCCTTTTTATAGTGTATATATTCAATTAGGAGGCTTGGAGAACCAATTTTCTATTTTTGAAGCCATGCCCTAGGCGAGCTATGACTGTCCAGTTAGGTGTATGGAAGAGAGAAAGTTGAATGCAGAAGAAAGGGTGTGTGTGAAAGGTCTGAACCAAGTGTAGTTTCAGAGTCATTAGGGTCCTATAGATCCCTAATTGAGATCTAAGAACTTGAAAAATCTATTTAGATAGATTTCTAGATAGAAATCAGTCAACTGCATTTTAGGAACCCATAAAGCCCTATTAGCCCTACTTTTCATTGGGAACCCTAGACTTTGAAAATATTTTAGGTCTCCAAAAGGGTATCAGGATCCTCAGTTAGTTTTTGGGGTTGTTTGTAAGAATTGGGAAGAAATCCAGAAAAAACCCTCTAGATAGGGCTAATTGGTCTATTAGGCCTAATAGGGTCATATAAGGAGTAAATTTGGAACTCGATTGAATTGGGATTGAAGACCTATTCTATTGAAGTGAAAAGGATGCAGAATGAGTGTTCAAATGGTGGAAATGACTCTTGTAGCATGGTGAAGTTGGGATGGAGGATTTATGCCTAGGGTCCTTCAAGAAAGAGTGAAGCATTGAGACAAAACTAATGATAGTTGTCTTTCATGGTGAAGCACAAAAAGCATAACTCACTGTGTTGAGTTAGTGAAGTCTTAGGCCATTGGAGAAAAGACTTGGGAGATCCTAGTGTTGAGTTTAGGATCCTTAGAAGACTAGGAAAAGTGGAGACCTAGTGGAATTTGTGCAAGCACACCTTGGAACACTTCCATTAGATTGGTATCAAAGCTTGTTTGATCAGGCTTGTGGTAAATGTTTCAACTAGAAGAGTCAGTAAGAGAATCCAAAATGGTGACCAATGTAGAGTTGGCTAAAAAGTTAGATGATCAAGAAATGGAGAATACAATACTCTGAATAGATTGGCTCAATTAGATAAAAAGGTAGATGAAGTTGATGTGAAAGTAGAAAAAGTGAAGGATAAGGTTGAAGGGAAAGGCAAGGAGATTTCCATAGATGATGAAGTACCTGAAGCTGACCCTATCCTTAATCGGGAGCCATTATTGAAAGCTTTAAAGGCTATGAGTGGTAAAGCACTAGAAGGAGTTCCAGTCTTTATTGGAAAGATGGAACTAGAGATGGTCCTAGACTAGATAGAAGGACTAGAAAACCATTTTGATTGTGATAGAATCAATGAGACTCAAAAGGTGAAAGTTGCTAAAGCCAGACTAAGAGGGTCTGCACTCACTTGGTGGAAATTCATCCAAGATGAGAGGGAAAAGGAAGGAAAGAAGCCCATTTCCACATGGAGAGATATGGTTGCAAAAATCAGAGATGCTTATATCCCTGAGGATTATGAAATCCAACTTCATAAAAGAAGACAAGGATTAAGACATAAGGACCTAGATGTAAAATCCTATACTGAAGAGTTTCAGAGACTTTGCATGAGATCTAGAGTTTTAGAGGATGAGAAAGATAAGGTAGAAAGGTACCTTAATGGACTTAAGTGGACCATACAAGATGAGGTGAGTCTCTTGACTCTAGGCACCATTTAAAAGTGCCACCAAATTGCTATAAAAGTTGAAGAGAAGCTGAGAAAGAAACAAGACTCTAGCACTACCAAAGGAAGAGGTAAATGAAGAGACACTAGAGGATAGAGAGGTGGATATGGTGGAAGGAGTTTGGAACCAAAGAGTCAAGGAGAGACCAAATTTGTTGAAAAATAAGAAGGAAACTCCAATAGAGGGAGTTCAAATAGAGGAAGGAACTCTAGTAGTAGAGGAAGAAATAATAACCAAGGTAGGGGTAACTACTTTGCTAACATGAAGTGTTACCACTGCAACTTGATGGGAAATCCTACATACAAATGTCCAGAGAAGGGTACTACTTCTCAAGGAGGTGATAAAAGGGTGACTTATGTCCAAGAAGAGGCTAGTGGTGGAAGAAAACATCCTGAGGTTGCCTTAGAGTTAGAGGAAGGTGATAATTTATTGATGAGAAGAACTTTGATTAAGGAACTAGTGAAAGAACAACCTAGTCAAAGGAGATCACTATTTAGAGTGAAACACAAAATGATGGGGACAGTGTGTAGATTCATCATAGATTCAAGGTCTATTGACAACATAGTGTTAGAGGAGGCAGTTAGCAAGATGAAAATGAAAAGGATACCCCACACTAATCCTTATAAAGTCATGTGGATAAACAAAGGATAACATGTCCTTGTTAATGAACAAGCTTGGGTGGAGTTTTCAATTGGAAGGTATAAGGAAAAATTATTGTGTGATGTGATACCTATGGATGCATGTCACCTACTCCTAGGTAGACCATGGAAATTTTATTGGCATGCCATGCATGATGGAGCAAATAATTCATATTCTTTCAAGAAAGACAATGTGACATTCAAAATACAATCCCTATTGGAGGATGGAGAAATGAAATCATCTAGCCTCAATGTTCTCATAGTTAGTGTGAAAGATTTATTACAAGCCTTAGAAGAAGGATAAGGAGTTGGTTTTACACTTGTGTTGAAACCAAAAGAAGAAATTGCAGACAAGAGAAGAAATTGCAGACAAGACAAAATTGCCAAAGGAAGTGCAGGAGATGTTGTAGGAGTATGAAGGTATTGTTAGTGATGGAAAACCATCATCCCTACCCCCTAAGAGGACTATAAGCCACCAAATAGACTTCATTCTAGGAGCTACCCTTCCCAATAAGGCTGTATATAAAATGAATCCTCAACAAAATGAGCAAATAGCTAGACAGATTCAAGAACTCCTAAGCCAAGGTCTGATTAGGAAAAGTATTATCCCTTGTGTCATACCCACTATCTTAGCCCCTAAAAAGGGAGGAACATGGAGCCTACATACTGAATCCAGAGAAATTAAAAAAATAACCATTAGGTATAGGTTCCCTATCCCTAGGATAGAAGACCTAATGGACTGTCTAGGTGAAGCCAAATTTTTCACAAAGATTGACTTGAAGAATGGATACCACCAAATCAGAGTCAATAAGAGAGATGAATGTAAAATAGCCTTCAAGACCATAGAAGGACTGTATGAGTGACTTTATCATGCCATTTGGGTTATCCAATGTTCCATCCACATTCATGAGACTCATGAATGAAGTCCTAAAAGACTACATAGGCAAATTTGTGGTAGTCTACTTGGATAATATACTCATCTATAGAAAGACAAGAGAAGAACACCTCTGACATCTACAAATCTTCTTCAAGAAGTTGCATGAAGAGAAGTAGATGATCAACTTGGAGAAATGTGAATTCATGAAACACAAGCTAGTGTACCTTGGGTTTATACTATCTCAAGGAAATCTAAAGATGGATCCTAGCAAAGTGGAATCCATCATCAACTGGCCTACTCAAAGGAAAACCACTGAGGTAAGAAGTTTTCATGGCTTAGCACAGTACTATATAAATTTTATAATGCAATTTAGTGCACTTTGTGCTCCTATGCTTGATACTATAAAGGGTGGGATGAAAACTAAATTTGTATGGAATGAACAAGATAACCATAGGTTTGAGTTGTTAAAGAAGAATATTGCTACCCAACCAATCTTGATTTTTCCAAGCTTTAAGAAGCTAGTCACAGTGGAGTGTGATGCCAACAATGTAGCCATTGGTCTAGTCTTGAGTCAAGATGGAAGACTAGTGACCTTTCAATTTGAGAAACTAAGTGAAGAAAAGAATAAATACTCTTCTTATGACCTAGAGATGTATGCTTTGGTCCAAGCTTTGAGGAAGTGGAGGCACTATTTACTTCCAAAGGATTTTTTAGTCTTTTCAAACAACCAAGCACTGAGTTTCTTGAACTTGCAAGATAAGCTCAGCCATAAGCATATGAAGTGGATTGAATACCTGCAAGCATACACCTTCAACATCAAGCACAAGAAGGGATTGGAGAATAAGGTAGAAGATGCCTTAAGCAGAAGAGCCCTAATAGTACAAGACATACACTCACAAAGCATGGGAATAGAGAGCTTCAAAGATCTATATGCAGAAGATGGAGATTTTGCAAACATCTACAAGGTATGTCAAGAATAAAAGAGCCACTTTCATTTTCAATTCTCTGAATATACTTTGAAAAGTAATATTTTGTTTAAAGGAAGTCAATTGTGTGTCCCTAGAGGGTCCATAAGAGAAAATTTAATTTAAGAGAAGCACAATGGTGCACTTAGTGGACACTTTGGTGTCAATAAGACCCAAGAATTAGTTTAAAGGTTTTATTTTTGGCCCAAGATGAATTTAGATGTTAAGAAATATGTAGAAAATTGTGTTATCTATCAAAAGGAAAAAGGTACATCTTCAAATGCAGGCCTATACCAGCCTCTACACATTCCAACTAGGCCATGGGAATGTCTGAGCATGGATTTTGTAGTGAGATTGCCCAAGACAAAATAGGGAATGGATATCATTTATGTTATTATGGATAGATTTAGTAAGATGGCACACTTTGTACCCTGCAAGACAATCAATGATGTGAGTTAGATAGCTCACCTATTCTTCAAGGAGGTAGTCAGAATACATGGTTTTCCATTGAGTGTAGTGTCAGAAAGAGACACAAAGTTTATGAGTCATTTTTGGAAGACTCTATGGCATAAGTTAGGAACCAACTTGTCTTTTGGATCTTCATACCATCCTTAGACAAATGGCCAAATTGAGATAGTCAATAGGAGTCCTGGTAACCTCCTAAGATTCTTAACTAAGGAGTATGGTCAAGTTTGGGGCCAACTCATTCAGCAAGCAGAGTATGCTTATAATGACACGGTGAATAGGACTACTGGTAAGATTCCTTTTGAAATAGTTTATATCCTTCATCCAAAAGGCTTATTTGAGCTTAGAGATATGAAGGATGGAGCCAAGGGTAGTGGCTATGCAGATGAATTTGCACATTCTATGCAAGAAGTCCATGAAACAGTGAGGAAGACACTCATTAAAAATACAGAGAAAGTAAAGAGCAAAGTGGATGAGAGGAAAAGAGATGTCCAATTATAAATTGGGGATTTGGTGATGGTACACCTCAATAAGTCAAGGTTGTAGAAAGGAGTGCCACATAAACTACAGATGAGAAGAATTGGCCCATGTACTATACTGGCCAAATATGGAACAAATGCATACAAGGTGGAACTTCCAGAGGATATGGGTTTATCTCTGGTGTTTAATGTAGAAGACTTAGTTTTGTACAAAGGCCCAATCCCAGATCTAGATCATAGTTTGACTGAAGTCATGTAGGAGGTGGAGGAACTCAACTTGCCATTTGCACCAATCAAGAAGGTAGAACACAGACTAGATTCTAGAGTCTACAAGAAGATAAGAAAGTTGGAATACAAAGAACACTTGGTGAAATGGCATGGACAAATGGATGCAAATGCAGCTTGGGTAAAGGAGATAGAGTTCAAAAATTTGGGCATTGATCCCATCTTACTCAATCCAAGGGTGGATTGAAGCCTTTTTCATTTGGGGAGGATGGTGCAGGGGCACCTAGGAAAACTCCCAATGCTTAGTCAAATTTTTCTTGTAACTAACTCTAGCCAAGTCATTGAATTTACTTTTGAACTTAGAAGGTCTTGCATGTGTGTGACTAGATGTATTATAGTTAGTACTAAATCCAATCTAGTTTAGGTTAGTTTTATTTCTAAGTTTTTAATCCTTAGGATAGGCCTAAAATGGGAAATGTGGTCTAAATGTGTCCTAGACCTAAGAAAAGTGTGAAAGATGCCTAAAAAGGCCTTAATGATGTTAATCCATCGAGTTATATGGGTTAGAGGTCCTAAAATTTAGTTGGCATCATAAATGCAAAAGATGCTCAAAAGTTGTCATGACAATATTTGCAACGTTTTGCAAATGTTGCATGCAAATCAACAACTTTGGATTCCATTCATTCTAGGAGTGGAAAATCAATACTGAAGGCCTAAAAACATGTGAGAGGAATCTTAAGATACTGTGTGTCTCATTTCCCAAGGTAGAGGGTATTGTAAGCAAGTTTTTGAAGTGAATGAAAGTAGAGTGTTCTTGTTTGACAGTACAGTTGAATTGTTTTTATGTTAATGGTGTGTTAATGGATTGAAAGGTTGAATCTGGTGTTGGATCCATGAAGTAGAAGTAGATACAAGAAATTTTCATTCAGTGAGAAAGTAGATTAGAGTTGATTTGACAGTCTTAGGAAATTGTTTAGGATTTAGAGTGTTTACTGGTCCAGTCTAGGTAGATTTTGGTTTAATGGCTCCCCCATAGAATACAATAGTGGTAAACTACAAAAGGTGGATTAATATGTTAGGAGAGCCTCTGTACAATGTAGATATTCAATTAGGAGGCTTGGAGAACTAATTTTCTATTTTTGAAGCCATGCCCTAGGTGAGCTATGACTGTCCAATTAGGTGTATGGAAGAGAGAAAGTTGAATGCAGAAGAAAGGGTCTGTTTGAAAGGTCTAAACCAAGTGTAGTTTCAAAGTCATTAGGGTCCTATAGATCCCTAATTGAGATCTAAAAACTTGAACAATCCATTTGGATATATTTCTAAATATAAATATGTCAACTGCATTTTAAGAACCCAAAAAGTCCTATTAGCCCTACATTTTAGGACAGTGGTGTACATATGACTTGGGAATCCTAGAACTTGAAAATATTTTAGGTCTTCCAAAAGGGTATCAAGATCCTAGGTTATTTTTTGGGGTTGTTTGTAAGAATTGGGAAGAAATCCATAAAAACCCTCTGGATAGGGCTAATTGGTCTATTAGGCCTAATAGGGTCCTATAAGGAGTAAATTTGGAACTCGATTGAATTGGGATTGAAGACTTATTATATTGAAGTGAAAAGGATGAAAAATGAGTGTTCAAATGGTGGACATGACCCTTGTAGCATTGGTGAAGTTGGGATGGAGTATTTATGCCTAGAATCCTTCTAGCAAGAGTGAAGCATTGAGACAAAACTAGTGATAGTTGTCTTTCAAGGTGAAGAACAAAAAACATAACTCCCTGTGTTGAGTTAGTGAAGTCTTAGGCCATTGGAGAAAATACTTGGGAGATCCTAGTGTTGAGTTTAGGATCCTAAGAAGACTAGGAAAAGTGGAGACCTAGTGGAGTTTGTGCAAGCACACCTTGGAACACTTCCATCAATTGATTGTCAACAACTGCCCGTAGAGAGGCATCTTTGCGGCGATGAACAACCAGAATGGGTTGGGAAGAGAATGGTGAATGACCAACTGGAATGAAAAAATTTACATGAATGAGTTTAATTTTTAGGGAAGGCATGCACAAACATTAAATTTAAAGTCATATGATGAAGATCTTTGACCCGTAGATGGTAACAAAAACCTCAGGAATTGTTCCAAAAAATGAGTCGATTATGTATGGACTATACTTGACACTTGTAGAAACACTAGCCTAGTTAAAAATAATGTAGGGAATGGTGAGATTCTAAAAAAGAAATAGCTCAGAATTGATGGAATTAGTTTCTTTCTCCTACTAGCTTTATTAACATAGATTTTTTAGGTAACCTTTCAAGACATTTCTAGGTTAGAAAAGAGATATTAACCATTATAAGATATCTTACTAATTACAATCAGCTGAATTTTATCAACATGGAACCAAAATATAATGGGTAGAAATTTACATGTATTTGGCTACGAAAGATAGATCCAATGAAGTAAGCAAGGACATGCCAATACTGGTTCCTATCATTATTATTAAAAATCCAATGTATTATCCAAATGTCATTCCTACCAGCCACATTGAAGGTACTGATGGTAGCAAAAAAATAGGAAATAAACCCATTGACCCAATAATTAAGTACAAATACATTTTCTTTCAAACTAAAAGTTGTTTCTTCCCAATCCAAGACTGGTATAATCACCTATCAAAATGAATAGAATAAGACCTTTATGAGAAGAAATTTAAATTTTTAGAGAAAGTGAAGGCAACATACATGTACAATCAAGAACAAAACCCATTCCAATTTGAAAACTCAGAAACAAATGATCATAAAATCTAGAAAAAGATGTTAGGGGAGGCACCTCCATCTTCTTGTCCTTAGCCTTGAACCTTGTCCTTGAACTACTTTCCCTATGGCAATGAGGAGTTTTGAAATCAACAAGCATATGATGCCTCTTCAATGTGTATGTATATATCAATACCATTGTAATTGAAATAAATGATCAATAACTATTTGAATATTTAGAAATTTTTAAATATTCCCACTTGAATTACATATGTTTTCCAAAATGAACTCTTCCACAAGATAGCAATTCAAATACAATAAAATTCCTATGAAGATGCCACTAGCTTGGCCTTGGCATAACAATAAGCTATATTAAAATAAACATTATTTTATGGTTGCAATTCCACCAATTTAAACTCAAAACAAATAAAACACACACTTACAAACAAAAAATTGTAGTTAAAAATTTACATTACTTGCAAGAATTGAAAGAATACCATTAGGATGGCAAAATTGGTACCAAATAGAAATGTGACTTAGGCAGAGGGAGAATTAATACCTGCATGTCAGTAACAGATTTCAAAAATCCACATATGATGTCTTTCCTGACATGACCAAATAATCTCCGCCAATTGTTAGTGTAATCCATTAGAGTGAAGGTATCCATCAATAGTCTCAAATCATTAAATGCAAGTTGAGATGTCTCATAGGACACAAGAAACTGTACCTGCATTAGTAGAGACTACCAGCCATGATAAATATATTAAGAAGTATTAATTAAAATATTTCACAATTTTTCCTGGCTTGTAGGAGTTTCTTGAGGATGTTAAAAACCAATACCTGACTTATCTTTATGTTTTGAAATTCCATAGCTCTGTGTGCTCTAGATACTTTCTTTTCTTCATGTGATTCCTTGGATTCTTTTCTTCATGAGAAGATCTGGTCAGTTTAATTAGCTTAACCTCTCTCGATCTATTCTTGGATACATCAACACTTCCCATTCAGGCAACTATTGTAGAAGTACAATTTCCACATGGATGTTCAGTTGTTGTGCTAAGAGGGTCATTGTTTGAGAATAACTGAGAGTGGGGGGGGGTGAATCAATTAGAATTAGTTTCCTCACAAATTATCCTACAGTCCCAAATTTATCTAGATGTATACCAAAAAAAAATTCAATCATATAAAACTCATCTCGGTGAAAATGTATTATGTAAACTTTAAACTTTCATCAATAGTGTTTATCGAGTGTCAGTAAATTAATACTATGATTACCGATCTAGGTCAATAAAATAAAGTGTAAATTAAAATAAAAATCCACAACATTCATGCACATTGACACAATTTTTTAACATGGAAACCCTGCTAAGGGAAAAACCACCTGGGACCGGTAACCCAAAATATTTTCACTCTTCTGAAGTGAGCTCGGTGAAGAGACAACCCTGTTAAAGGTTATAATGCACACTGTTATATGTGACCTTGTTAGAGGATTTAAAACTAACAATTCTCTCTTGATCATGCATTCACTATGGGGTCAACAAGAAACACTCAACATTCTATGAATGTTATAATAAGGACTCACTATCCCACTCGATTAAGAGATTTATTTGTAACAATAGTTAAATTGATACAGTAATGATCTGATTCAAATACAACTCTAATTTGTAGATATTCAGATCTATTCTAAGTACATAATACCTTTGATCAATTTTTACTTGTTCAATTCATCTCATACTTCATACTTGTTCTGCTCGATGATGCTCTTTCCCCTATTTGATTGATTATGTCTATAGAAAATGCTCAGTTTTGTCTTTAACCAGTTTGATCAGTCATGCATAAAATTCACATGTAAGCATCAGGTGCATGTATGATGTGATTCAAAATGAATATCTTGTCTCTTTTATAGACATCATGTATCATTTAATTTTCATCCTTCAGAGCTTTCTGCTTAATCTCCATCATTCATTTTCCTTCTTGATCCTTCCTCAACGATTGTGTTAAAAACACATTTCAATCTTTGTCGTATGATCTTCATTAAATTTTCATAACTTTTTGATCATATTAAAAAATTATCTTTTACCTCGAAATCATTAATTTCCATCTTAGCATCCAAGTTGGCCTCAATTTGAATTAATTTCTTGGTCTTAGTATTAACCATGTTGTGTCAGAAATCCCTAGCTCAGTTATCACTGTGCTTGGTATACACTGTGTTTTAATCGGTTATTACTATCTCTTGGTGTATACAAAAATCTTCATTTACTAACTACATAAACATTGTTTGTTCCAGATCTTCAAATCATAACAAATGTTTTCCACCATCATAATACTCAAATACGTTGACATCAATGACAATACATTAACTGATAATGTTTATCATCACTTATGAAACTCAGTTGAATATCAACAAATGAATTCAAACATATAATCAGTTGTAGTTCATCAAAATATATTAAGAAGTATTAATCAAAAGCTTTCATAATATTTCCTCGCTTGTAGGAGTTTCTTGAGGATGCTAAAAAATAGTAACTGACTTATCTTTATGTTCTGAAATTCCAGAGCTCTATGTGCTCTAGATACTTTCTTTTCTTCATGTGATTTCCTTGGCTTCTTTTCTTCATGAGAAGATCTGGCCAGTTTAGTCGGCTTAACCTCTCTCGATCTATTCTTGGATACATCAAAACTTCTCATTGGGGAAAATTTTACAGAAGTAGGATTTCCAAATGGATGTTCAGTTGTTGTGCTAAGAGGGTCATTGTTTGAGAAATAAATCTTTTTACCTTGCACATGACATACAAGTTAATTTTCAACTGATTTTTCTCTATTTTCCTCCCATGACCTTTCAAATGATGATGTCCTCTAGTGTTTTGCACTATGGGGCTAACAATAGGGGTTATCTTTTGAGTTTGCAATCTAGGTTCCTACATAAGTGAAGTATGGGAAGATGCCTTTAGGGAAAAGGAATGTAGTGCAATATGAATAACTGAGTTCTCAAAAAATAAATAAATAAAAAATTTGATCACGGTGAGATTATGAATGAGACTTCCAAATTTATTGCACACACATAAATTTGATTAGACATTGTGAATAATAGGATGATAAAAAACTAGTGTTGCTTCATCAATGCCAAACTACAAGCCATCCCAAAGTCTATCATTTGTCCTCCATCAACAGTGATCACTAGTAAGCATGAGATTTAAGCATGGTACAGAGTGGGTGTTTGAAATCAAAATATGAGAATAAATGAATAAGGGCACACCCTAGATGTTGTATATGTATACAAACACCAACAGATGTGGGTATGGTTATAAGGATAGGGTCCTCATCCATGTGCTTGAGTCCTAAAAAAATAATTCATTCTATTTTGAGATGAAAGTAATTAATATTTCTGTACATATGCCATGTTTTGTAATGCATAAGGTAAATCAACATTTTAGTTATGTCAAGTACTACTAGAAAATTCATATGTATTATAACTAAGGTGGGAGTGAATTAAAAACATTCCTCCAATCTCTAGGGTAGAGGATAGCCACAACAATACTAATCATTGCAAAACAATTGTATTTCAAATTCCTCCTTCCTCCTAGTTTGACGATAAGCATCATTCATTGTCACTAATAAAAATAATCTCTAGTTTAGATTCCTTCTGCCTCTTGGTAAGAGTATAACCACCATCCATCATGAATAATAAAGATAAATTTTATTTCATTTATCATCATTGTTCCTATTTCCATTATCAATGACACCTAAAACATCAGCGTGTATCATTTTTTACTACTTTTGTTTAGCTACAAGTATGAGCTCTAAATGTCAACCTCTGTTTACAACATTGTCCACTCTTGTTTCACCTTGCAAAGTTATTCAAACAACATAGTTGGTATAATAGGAATTTAGAGGGTGATTGGATTGAAATCCATAAAGTTTTTCTCTAACATATTCTAGTTAATAGTTTAGACCCTTGATTCTTGAGTCACAATTTCTCCTTCAGTTATCCTACAATCGTATAATCAATTTACTATGTATGGAAGTTCTGGCACATCTCTTGTGCCACATACCATTTAGATAAAGTTATGCCCTTTCCTGTAATCTTACATTATATGAAATGAGGAATCACATCATCCTCAATTGAGACATTAGAAAAACCATATGCTTCAGAGGAGTGAGCAAGGGCTTGTATTAATATCCTTAGTTTAATGAAATAGACCATGGAAGAATCAATTGTTGCATATGTATGATATTATTGAAGAATGGTCTTCAACACTATAATTGTCAACAATGATTTTTATATGAATCTCTTATCTTAATTCAATAGAACAACCTGAGGACAGTATAAATTGTTGGAATAATGGAAGGGTGTGTATTGAGAGGGGAGGGGTGAATCAGTACCCTTAAAAACTTTTATCAATTAACCTTAGTACTCATTTCTTGCACAACTAACCATTGTTTCTTTTCTACTTCATGCATGCAATATCATAGCTTAAATGTAAATGTATGTAAACAAACATTGAAACATTCATGAAACTCATATACTAATGACACAAGTATTTGGTAATGCAAAAACCCTTGTTAGAAGGTAAAAACTATGGTGGGGATGAAACCCACAAAGCTTCACTATCTACATAATGGAAGGTTCCTGTTAGGGCTACAAGTTGTGATCACTTATGATGATCTTACCCTATTAGGGGTAACATGTTAGACTTTTTAAGTCTACTCAATTAAGATATTTCAGCAACGCAATGTATGTGTGCACTCAGTTAAGAGATATACAATAAGACTATTAAGTCCACCTTCTTGAAGGATTTTATTGTTTGCTACAATTGTTAGAGAGTAGAAAAAATATATGTATGACATGATAGCTTGCAATCTTCAGTTTCTTATTATAGATCCATTAATTTCACAAAATATATGTATCACCTATTGTGATGGATAATACCCATGTTCTGCTCGGTAGCCTTGAATGTAGTTCTTCATAACTGAATTCTTCTTTATCTTTCCTTCTGCATGAAAAACTCTATCTGGTCCATAGATGTCCTTCTGTGGCTACAATCATATTTTTCTTTATTGACTTATACATCTATATATACAATATTTTGACCTAATTAGGTTTCACGCTTTTCTTGGAAAACTCTAAGATCAAAGGTTTACAACTTGACCTTGATCTCCTAGTTTGCAGGAATATAATCAGTTAAACTAATTAAATCCATCATTTATGCTTTTCTTGAGCCACAAGAAATGGTTGTCCAACCAAGAAAAATCTATTTTAAAGACTAAAGTGCTTTAGCTGATGTGTTGTTTGAGATCCACTTTTCTCATTGTTAAAATTGTCTCTCAGTTAGACTGGTGCTCGGTGATGTCTTTTCTCGGTTATGTCTATGTAGACTGATATACTGCTTGGTGTTCAAAATGTTTTGGTGAGCACTGTGCTCGGTGAACACTGCGCTTAGTGATCACTATCACTCGGTGATTGTTGTTGCTTAGTGACTGCTGATCGACTGACCAAAATTATCTGCTTGAATACTAATGACAACTTCTTATCTTTTAAGGATTATTAATCCCCCCCTTTGGCATTAGTATCAAAGCTGATATGTACAATATATATATATACCAAATTATTTACTTATAAAATGACTCCCCCTATGTGCATGCTATTGATATGTAGATACAATGTATGTACATGTTTCCCCCTTTATAATGTATGTAAATGCACATGTACATCTTCTCCCTTTTTTGAAATTAATGACAAAGATGTATAAATTACAACTTGTCAAGAATGTGCTTATGAGATTGCTTGATGTATGCCATCATATTTTTTCATTTCTCCTTCAAGTGCTCTAGGGTCATTTGCTCCAATGTGATTTGAGTTTGCATGTCATAGATGATTTCGGAGACTAACATCTCTAGGTGGTAATTAGAGTCTTTTCCATAGTCATGTGTGTCATTAGCAATGTGAGATTTAGTAGTAACATGAATTATAGCACATTTACTTCATCTTTGATTTTTATTTCTTCCTTTTTTATTTCAAGTCTTAACTATTTTGATTCAACTAGCTTTTCATAATGCAATTGGAATGCATTTGGCTCAGTTGAAAGAATTTGTGCACTAGCTTTTAGATATTCATTTAACTTAGTTATTTGTTCATCATGCTCAATAGTGAAGCTCTTAATAGTTGACAAATTTTGAACTAAGGTAAATAATTCTAAAATAAAAGGTTCTAATGTAGTTACCAGTTCAGAAAGTTTGACCTTATTCTCTGCCACTTCTTGGCTGATTTTCTTTGTTAGCTTGTAGTGATACTTTTCTCCTGCTCTTTCCTCAATGACCTTCTTGGAATCTACATTCTGTTAGGTTATTTCCTTGGTCAGAACTACTAGTTGATCAATGATGGGTGCATTTTGATCAATCTGTATGTCAGGAACTACCTGCAATATAATTTTCTTTTCTTTTTCTAGGACTTGTGTATTCTTGTGTTCCATTTTGAGCTTGTATTATTGTGCTTTCCTTTTGCATATCTCCCCATACTTTTTTAGTGACATGGGATCAAGTGTTCTTGGATCAAAGTTGGGTATGTCAATTATCTCCTCAAGTGTAACAGGGGATTTATTTGTCTTTTTCTTCTTCTTCTTCATAATGTTACTTGATGCAGGGGAGTGAGGTATGATAGCAAGAGCCTTTTGTTGCTCACTTTCTGTCATTGATTGCTTGGGAGGTGTGATGCCTTGGTTAGGTTTCTTGGTCAGTACCTGTTGGTCAGTTGTAGACATCTCTACATCAACCTTGTCTTGACTTGCAACCTTGTTTTCCTTTCCATTTTTTTCGGTGGGTGCATCACTCATTTTGTCCTCTCCATTGTTATCTATTTTCATTTCCCCTTGTTCCTCACCTTTTTCCATCAGTATATCTACTTCTTTGTCAGGTGGTGTCTGTCATGATTTAGTCATGATATTGATTGCTTACATCAATAAAGGCATGTTACCTAGTATTAGTGCATGTGCAATATCAGTAGTATCCTTTTCCTTTGTTTTCTCGATGGAAATATTTACATCTTCATCAAACTTTGCATCATTATCAGAATCATCATTAGTGATATCTTGTATATTTATGTCTTGTGTTTCTCCTAATGATTGCAATATTTTAGGAATATCATCCATGACTTTACTTGCCTCTGTAGTTAAGTAAATGGGATTGACATCCTCAGTGTCATTGATGAAAATGTGCTCAGGGCTTAGTGTGGTCTCTTTTTTTCAGTGTGAGCAATCTCGGTTAGAGTTAGTATCTACTTGGGTGGATTAAAGATTTGTTTCCAAATCTTATTGCTCTCAATGTCTATATCTTTGAGCTTGTTCTGCAATACCTTGTATGCTCTTGTTTTTGCAAAAAAATTCTTTGCATACTCCTTCATGGTTGAGTCAATTTCTTCAATTAAGGAGTTGGGCATGAATGAAACTAGGGATTTCTCCCTCATCTTCTTCTCCATATGTAATGCATATGTCCACCTAGCTAATATTTATCTTTTAGCTCTTATGGAACGTGACTGCCAAATTGTAGAGGTACATACTTGTAAGCTACCATCATTTTAATGATTGCTTCTTCTATTTTATTCTGATCCTCGATAGACAAATTTACCCATTGTCTAATCTTGTGATGTGATATACTACCTTTATTGATGATCGACTCTACAATTTCATCAATTATTTTTGGTATTTTGGACTTTTCTTCTTGGATCCTCTATTCTCTTTCTACTTCTACAGTATCATCCTTATCTTCTCTTCCTCTCACATATCTCTTCCATTGTCTTGGCTCAGTTCAGACTTTTATTTTCATATATGTTCTTACTATTCCTTTCTTCACTGGTGGTGAGTCTACCTTAGTTGTTTTGCTTCTTATCCTAGATGCAAGTGTAACATCAGTAACCTTTGATTTCTTAGCCTTTGCTGGCTCTACGTCTAATTTGGTAGATTCTGAATCACTTAATTCTTTTCCTACACCGACAGGTGACTATTCCTTGATGCTATCCTCTTTTTGTTTCAACTCTTCGTCAGTTACCAAGAGTTACTTCTTAAGTGTTTTCACCATTTGTGTTTTATTCTTCCCTATCTTCTTGACTACTAAGCCATTCTTTATTCTTGACTTGGCTTCCTCATATGTACCAAATCTACTTAGATATTTTTCAACTGACTCATTTAGTAGGGCTTCAATGGCTTTTATAGCCTGATCTATGTCAATTTTATATTCCAATGGTGGTAACCATACTTCTCTTGGGTTGGCAGCTTTGATGAGTGTAGTGTCAGTGTCAACCACAAAGCATATCTCATCTCTGTATTGATCAACCAACTATGCAGGGATTCTCATCCTCTTTTGCATTGCATCCTATCCTTAAATGTTTTTAAGTATGCATCCAACAGTGGAATGAAAGTATCTCCTAGTGATTTAATGTAATCACTAATCTGTGTTGTAATTGGTCGGTTTGTGTCCCAAGTGAAATTACCGACTGAAGGAAATAAATTTTGAAAGTAAAATAATGTGCACATTAATAGAGAACTGAACTTACATGTATTAGATCGGGATGATCTAATTTTTCTCATGTTTTCTTCTAGTTTCTTCAGAAGTAGCTTGGCTAGGTCTAGTTGCACACCTTTCTTTACTATCTTGTATGCTGTTTCAACTACTCCATAAGAAACACTGTTCATTCTTCTTCCTTGGAAGATCTTGTATCTAATCACATATGCACTGAATTTCATTTCAGGGTCGGTGATTGACTTCACTTTTAGACCTCTACCATCCCATCCGTCTTTGGTTATCTTTTCAATCTCTGGGCGTCCAGGGTGCCTTAGGGATTTTTCCTTCTCAGTGATTGGGTATCCAGTTACTGCATGGATCACATCCTTTGTGATTGCCCGAGGTTCATTTAACCACATTTTACTGTTATGCACTTAGCTGAGCACAATTTGAATCCATTCTATCTTGAATTATTTTGAGAATAGTAGGGCATTGGTTAAGCCTTTCACTTTGATGTGTTTGTACTCATCCTTCAGGTTTCCATCCTTGCATAGCTTCTGATAAGATTCTTCAAGCTCAATGTCTCCAATCTCTGCAAATTTTTAGTGAATGTATTTTCATATGTATTCGAACAGTAAAACCCTAGGTGGGATACTCAAGAATGCTCCCTTGTCATCAGGTTGAGCAACAATCTCATGATAGAACTTGTAGTTTGGTTCTTCACAGGTTGATTTATTGATTAGAGAAACTTTCTTGTCCTTTTCCATCTTGATCCTCAAGGTTCAGGAAGTGGTTGCCATTGTTCATTAAAATTAGGGCTTCTTCACAAACAACCTGATAGCTCAGTAAGTCTAGATACTTACTGGATGTTCACAGTGAGTGCTTGAAATTTGTTGGAGTTACTTTGGAGGTTTTATGAATCACTCTGCAATGTTGTCACTGTGAATAACTCTTCTCTCTCTATAATTTTCTCTTAAACGCTGGGTGAAGGAATAAGTTCATGTTTGCCCTTTTTATAGAAAAATATAACCTAAGTGATGCATTAAATGCTTCAACTACCACTTAGTTAACAAAATGTAGATTCTTGATAACACTCCAAATTCTTTAGCTCAGTGAGTATTCAATACTCGATACAAAGTGTTAGCTCGGTTGTCTTCCATATGATTTACCGACGATACTCGGTATATAGTGTCAACTTGGTTATCTTTCATATGTTTATCGATGTGCAGTTTATGCTTGGTTTATATTAACAATATAGACTAGATTCACAAAACATAATATGCAATACCATCATGCATCTTCATTCATGCTAATTTGGCATATTCTCAATGAATATAGGAACTGATGTAAAGTACAAATTTCTAGAGTGCAGTTCCATACTTACTTGTATTGCTTAGGTGGGGGTGGTGGAATCACTTGATCCATTAGATGAGGTGTCACCAATTGCAGTGCTTGGTCCAACATTATCATTTTTTGAAGCTTTCCTCCATATTTGATAAGAAATGATGACATGGACACTTCAGTTGACTATGACCATCTTTCAGATCTTCTGCAGCCAGGAGATGTTTTTACATTAGTTGCACCGCAGGGGAATGATGAGAGGTCAGATTATTGGTTAGCACATTATGTATGAGGTAAATAGAAGCTTGTACAACCGATGACAGATGGTGATCGGTTCACGTATCCTATTGGTTTATTTGTTGTTGCGGGAACATCGTTGTGAACATACATGGTTTGAAAGAATGGAATTCCTGCATTTGAAGACTGTGAGAAGCACAAAACTATTCTCATGTATTCACACCTTGTTATAGCAACAAATGTCAAGTTGTCAAAGCATCAAGGAAAACCAAAGACAAAAGAACTTTAGACTATTAGTACTGTTGATCATGAAGCACTATTGGAGACCCTGAAGCAAAGAGATGACCCTTCAGGAACACTTGACTAGGTAATAAGTTAACTCAGTGCAAAGTTTTATAAGTTAAGCTTAAATTTAATACATTAATTTCACCTTTCAATCCACATACAAAACCAAGTCAATAAACTTGGTTTTGTATGTGGATTGTAACTTGTGCAAGAGCACCTATGAAGATGCCTAGGGTCACCATGGATCTAATCAGAGATAAAAGGACAAAAGAATCCTTAATGGTTAATTGAGATCTTTTGAAGTCTATATTGGCAATTTGTAACAATCATGTATGGGTGGCCAATAGTGCCAACAAGGGATCTAAGTATAGATTTTTGAAAAAATAGGCAATGAAAACTCATAATTTTTAATTATTTACTTATGTCATTTGTATGGTTTGAATTATTATAGATTTTATTGTTGTTTCTAATGCTTTAAGGATATTATTTTCATCCATAGGTGTTGACTAGTCTTTGAAATTCACATATCATGCACTTGTAACCTATCAAGACAAGTTGTTTGGAGTTTGTTAGGACCCTAGGAAGTCTTGTGGTTAGCCTTGTGTCATTTCAAAGTCATTTGACCTCTTTGAGCAAGAGAAATCCCTTGGGTATATGGTGAGACCTTAGGATTCTTTTACAAAGGTGTGGAATCTTGTTGTCCAATTTGTGGAGTTCTCCAAACCTCTGCATCATAACTTGCAGTGAGGGTCAGTTGAAAATAGCTCTGTAGTGTATATTTCAAACTATCCATCCTGACATCAAATTGCCTACTCTATTGGCTCTAGTTGGCTGGCTAAATTATAGTGGCAACCAAATTCCACCCATGGAGTCACTGGAACACTCGCGACCATGCTCGACCCAAGTGTCCCAAGGTGCACTAAGCACGATTGGGCAGTAGTTTTCCAAGGCTTGTATCTCAAACCTCGTGAGAGGTATTGAAAAACCATTAGGGGCTACAAGATTATGTTGCTGAGGTCTACAAAAACCTCTCCCAGTTTTGGGTGAGTCAACTTCATTTTTGTTTGGCAAGGCAATCTCAGTCGATGTCAAAACTTGCAGTGAGGGTCACTTGAAAGTAGCTCCGTAGTGTATATTTCAAACCATCCATCCTGGCATCAAATCATCTTCTCCATCAGCTCTGTTTGGCTGGGTAAATGCTAGTAACAACCCCATTCCACCCACAGAGTCACTAGAACACTCGCGACCATGCTCGACCCAAGTGTCCCCAAGGTGCACTAAGCACGATTGGGCAGTGATTTTCCAAGACTTGTATCTTGAACCTTATGAAAAGTATCCATAAACTATTAGGGGATACAAGTTTTTGTTTCTAAGGTCTACAAAAACCTCTCTCAATTTTGGGTGATTCGACTTCGTTTGTGTTTCGCAAGGAAATCTCAATCGATGCCAAAACTTGCAATGAGGGTCAGTTGAAAGTAGCTCCGTAGTATATATTTTAAACCATCCATCTTGGCATCAAATCATCTACTCCATCAGCTCCAGTTGGATGGGTAAACTCTAGTG
>MU225443.1:405021-419687 GCA_018584345.1 Thuja plicata
AATTAATTATTATTAATTAATAATTAATCATTATCCTCACCCACACATGTCCTATTCTTAAGGGCTATGTAGCCTTATAAGACTTGGTCTCATGACCACATGTCTTCTCCTACACCAAGTCAAGAAGCAATCCATATTCTTAAGGAACTTCTCAAGCCACCTCTAAGAGTCCAAGGTGACTCATGGGACACTTGTACCAAGAGTCCTCATGAGGAATAAGTCCTTCCTCTTTCCTCTCCATGGTCTTTGTGGGACACTTGACATGTGTCTTTCCCTTCCACCTTCTTCTCTTCCATGTCATTATGTCTAATAACATCCTCCCTATTCTTCCTCTCACATTCTAACTACATCTCCCTTTCTCTCAACCCCTTCAACCAAGTCAATAGAAACCCTAGGATCTTCCACCTTTTAATCTCCACCCTAGGATCGTGCCACCTAGGCTTAGGTCCTCCAAAATCCTATAAAAGGAGCCTCATTTCCCCTTTGTGATCTAGTAGTGAGCATTCAAGCATTCAAGTGATCAAGCATTAAATAATTTAAGCATCCAAGCATTCAAGCATCAAGCATCCAAGCAATCAAGCATTTTCACAAGCATTCCATCACCCATTTGCATAATCAAGGTTTTAGACTATTTTGCATTCATTCATACAATCTCCACACTTTGGTAGCATCTTGGACAAAAGAGCTTCATTTGGAAATCTGAGAGCTCAACATACATTCAAGAAACTAAAGCTAGGAGGGCAATGGAGACAAGTTGCATTGGGTAGGTGAAGGTAACTTTATTGTTTTGCTTCATTTAAACTTGTAATCTTCATTGTGTTTTCATTTAGATTGATTTATTAGTTAGATTGATTAATATCTCATTTTAGTAATTGTACATCTTATTTGCATACATTTTTGGCACCCACCGTGGGGCCTACCCCCACAAATTAACATCTTTTTTCTAGTGTTTCTGTGTGAAAATTTCTACAGGTTGTTCCTGCGCATTTGACCACAATTTCTGCGCATCCATCCACTTCCACTATGCATTCACTCATTCTTCACATTTATACATTCCTACGGTGCATCTGTTGATTGTTTCTATGCATTTGCTATTATTGCGCTTTTATTCTCTATTTTTGCACATTTATCAGCTATTTTTGCGCATCCATTTCTGCATTTTGTAAAACTCTATTTTCTCTTGATTTGGTTTCTGCTAACTATCCTGACAAGTTCTTGTTTGTTCTGGTAGATTCTAAGCTATTTTGCAGGTCAAAATCTGAAGACCCCAATTTGAAACTATTAACGGTTTTCTTGCAAATTCCTAGGGGTTTTGCAAAATAAACCATAATCCTTGTTTGGGCTTTAAAATATGACATGATTTTTAGTTTCATGTGTCTTCTATACCTTAGCAATCTGTCTATTGTGTCTTTCTTTATAAGCTTAATTGTAATCCCAAGTTTATAACAACGTATCCTCTCCCCTCGCCATTCATGGACCTTGGGTGTAAGAGAAACTATTATAAACTGTAGAGGGCGGTCTTTGGTGGAAAAAGAGGTACTCACCCCAAGGAACGACCCAACCGGTAAAAGGCTAAAGCCAAGCCCATCCAAATTGGTATATAAAAAATGCCATTGTGACTAGTCTCATAGTGGACAAGTGTGAATTCGTTGTGGCAACCAAAATCTCCTCTAGTACCCTTGTGGTGCATTAAAGTCCCTACATTGTTAAGGTGAAAACCTTGCTTTGAAAGGATTGGGAGAGCCCCCTTAATTGGGAAGATGACTTGATCACAACCACTTGAACGAATGTTCTTACTACAAGATTTTGTTTAGTGGCCACAAATCCTTCTATTTATTGGTGCAACGGGTAGCCCAACCTGTGAAGACACCCCACATTACTCACGGTTCATAGTAGAGATAGAGATTATTTGGGAAGTAATGACCCATTGAATTTGGAACTTGGTGTGCCAGAGAAGTGAGTGCACTGTAAGGAGGAGCCCGTGCCTCCAAGTTCCTAGGTTGTCCACTTTGAATTGTGTGGCTAGATTTTATTATCCAAGTGGGGATTCAACAGATACCGTCCTTGCTAGCCTTAAGATTTGTAAGAGTGTCTGTGCATTCATACTGATTTAGATTAGATCATTTTTGTCTTGCGTGTGTGTGTATGCATTTTCAATTTGCCAAAAACATCTAAAACAAAAAAAAAACCAAAAATAGAGAAAAAATTCAAAATTTGCAAGCAAAAACTGTCAAAAATTTCCAAAAAAGAGATCCTACGCATTTATCCATTATTGTTGCGCATTTGTTAAAACTGCCTGCACATTTGTTCCTGTGCATTCATCACAGTGAGTGCTTGCACAAGTCTTCAAGTTTTTCAAAATTACCTTTCTGGATACCCATTTCTGTCTTTAGTGTGATTCTAGAAATATATTTGACCTTAGCAGACTTTCTGATCTTTAGTTTGACCATTTTTCATCTTCTTACTTTCATCCAATACATTTTCTAAAAACATTCCTAAATCTTCCAAAAATACATCCAAGTGTTGAGATACTACCTTGATTTTCAGATTGTGACTTTTTGTGAGTTTTCATCATACCAGGATCTATCATCCTTTATCAAAACTTGCTTAGGTCACTCTCTCTTTGGGTTCTTCTTCGTCATATCATAGTGAGCTCTATATCTCCTATCGACTTAGATTATCCAGTTACCTTATCTAGCTCATCACTTTTTCATCTATTTCATCCTATCTTATCTATCTTCACATCTTCCTCTATTTTCATCTTTCACCGTTTATGGTTCAAAACCGATCACAGAAACTTAAACAACCCATTGATCCAGAATCTATAGATACAATGGAAGGAGGTAAACCCAATGAAGAAAACCCTTGGTCCAAGACAACCCCAATCTTTTCATCAAAACATGAACCCACTGATCAAGAAATCAGAGATGCTATGCAAGACTCCAAGTTTTATAGTGTCATGGAAAGAATTCTAGATATGGACAAGGAAATGTACTTCCTCATGCTTGCTCAACAAGGAGCAAAATTACCGAGTGGTTTTAATGTCAAAGATCTTGTAGAACCACCACACACAAATGATCAAGAACCACCTAGTGCTTCCCAAGAAAAACCTAGTGGATCTCAAGAGATGCTTACTCATTGGAAAAAGGAGGATAAACAGCATAATACTTTTGACGATACCCAAAAGCCTTCATCATCTTTGGATCCTGTCATGCAACAACTCCAATTTCTACAACAACAAATGCATGACCTGCAAACAGGAACATCCACTAAGAAATACTCTTTGGAGGATATATGTCCCTATCCTTTTGACAAGAACTTAACTATGATTCCATTCCCTCCTCATTTTGAGGTACCGAAACTTGATAAATATAAAGGGAATTCTGATCCACAAGACCACATTCGTGAGTTTTGTGCTGCATGTACTGAAGTCACACACAATGATACTTATCTTATGCGACTATTCCCACGTATTTTAGGAGGACAAGCCATGTAATGGTTATCCAAGCTACCCTCGGGTATGCAATCTTTCAACGAACTTATCAACAAATTTGTGACTCACTATTCCTATAACATCAAACATGAAGTCACAATGCTTGATCTTTGCAACACGCAACAAAAGAATGGAGAACCTTTCCTCACCTTTTTGCAAAGATGGCGTCATCTATTTGCCAAGTATCCACACTCAATTCCTGAACAAGAGAAAATGGATATATTTGTGCATAACCTAACACAGGAGATGAGCTATAGGTTACAGTTACAATGCCCTCCAAATTTCAATAAGCTCATTGAAAATGTTGTGAAAATTGAAGAGGCTATGGTTAGAAAGGGGGAAATTAAGCTCTACTCCAAAGACAATGTCGACTCTTCAAGTTCAAATTCCAATAACAACAACAACAACAATAATGATAAATCCAAATATTGGAAAAAGAACAAGAACATTGCTAATGATGGGATTGTTGATAATCGTCATGTTAAATCTGCACAACCCATCTTGAATCTTTCGAGAAAAACCAATACTACCCCACCTACTCAAAGCAATATAGGTGCTACTCAGAATACCAATAACAGTGCCTCAAAATCACTCTACATGTCACGTAGAAGAAATTTTACTCCTTTGGGGGAATCTCTGGAATCTGCACTAAGGAAGCTAATCACGAAGAAACTCATTGCGCTTCCTGAGACTAGAGATTTTGAACCTCAGGTGAAACCTTCTTGGTGTAATGACAATGATTACTATGAATTTCATAAGGCAAAGGCCATAAAACCAGTAACTGTCAAAGACTCAAGCATGCTATCCAAGATTTGATTGACAGTGAAGAAATCAATGTTGATGGACACAACTCTAATGAGTCACATACTGCCTTCAAAGATCCACTTCCTAAACACGAGAAAGGGAACTCATCCAATTCTAAAGGTGATAACCATGCAAACTATAACTCCACCTCCTACAGCTATATAAATTGCATTTCTGAATGCCATCCTGCTCAATCCTATGTCAATGTGATTTCCATCAAAGAAAAGAGTCAACCG
This sequence comes from Thuja plicata, assembly GCA_018584345.1. NCBI lineage: Eukaryota > Viridiplantae > Streptophyta > Pinopsida > Cupressales > Cupressaceae > Thuja > Thuja plicata. The sequence continues at coordinate 409,555 of MU225443.1, forward strand.
GCCAATGTCACGACTCGAGCCCAGTCCAAGGTTACTCTTCAAGGGGTTCCTTCTAAACCTAACACTACACAAACCAAGGCTATCTACGTTCCAAAGTCTACGCACAATGTTTCTAACCAATACAACCTTTTGGAGAAACTGAAGAAAACACCTGCCCAATATCCATATTAGAGCTATTGTGTCTGTCACCTTCCCATAAAGAAATCCTTGAGAAAGCTCTGATCGAGACTAATGTTCCAACCAATCTAGATCAAGATCAATTCCAAGCTATGGTGGGGCATTTAACAACCCCCCATTATCTATCCTTCAGAGAGGATGATGATCTATCCATCAATCAATCGCACAACACACCGCTCCATATAGAAGGCATTGTACAAAATCATAAGATTAAAAGAGTGCTAATAGATGGAGGAGCTGGTTTGAATATATGCACTCTAAAGTTGGTCCGTAACTTGGGATTTTTTGAAAATGTTGTTGATCCAAAGAAGAAAATTACCATCAAATCTTATGATGAGAAGGAAAGGTCATCCAAGGGGTCAGTTGTACTTCCTATCAGAGTTGGTCCCATGGTTAAAGACGTGCTTTGTCAAGTCTTGGATATGGATTTGGCATATAACATTCTTTTAGGGCGACCTTGGATTCATTCCATGCGAGCTGTGCCATCAAAATATCACCAATGCTTGAAGTTTCCATACAATGGTCAAGAGGTAACCATTAAAGGAGATCTGAATCCTTATCAATATTGCAATACCATAAAGCCAACAACTAAATCTTTGGTGCCTTACAATCGGATTGCATCTTCTCCACCAACACCCATTGATCTCAGTAATGAAGCATCAACTTCCAAATCCCATGAAATCAAGGTAGATATAAAGGAACAAAGTATGGGAGAGTACACTTTGGGCCAAACTTTGTGTATCACAAAGTTACCCTTATCTCCTAAATCATATGGAAAATCCTTGATCACCAAACAACAATCAGAAGGACCTTCTACACTTATTTATGGCACGTTTGTAAGTGGGGTCACCATATAAAAAGAAGATGATGAGCATAATGCTAACTATTTACTACATCATCATAAAGATCCAAAGAATGAAAAACATGAACCTATATCAGCATATATATATGGCATGGGATACACTTTGTTGCAAAAGATGGGATATCAAGGAAGTGGACCTGTAGGGTTACAAAGAGAGGGTGTCATAAAACCAATCCTAAAAAATATGAACTATCAAAGAGATGCCACTAGACTAGGATACAAGGGAGAAGGACCAAAGCAACCTAAAGGAAAAGAAAAGGTTGAACCCTTTTACAAAATTTATACGGCTCCTGCATTCCAAAAAAATGGCATGTATGTAGATCCAGCAAAGCAAAAAATAGCGCAAGGCATCATTGGCCAACTTAGGGATAATAATGGTGATGATGATGATTCTCATACTTATGAATGAGATTCATTCTCTGATTATACTGAAGATATGGAAGTTGATGATGTTCATGCTGATGGTAATAATTGCCATGATGAGACAAGTCCAAGGACGAAACCACTAGGATTAGATCCACCTAATACTACTCTTAGTGATTATGAGGGAAGTGAGAGTTATCTTGAGATAGATGATTCAGATGAGAGTATGGAAATAGACCTTGCCGATACAATTATAAAATTTGATAATTTTTCTATCAACACCATCACATTCTTTGAGACCGCACCAAATGATCCAATACCCTTTGTCCATCCTGAACTTATCGCCTGGGATTCTCCAAATTACCCCGAACTTGATATTTTCCATAATGATGATGCTATTATCGACTATCTTGGAATCAGAGATCATCTACCATCAGGAGATCACAAATCAGGATTCCCCATAGAACTCAATGACATGGCTTACTTTGGAGAGGGTGCCAATCCTTTCAGTTGTAAAAATATGAAAATAATAAATAGATCTAATGGTGAAAACCACTCAGTGACAGTGTTAGATCCTAAAAAAGGAAAAAGAAAAGACGTATCTGAGGGTGAAAACCTCTCTTAGGCACCTGAGGATGGAAGGATTGACACTCTCCCCAACTATATGTATTGAGAACAATCTACTATACTTATTGAACCAACGTTGCCTCTTAACATTGGCACAAAGGAGTCACCATGCATTCTGAAGATAGTTGTATCCTTAATAGAGACAGAGAAAGATGCCTTTTCACAGTTTTTCAAAAAGAGACAGATCAATTTTGCTTGATCTTATGTTAATATGCCTGGGTTGGATCCTCATCTTATTATGCATCACTTGTCCAGTACACTTGGGATCAAGCCTGTAAAGGAGAAACTCTGGAAAATGCATCCTCACATTGCACTCATGGTCAAGCAAAAATTAAAAAAATTGCTGGATGTGGGTTTTATTCAAGCTATTGATTGTGCTGATTGGATCTCCAATATTATACCCGTATCCAAGCTAGATAAGTCCATCAGGATTTTCATAGATTTTTGGGATCTTAACAAAGCTTGTCCCAAAGATGATTTTCCTCTGTTGAATATTGATATTATAGTTGATTTAACAGCCGGGCATGAGATGTTATCCTTAATGGATGGGTTTTCTAGTTATAACTAGATTAAGATTGCACCAGAAGATCAGGAAAAGACTGCTTTTACATGTCCTTGGGCCACATACTACTGGAATGTGATGCCATTTGGGCTTAAAAATGCTAGTGCTACCTATCAAAGAGCTATGACCACAATCTTCCACGATATGATGCATACCATAATGGAAGATTATGTTGATGATATCCTAGCCAAATCCAAGAACATAGAAGGTCATCTAAGAGTGTTGGATAGGATATTCACCCGAATGGAAAAGTATCAGATAAGATTAAATCCCAAGAAGTGTGCATTCGGGGTTACATCAGGCAAACTGTTGGGATATATTGTTTTAGCTAAGGGAATAGAGGTGGATCCAGAAAAGGTAAAGGCTATCATGGAAATGGCTTCATCTATGAATATCAGTTAATTGAGATCTCTACAAGGGCGCCTTCAGTCAATCATAAGATTTGTATCTCAATTAGCAGACAAAATTCATCCTTTTCAACATTTGTTACATAAAAATATCTTATTCAAATGAGATGATAAGCGTGAAGAAGATTTTACTAAGATCAAGCAATACTTAGCCACTCCCACTCTTATGTCACCAATTCTAGGAAAGCCACTCTTGCTTTATATTTCAGCTACAAAAGTTTCACTCGGTGCCTTGTTGGCCCAACAAGATCAAGAGGGAAAAGAGAAGGCTATATATTATATCAGTCGCACCCTTGTTGGATATGAAATCAATTATTCACCAATTGAGCATGTGTGTCTAGCAGTGGTCTTTGCTTCACAAAAGTGGTGACATTACATGTTGTCTCATTCTATCAAGCTTGTTGCAAAAATTGATCCTTTGAAGTATCTTTTGAGTAAGACTGCATTAACAGGAAGGTTGGCTAAGTGGGTCATGTTTCTTAGTGAATTTGATATCGAATATGTAGAAAGAAAGGCTATTAAAGGGCATGTAATTGCTGATCAATTGGCCGAGGCACCATTAATGGATGATCATCCTATACAAATGGAGTTTCCAGATACACACATCCTAACATTATCTACACAAACCTGGAGGTTATATTTTGATGGATCCTATACTCAGCATAGTTCAGGAGCTGGAGTCTTATTTGTTACACCACAAGGATATACCATACCAAACTCCTACAAATTGCTTTTTCCATGTACAAATAATGTGGTTGAGTATGAATCATTGATGATCAGGTTGAAAATGGCTCTACAATGGAACATGACTGAATTAAATGTCTACGAAGACTCCCATCTAATAATCAATCAAGTTAATGATGGATATCAGACTAAGGATGATAAGTTGTTACCATATAAGCAGATAGTAGATCACTTTAAACAATATTTTTCAATCATCACCTTTGAGCAGATTCCAAGATAGGAAAACAAGGCTACAGATGCTATGGCAACAATTGCTTCTTTATTCAATGCCGAGGATACAAAAGCCCATTTTGAGTTCTTAGTGGAATCCTTGATTTATCCTGCATACAATGATCCTGATGCACGTATCATATGTCATATTATCGGAAAAGATTCCCCTACCTATGGAAAAATATATTCCTATCTAAAAGACAATATCCTTCCCCCTGACCTATCGAGAAACCAAAAGTGAACCTTCCTCCACCAAACCTCCCGCTATCTCCTAATATCCGACACCCTGTATCAGCGAGGTCTTGATGGTACTCTCTTACGATGTCTTGAACATGATGAAGCCTAAACTACATTACAAGACATACACGAGGGTATATGTGGAACACATTTGAGTGGTCCTTCCTTGGCTAAGAAGCTCATGTGTATGGGTTACTATTGGCCTACTATGGAAATAGATTCTTATCACTTTTCTCAGAAATGCAAGAAGTGTCAAATTCATGGAAATCTTATTCATGCACCGGCACAACAACTTCATCCTGTTACAACTACATTGCCATTCAGTCAGTGGGGACTTGACCTCATGGGCACAATTCACCCTCCATCTTCCAATGGCCATAAGTTCATTATAACCGCCAGTGAGTATTTTACCAAATGGATTGAAGCTGTTCCCTTGATCACTGCCACAAGCAAACAAGTTTCTATGTTTATTCTTAACTATATCATTTGCCAATATGGCATCCCTATGCACCTCATTACAGATCATGGGAAACAATTTCAAAATCAAGATGTCAATGAACTGTGCACCAAATTCCATATCACCCATTATTATTCCATTATTTATTACCCCCAGGGTAATGGCCAAGCTGAGGCATCTAATAAAACTATTGTCAAAATCCTTCAAAAGACCATCAATGACGTTGGTTGTGACTAGCATGTCTAGTTGAGCCCTGCCCTATGGGCCTATCATGCTTCTATCTATACTCCAACCGGTGCCATGCCATATTCCCTTGTTTATGGATCTGAAGCTTTCCTACCTCTTGAGGTTGAGTTACCTTCTCTTCGAGTGTCCTTGAAAGATTTGATTCCAGATGAAGAGTATAGGGTTGCACGGATAACTGAATTAGAATTGTTGGATGAATGCCGTCAATGAGCCTTTGATCACTTGAAAGTCTATCAGCAAAGGATATCTCATCAATATAACAATAAAGTGAAACCCAGAGACTTTCAGGTGGGTGATCTAGTCCTTCGAGAGAATCCCAAAAACTAGCAGTATCGTGAGAAGAAGGGAAAGTTTGAGCCCAATTGGTTGGGGCCTTTTGTGATCATAGCAGCATATGGTTCTAGAGCCTATCAATTGTCAACATCTGAGGGAGACCCCTTATATGAGCCTCTTAATAGCATGCACCTAAAGAATTTTTATGCATGAGATCCCAGTGCAAGGGATATATTCAAAAAAATCAAAAAAATCATGAGAAAGTTGCAATAAAAAGCATGTGGTGAAAACCTGGAAATAGGCACCATTTGCGACAAGCTAGCTCCTCCCTTTATTAGGATTCTTCTAGTGTATTGTCCCATCTATATATAACCATAATAAAAGTGGCTTTTATAGCTGATTATGTTTGTTTGCCTGGTCAAAAATACTCCATTCTATCCTCTAAGAGTTTGTGACTATCATAGATCCACTTCCCAAATGAGGTCGAGGACATGCCCCCAGCTAGGTGATGGATTGACTTATTATGGGTGAAGAAAGATACACTAGACTAGGGTGAAGACCAAGATAGTAGACCAAACTATGATGGGGTTTTATTGGGGATTCATACAATGGGTAGGAATCATGGATTGGCCAATTTATTATGATATGTACAAGGAAAATAGCAATGATTCTTATACGGTGCTATTCTAAACATGATCCATAACTTGTGACATATCTTTCACAATATGGCTATTTATCTATACATTTTCAACAACATCATTATCAATAAAACTGATCAACAAAACTCAACACTATCTTTTGGCAAAGAAATGTATATTCATGATAGGCATGTTAGGATGATTTGTACTAAGATTATGCATTCATATCAGGATTTCATTTGTCATCATGTTTTCTATGCTATTCTGGGATATCTTTGACATGAGCTTAACAACTCCAAATATGTCATTGATTAGGATAGTCGGGATGGAACGTGATATTTTTCTTTGATTGTTTTTTGTGGGATATTTTCCAACGAAGTCGATGGAACAAATAATTGGGGTGTCTTTGCATAAGATCCTTCATCTGTTTCATAAGCATGAAACAACGTTATCAATCATGTTGGTATACGAATTCTATTGACGATGATGCACCAAACATACCTCGACTCCAAATATTTGTTCCCCGATGGAGGGGGGATATTCCTTGTCTGTTATGAAAATAAAACTCAGGTCATCTTGGTTCAATTATACTTAGATGCTTGTCAAGTTTTCTATATTAAACTCCATGCAAGATGTGCTCAGGTCATCCTGGTTTAATTATACCATGATGCTTGTATTTTATTGCAACGTAACGAGCTCAATGATGAAAATAAAATTCCAAAATTTATGAAGTTTTAAGATGCTTTCTGAAGTTGTGGAGATACTCATTTTTGCATATCATTTTTCATTGTATTTTAAATAGATCATTGAAGTATTCCTTTTATAAGATTTTGTAGGGTATCTTGTTTAGGTCACCTTGTTTCCTTTGTCTATTCTTCTCGTGTCAGACACATGGTTGTTTAAAATTGAGGATATTTTGGATAAACAAAAATAATAGCATTTATCATAGGTCATAGTACATCTTTAAGTTTTAAAAGTTGTTCATTTGTATCTAGCCATTTATATTTGCATATATATATCTTAAAATTCATTACATTTATCATATATGTCATTTCATCACAATTTAGGTCATTAAATTATTACCATTATTGTACATTCCATTTTATGTCATTATAAAATATCATTCATTTGTTATCATTTTGTCTTCCATTAGGTTGATTATCATTATCATCATTCATTGTTTATTTATTTAGTCAGAATGCATCCATATAACATTAATCATAATCATTTTGTATCCACATAGAAATAAAACATGATCATTACTAAGTCATACAGTACAAATGCATAAATCAAAATCATTCATTATATCCTGCATATGTCAGTATTTACATATATATAAATCATCATAAGCAATGCATCATAGAAGTAAGCATCATAGAATCATGTCATATAGAATTTCCATCATCAAGAGTCCATAAAACAATGATAAAAATAACATATCCAAATGTCCAATGATATATCATAATATAACCATGTGTCCAAAAGTGTCCATCAAGTGTACAATAAAGGTACAAAAATATGATACAATGGAGCCATAACATAATAAATATCAAAAGAGCTATGACCCACTATCTCTAGACTCTGTCTGTGTGATGCAATCAAGAATCCTAATCCTAATGGATCTCCTGAACCTGGTGGTGGTCTGGGTGGTCATGATGAAGTACCAGCACTAACTGACCCCTATCTCTGAGGTGTTGTGGTCCTGACCCCATAAGAGCTCTCTCTAAAGCTATCGATCCACTGATCCTGGGGAACCACCTGTCTATAGGCCTCTCTCCAGTAGGTTATCTCTCTGCTAGCCCTCATCATCAGTCACAAGCTATCTGCATGTGGCCCTAGTGCCTCTGTGGACTCTAGCTCATCCAACAAAGTCTCCACCTCCCCTAGCTGCTCTATGGTAGTATCCCGCTCCTGTCTGGCCTCTACAACCTCCTCCTCCAACATCTCAACCTGTCTCTCTAGTTTGAGGACACGGTCAGCCTGCACCTGTAACATCGCTAGTCTAGCTAGCACTGCATCTACATAAATATCCTCCTCCTCTGCTGTCACCCTATGTAAATAGGGATCATGGCCCCCAACATCCTGTGCCTGCACCTCAGCATCCTATACCTGTATGTCCTCAGCCTACATTTATACCTCCACATCATCCCCTCCCTATACATCCTACGTAGCTACGTCCAGCATCTGTATTTCATCTCTGATATCATGCATGGGATGATTCGGTGCTTTCACTGCCTCCTAGATCTGTACCTGTGCCTATATCAGAGGATCTCTCTATGTTGTAGGCCATGGTTGTCTCTATCTATCAGGTGGAGGCATCATCCCCTATGGACGTACACCCCCACCTCTCATCCTCAGACCACCTCTACCCCTCCCTCTCTGAGGGGCATCACCGCCATCATCTTCCCCGTCATCATCATCCACTCTACCTCCACCACGGCCTTGTCCTCATCCTTTCCCTCTGTCTCCTGGCTCTTTCTGTGGGGGCCTCTCAGCGGGATCTGTCAGTATAGGAAAAGGGTGATCCCTCAAATATCTCTCGTACTCAACTGTCATCCCTGGGTCTACGACCCCCTGTCTCATTGATCATGCATGAAATGGCATGTCCAAGAACTCCTGACTGGCTATCTCAAAAGGTATCATTGGCCCCCAATCTCTCCTCTCTTGAAAGGTCTGTGCAAACTCTGTCATCCCATGGGGCATCCCCTAAATGTGGCCAAACTAGCAAAGTACATTGTTGACCATCTATCTCTCTATGATGTAGGGAGTCCTCCCTATCAACCATCATGTCTCAAAGTAGTATCTGAGTTGATGCTCATCATCCCAAACCTCACACCCTAGGTAGGGTCTCCAGATCACCAAATCCATCATATCAAAAGTGTATCTCCAGAACTCTAAATGTCCCAGCTTACGCTGAGACTGAACAGATGCATAAAGAAATATATAAGGTTGTCCCACACCTTGGAACCTGAGTACTATCGACCATGTGATGGCAATATGCTCCCATGCCCACACATGGAGTAGTGTAACCCCTGTTGATAATGATGCACTTCCATGGTACACCACCTGATGAAGATCATGATATAAATGTGCTAAATGGCACACTCCCAAAGAAAAATGGGTCCCCTAGTCCATCATCCTTTGTAGACTCTTGCCCCATCCGACTGCAAATCCATGTGATCTCCGATCTGGGCACACATATCCTCCAATCACACCAGCTAACATGACAGGTAGTGGCTTATATAGCGCCACCATGTCCTCCCAACTAATCTCTGCATCATCTATATTGTCATCACCAAAAACCTCTCTACATTGTGTATGTGATAAAAACCTACCTGCAAGGGACAACACTAAAACATGTAAACATCAAGATTAGTCATTAAATAACAAGATTCAAAAGGGTTAGCATGTTTAGACAATGAAATCCCAAATAAGTGTTTAAACCACAACCTCCGATAAGCCAAACAAGGGCACCCAATGCCTTGTTGATTTGCTCTTAGAGAATAATGTGAGTGTGCTCTCCCAACACAATAAACTTAATCCCACTATTGATCTTTGGATGCAAACTAAGATGCAAACTAATGAGACAATGAAAGGCTCAAGAACAAGCATGAAGAAGCTTGTCTCAAGCTATTCATTTGAATGCAATGAGAATGAGGATTAATGCTAAAATGAAGATTCAAAAACTACACTTGATATGCAATACCAAAAGAAACTAAGATTCATGCCATTAATATCCTAGCATGTGATATCTAAATTATGAACTAAAACATGAAAGCATGAAAATGAACTAAGACCTCTAGAACTATTTTAGCATGATAACAATGCATGAATGAGAGATGGATTTGCTCTTGGAGAAGCCTCTATTTATAGATTTTTGGAGGGAAGGGAAGGGCTTGGATGAGGTGGATCATATGTGGCATCCACATAGATGCCACATAGAGGACACAAGGGCAAAAGGACAAGCCATGCAAAATTCAACTCTAGCCTTTAAGGTTTGAGAGACTCAAGGTTTGCTCACACATGTGTGAGAAACCCTTGGGGACTGGAGTGGGGGACAAGAAGGTGGTTTCCTTTAAGGAAGTTGGTGGCTTCCTTTTTGAGGAGTTTCTCACACATGTGTGAACACTCTATTAGTGCTAAAAAGTGTAGGAATCACACTTTAAGTGTGATTAGTGTGTGCTTAAGTGAGAAAGTAGGTTCATTTAAGAGGAATAGGTAGAGTAGGATAGGAATAGGGTAGGTTTCTAGGTAGGATTAATAGGTTTTAATAATTTAATCCAAATTAAATTTGAATTAATTGGGGTTTAGAAGAATATTAGAAATGTGA